>CM040127.1:13349921-13846143 GCA_022559845.1 Amorphophallus konjac | reverse complement strand
CCAATGTTATACAAGCCAGAGATTGAAATAATGTTCTTAATAATATTAGGAACATAATAACAGTCATTCAGCTCCAGAATGACTCCTGAAGGTAAACTGAGGCGTGTAGTCTCGACAGCTCTGGCAGAAACCAAAGCTCCATTGTCCATCCTCAGTTCAATCTCCTTTTTGCCCAATCGCCTTCTATTTGCCAGCACCTGCACAGAATTGCAGATATGAGATGCACATCCAGTATCCAATACTCATGATGTGGATTCCATATATGACAAATTAAGGTCTATGACAAAAATACCTTCATTTAGAATTACCTTGCAATTCCTTTTCCAATGCCCAGTTTCCCCGCATCGAAAACATTTGTCTTCCTTTTCATTGTTCTTGCTCTTCTCTTTGTCAACTTTGGCGAATTGCTTACCCGTGGCCTTTTTCTTTCCCTTCCCTTTGTTACTCGTGACGGATATTTGAGAGGCCTTCCTTTTCTTGTTGGCCCGGCCAATAACCATTACAGATGAAGATGGTTTATCTTTCTGCATGGTTCCTTCAGCACTCTTTAACATATTGAGCAGCTCTGGGAGAGTTGCTTCAATCCTGTTCATGTTAAAGTTCATGATGAAGGAAGAAAAGGAATCGGACAATGACTGGAGTATAAGATCAATGCATAGTTCAAGATCCAACTTGAACCCCAATGTATTGAGTCTTTCAATCCACTCCATCATTTTCAGTACATGGGCATGTACTGATGAACCCTCAGACATCTGTGTCCTGAAAAGCCTTTTGGAGATGTCATACCTCTCAATCCTACCCTGCTCCCCGAAGATCTGGCGTAGATTGAGAAGTATACTTCTACAATCAGTCTTTTCAAATTGCCTCTGCAGCTCGGGAGCCATAGAGGCCAACATGTAACATTGGGCAAGGGAGGAGTCCTTAGACCAGTTGGCATAAGCTAATAACTCGCCCTCGTCGGCATCAGGAGCTGGCTCAGAATGAACCGTGTCCAACACGTATGCAATCTTTTCGGCGGTAAGGACTATGCGTAGGTTACGCAGCCAATCCGAGTGGTTCGGTCCAGTTAAGCGATTTGCATCCAAGATGCCACGGAGGGGGTTGGATGACGACATTGTAATCTGGATAAGAAATAAAAGATAACTTAGCATGTGTTCAAATTCTAACTTAGATGTGGTTTTCTATCTTAGTTAGTCCCACTATTTTTCGATCGGACTATATAACCCTCAGTATATAGAACGGGAGATCAGCGAGATCTACCTAGTGGGTCGGAATCCCAACGAGACTGATGTACGACCTTGTGGAAAGCACAACAAGCCATACACCATCTCAAGGGCAGTCAACAAGCACTTGCATCTAATGCAATATCCGATATTCGACTCCCGAGAAATCATCCCCTTGTGGAAAGCACAACAAAGGATATTCTCGGTTAGATCTAACCATCATTACTACATAGCAATGAGTTCATGACCCAACCCTTGTGGAAAGCACAACAAGGCCGAGTTCAATTCCTCACCCCATTGAGGCCGAGCCTTGGAGTTTAATCCTGTCCCCAAACTCATGGACCTTGTGGAAAGCACAACAAATCCATGAAATGAAGGCGTTCATTCACTCCATAATGATGGAGGGCCACGACGACTCCTAGAGCCACGCTTACCAGATCTAAAATTTAAACGCGAGGGAATTTAATTTTATCTTGATCTCACCCTAGGTGGTAATATAAATATATCCAATATATTTACCGTACCTAGTAGTTTGCACAAAATAAATGCATCCAATGCAAAAATAAACGCAAGTGATCATGGACTTCAACCCTAATGTAACTAAGACATCCGGCCCGCTTCCGAAGCAGCTGGATCGTCCTCGTCGGGTGTGCTCCACGCTTTCAATCGTCGACGCCGCATTAATTACAATTTTACACGGCACGCAGGCCGGAAAAATTAAATTACATGTGACTCAAATTCCAACAGCCCTTAGGGCGAGTACAACAATGGAGGAAGATAGAAGTACATTGAAATTTCAACAGAGAGAGAAAGGAGGTTCGCAGACCCCAATTAATTACATTAATCCAAGTCCATGATCACTTGCCAACCCATTCAAATAAAATCAATCAAGGGTTATTTTCTGAAAATAATCCTTACTTTTGAATTTAATAATGGGATGTGCAAACAAAAACATGCTAGCTTTGTTTAATTTTAAAAATCAAAGCATGATTAACTAAAATTAAACACACAAGCAGGCCAATACAAGGTAAATAAAATAAAGCACGTAAAGAACCATCATTTTCTACAGGGGCATCTAATTGAGATAATTAATTAAATTTAAATTTAAATTTAATTATCCAATAATCAAATTTAAATTAAAATTTAAACATGCCAATAATTTAAATTTAAATTCAAACTAATTATCCAATAATTTTTGTTTGAAAATAAATTTAAAATAATGCAATTATCCTCAATTAGTAATTTTCTAAAATTCAAAATTTGAATTTAATAATTATCTAATAATTAAAATTCAAATAATTGAATTTTCCACATTTAACTTCAATAAAATTTAAAATTGTGAATTTTCTAATTATCTAATAATTAAAAATTCAAAACTTAAATTTTACTGAAGTAACTTCAATTATTACCATTTTATCTCAAGATAAAAAGTAATTATCTCACCTTGGTAAATTCAAATCGGTTAAATAAAATTTACCATTCGACATTTACTATTGAGATAATACTATTTAACTTATGAAATAAAATTCTATATAATTTACTGAGCATTTTGATATATATATATATCTAATATATATATTTAGATATGCATCAATAAATTAAAAAACAAAATAAGCAAAAATTTTTTAATAAAAAATATTTTTTTCGCGGCCCCCGCAGGGCGCGGCCGCCCACGCGGAAGGCGTGGGCTGGCGCGCCCGCGCCCGCACGCGGGCCCCGCCTACGGCGCCCGCCACGTGGCGGGCGCGGCCCGCACGCGGGCGCCGCCCCGCCCGCCCCCCGCGGTCAGCGCGCCCACGGGCGCTGACCGCGGGTGCCGCGTGCGCCGCCCACGCGGCGGGCGCACTGCGCCCAGGGCGTAGTGCGCCCAAACGGGCCTTAAAATATATATATATATATATAAAAATTTACTGCTTGGATGCCCAGCATCCAGGAAGAACAGAGACGCCTAGATCTCTTTCAACAAATAATAATTGAAGATTTATGTTCCCCTAAAGTATGGTTCTAAACGGTGCTAAAAACACCGACCAGAGCGCGAAGCTGGCTCTGATACCACTGTAAGGTTTCGCACAGCACCTACGGGCGACGCAGCGGATAACAAAACTTCATTTGCCCGATTCCGGTGTTATGGAAAGCTTAATCTGTGCTCTAATCGGTATTTCTAAGACCCTAATTATGGGTTGCGTGTTTCACCTTGCGCGGAATGACGCTGTCCGCTAAGTCCGATGCAGAGAAACCGAGCCGCACAGATGTACGGCCTCTAGAGCAGATCCACACGGACCCTTGCGCAGCGACGGTACCTCCCCGGCACAACTTTCCCCGGCTCTAACACCTTCTGGAGAGAGAGAGAGCAAGGGGGAGAAAGGGGGGAGGCTAATCCTCCTCTCTTAACCCTTAATGCTTGGTTAAGCTAAGAGAGGTTGGAAGAGTTCGAGAGTTCAAATGAACTCACGTAGGTGCCATATATATAGGATTTGGACCCTTTTCTAAAGACCTCCAAAAGACCAAAATTGTATATATGACCTTTCCATTATTATACATATGTATTAAGTCCCATTTACACTCCTTTCCAAAAGGAATTAAATAGAAATAATACATACATTTGTATAATAATTATCCGTCACCCAAGAATCTATTGTGTGTGATCCTCTAGGCCCATAGTCACTCTAGTTTAAGGTCCATTAACTTCTAATTCCCAATTAGAAGTAAATTAAACATATTATTCGCTTCTACAAGAGCCGAATAATAGTTTAATTCATTCCGAACCTTCGATCACGTTGGGTCAAGCAAATCCGCGTGATCCTAGAGGACGCCGGGTTTAAACCAGCCTGTCTGGTACCTGTAAGTCCACAGTTACCGCATCGATATAATCCCTCGCTCCTTCTATGAGTCTGGTACGATCGAGGGTACGGTATCTGTCAAACCCCATGATCGTGCCATTTGACTATGACCTCCTTAAAGTGTATGACGTCCGTCCTAAACGAACTCATACGACCCTGGCCAGGGATTTAACGGAGCGTCAATGTCATGACCCATTAACTGTCTGATATATACCCGACAGTGAGCGATCCCCTCTTGACCATTGATGATCTTCACACGTATCCTGGAGTGGTTAATGACTCGGCAACTCATGACTTAAGGTTAAAGTCACTTAGCTAAGTAATTAAACCATTCCAGTCCTCGTGTAAGATCCGATCAATGTCTCAGGTCAAAGGACCAACGATGCTACTGTGACCGTTGGATCTTCAGTTGACATTAGGTATAATCAACCATCTGAAGATCCAATAGCGGATCAGTTCAGTGCACATCCTCCAAGGACATACACCTACACATATGTGTTGGTGCCCCGCACCAATGACCATGAGACTGGTCACTGACACATCATGTGTACTGGTTTAATAGGTAATCAAAGTCCCCGAGTGATTACCCTCCAACCAGGAACAGTTTAAGGTATGTGTTCATGTAAAGTAAGTCTCATGTTCGAGATCCAATCTCGAGCTGACTTTACAACCACATATCCTAGGGACAACGTAAAGTAACACAATCGCATATTTACGCTCAAACATCACTTTATTAATGAACAAGATCGTATAACTATTGGGCCTACCCGATCCGAAATTGGCCTGTAGCACACCAACACTAACAATTAGTTCATTCATTGCATGTTTATTTCTCCACTTCTTTCTACGTTCTTTCACTACATCATATCATTTTCACACCCTCCCGCCTGTTTTGACGCCCTATAGGGATTTCAAAACCTCCCAGGTATCGCACATTCTAAGTTATTATGCCGATTTTCCGTTTCTTTCTATAGTTACTACGCATCTTAGGGCTAATATGGGTATTCTTTTTGTGTGCTCCACGTTGTTTTGCAGGTCAGCATCATCACAGCACGAGGCCCATCCCCTCTGGCCGACCGGAAGGGGTGGAGGATCAGGTCCTACAACCTTGGAGTATGGAGATTTGGACGGCCATCTTTCGCCCGTTTGAAGATCTGAGCGGTCCTATACGAGCCGTTCCGATCCCTCGAGCGGCCTTCTTCAAATCGTCACGTTGCCAAGCTCGTTTGCATCTCGCTTCCCTCTTCGGCGCTGTGAGCGGTCTGTCGAGAGACCATTCCATACACTAAGCGGTTCCTCCAGGACCGTTTACTTCTACAGCGCTGCATTCTTTAGGCGAGTGCTTTCTCCCTCTTTCTAAGGTACGTGTACCCTTCAGTACTTCGTGTCTTGGTGGCGATCACGATCACACACACTTCTTCACCCTTTCCTTCTTTCTTCCTTCATCTCGCTTGTCCTTACACTTCGACTAATAGAAAATGAAGGTAAGAAGGAGAAAAGGTGGGGAAAACATGTCAACAGTCCTGAGCTTGTTTGAAGAACACCTGAAGTAAGTCTGTGTGATTTCAAAAGCCAAGAGTGAAGCCTGAGTGCTCCTTGAGAGAATCCTCCTTCCCATTACTGCTTTGCCACTAAAGAAGAGAGAGAAACATAGCAGCTACAGATCTGAGTTCAGATCTTCATTTTTCAGCTTCTTGATTTATATCGGAAGCTACATTTTGATTTCTTTATTTGAGTTTTTGTTTTTGAGATTTCTCTTTTGTCTTTCCGTGTGTGATTGCTAAGATTTTAGCATTCTTCCGGTACCCTACTTTAGGGACCGGTGTAATGCCCTGGATCCTTATTGGATTCTTATTAGGTCTTTCGAATCCTTTTCGGGGAGTTTCGGATCGCTTTTATGAGTCCTGAGTTGAGTTTTACGATCCGTGTGGGTTTTTCTCTCGTACTACTTACGGAACCCTATGGTGAGTTTATTTCTCAGTTCATCGACTCGTAAACGCCGCAGTTGCGATGTACTCTTCTCAAGGATCGTTTCGACTATTTTTACGTATTTTTCTGAATTAGTCCATTTTTGGGCTAATATCGGAATTTTGAAAAATTAGGAAAATTCCTAATTTCTTTCCCTTTTTCCTTTTTCTTTCTTCTTCTTCTTTCCTTTTTCTCATTCGCGCCGTAACCCCATCTCTCCCCCATTTTTTCTTTTCTCTCGCCCTTCCGGCTCCGACTGCAGACGGAGGAGGCTCGGGCAGGCAGAGGTGATGCTGTGGGAGTGGTCGGGTGCGCGATGGGGCGAGGATCGGACCGTTTCTGGTGCGATCCCAAACGGTGGATTCAAAGCTGACGGTCGAGCTCGCGATGTGGTTTTCGGCGCGGATTAGTCGCTTCGGCGCACGGTTTCTTCTGTGGAGGTAGGGAAATGGATCACCTACTTCTCTTCTACGTTCCATCCGAGTTTCACGCCGAACGGTGAGCATACGAGTGGGTTTCTTTCAAGTTCGGGAAAATCATGCTTTTGGGGAGTTCGCAGGGTTCGTCGGAAAACGGCGACGATTTTTAGATCAGTTAGTATTAATCGAATCCCTGGAATGCCAGCGTTCCAGATCTGCTAATTTCGTGTCGATCGGTTGTCATTTGGGGCCGATACGAGCCCGGGAACCTCGGTGACCCAAATAGGGTTACTTCGGTGGAATTGCCCATTTCAATCCGTTTGTGCGTCGTTTTGACCCCTTCCGGAGTGTGGAAGGTCGGTATTGTGATTGTGGTTATTTTCCCCTTCGATCGGAATCGAACGGGGCGTGGAATCGGGCTTGAACGTCGAAGTTCTGCCCGTTTTCCGCCGTGACCGGTTGACCGGACCTGATGGGTCGGTCGACCGGCAGAAACCCTCGGGCCGTGTCGGGTCCGACTGCTGGTCCGGTCGACCGGACCACCTGGGCCGGTCGACCAACCATGTCAGGTCGACCGACCCCAGGGCTCAGGTCGACCGGATTTCACTGTTTTTGTTCGTTTTGAGTCCTAGTCGGTCCGGTTGAGACCCAATGACCGACCTATGGCCTCGCGAGTGTCCCGAACACCTTGTGGGTTCTGTGTCCATGTTTCTGGGGTGTCGAAAGGTGCCATGGTATTTCGATTAGCGTGCCCGTAGGTGTGTGTGTCTCGGCGGTTTCGTCCAGTCCGAGACATGGTTCTAGATGCCTCGAGATATCGTCTTACCTCAGTTTAACCGTCCAGGTGTGCTGAGGGTCTTGTTGGTCCATCAGGTCTCCGTGTGTCATTTTACGCAGTCGTGTCGTTTCCTCTGGCTTAGGATTAGACCGATTGGCGGCTTGTTCCGCTTTGTACGACGATCTTGACTCTGAGTTGTGAGACTCAAGGATCGTTGTGTTAGTAGGTCTAGTTGCCCTGTCCTGAGTCTGTCGGCAGTTGCCGTGCTGCCTTGGTGCTTCGTGGTACATACGACAGTGCTTCCTTGCCTATCGGTGCTACAGCACTTCTGTTTTAGAGTTTGTGTCTAGTGAGCCTCCACTAGTCGTAGCCTGGCGACACATTACGACGTGTCGACCCACCCAGGAGTGGTGGCGTGGCAGTTCCCGAGATATGGTTTGTAGGCTAGTTTCCGTGGGCTCCCTTGCCTTGCAGTAGCGTCCTGCTGGGGGAGAAAATTAGCTAGAGGCATGGCTCAAGGCATTGAGCTTGTGTGTGCACACGTGGTCAGGGGCTTAGACTGACGTCGACGGGCGTTACCCTGTCTAGTCACTCGTTATTGTAGTTCCTATTCTAGTTCTGAGCATGTCTTAGTCTCTATCGTGCTTCAGGTGGCAGCGTAGGCGAGACACCTGAGGCACAACATAAGACGTCAGTGGACGCAACTGGCTGTTCTTCTAGTGAGGGGGTGCTTCCGTCACGTGACACGTGACTCTCGTGTTTCTCGTGTGTCGTGACCTTTCCGGGTTAACCCTCTCGTGGCCATGCCCGAGGTCAGTGTTGTGTCGTGTGCACGACGTTCTAGTCGCGTGTGTGTGTGGTCGTGTCTAGAAGAGTGTGCACAACAATCGAGTCGTGTATGCTTTAGGGCGTCCGTGTCTGTCTAGGTCTTTTCTAGGCTTTTTGCCTATCTTTGTGGGCCCGACAGATCGACAACTCATGACTTTGTCAGATCAGGGTTCGCCTTCCTATTGCTGCCCGGAGTAGTATAGAGAGCCGAGGCCAGTTCGGCAGCCGCGCTTGTTCGGTATGACTTTTCCCTTTTCTTTAGCTGTTTCTACTCCTTCCGTTCCGATTTTCTGTTACAGCTCTGTAGTTTAGTTTTCCTACTTTACTACTCCTACTGTTTACATGTTGTTTTAGCGTGTTACTACGTTATTTTTCAGTGGGGACTGGGCCAGTGACACGAGGCTCACCCCTGCTTTTTAGGTGGGTGGCGTCATTCTGCTTCCGCGGTTCCTGGTATGACGCGTTCGTAGTGGCCAGCAGTACCTGCGTCGGGTTTCCCCCGACCTCAGTGTACGTCCTTCTTTTCTGTTGACTGTACTGCTTGTCTTTCCTTTGGACTGGACTCCGGTATAATTGTTAAACATAAACTGTTAATTAAAAAATAATTTTATTTCTGCTACTTTAGCAAACCGATCTAATGAAATTTAATTACTTACTGTTATATCTCTGTGGCTTCAATGTACTACACGACAATCCTTTTTCCCTTCGGAGCTTTACAGCTCTTGGGAGGCTTCACGGGTTCCAAGTAGTATCGGGTCTGCTCGGTAGTTCTATAGGGTATATCCGGTATCCGGGATCCGGGCTGTAATATCTCGGACCTTTCGGATCCTTCTTCATGGGTCCCGGATCTGGTTTACGGAGAGTCCGGCTCCGTTGTGTCCGAAATTTCGTTTCGGACATCTTTCGTGTTCGGATCGGCGCGATCCGGAGTTGTTTCGGAGGCCCGGAGGCGTTCCGCGGCTTTTCCGCGCGTGTTTTCCGATTCCCGGTGTGTGTTTCGGCTTTTTCTTCGGAAGCTCGCTGCGGGCGAACCGGGCGGTTCACCCGAGCACGAGTGGTACCGTTGCGATCGGTGCGTTCCGAGGATTCCGGAAATGTATTTTTCTATTTTTTGGTATTTTTCTGAAAAATCAGATTTTCTATATAATCCCATTTCTTTTCTTTTTTTCTTTTCTCCTTTCTCTTTCTTCTTCTTATTCTTCCTTCCTTCCCCAACCGTGGCCGCCCTCCTCTCTCTCCCTCTCTCCCATTCGGACGCGGTGAGCCCCTCCCCGACTGTTGACGGCGGCAGGGCGACGGCGCGGACGCGTGGGTGGCGGCGAGGCGAGCTCGTGGGCGTGCGGCAAGCGTGGGAAGCGTGGGGAGTTCGTGAAGCTTAAAGCGTTCTTCGTGGTTTGTGGGCGATCCGGCGGAGCATTCGCTCCATTGAGGTAGGGTGACGTTCCTTAGCCTCATGCCGTTCATTTCCGTGGTTTGTAGGCCGCGGGGAGGCCGAGAGGGACTAGATCGAGCACGTATGGGGTTTTTCCATGATTTGGGGAGAGCCGCCCGATCTATGGATTTGATGCATGGATTCACGTTTTGATGGCCTAGAATCATGCTAGGGGTCCTTAGGGGTCATTCCCCTTATTTTCCCCCTCTCCGGTGGAGGCATGGGGCGTGATTGGAGTTTTTGGGCGTTTCCGCCGTTTTCGGGCGCGGACTGAGAACGCGCTATACTCCAGTAGCGCGTTCTTGATGGTCGCGCTGCACCGACAGGGCGTGTTCATCGGAGAAGATGAACAGGAGGCGGTTCTGGTCGCGCTAGGGGTCCCTAGCACGATCTGCCTTGTCGCGCTAGGGGTCCCTAGCTCGACCTGTCTTGTCGCGCTAGGAGGCCCTAGCGTGATATTCCTTGTCGCGCCAGGGGGTCCTAGCGCGTTCTTCTTGTCGCGCTAGGAATCCCTAGCGCGATCTGTCCTGTTGTCGGGCGTTCCTTTTGGGCCGGGTGTGTGTCCTGGACACCCCGCGGAGTTCCGGGACCGTGTCTTTGGGTGTTCGGAGGTTCCGTTTGCCTTGGTCATGCGTTTGGCTGTGGGCGGTGCGTCCGTTTCTTCTCCGACTGTGGTCACCGTGCGATGGTGATGGTACGTGGGACAGCCCCCGTACTTCGTCAGGTTCAGACGTTATTTTCCGTTGTCTAGAGAGTCTACTCCTTCAGTGACCCTCCACTAGTCGTAGCCTATCAGTACGCGTGTGCTGATCGCACCAGGGAGTGGTGTACGGGCTTACCCTGAGGACGGTTTTAGACTGGTTACCGTCGGGCCCCTCGTCAAATCAGAGTCCAGTGCCAGGGGAAAACCGGTCAGAGGGCCAGACCTAGGACGCGTGGTCTGTGCGTGCACACGTGGTTGGGGACAGTGGACGCACGTCGACGGGCGTGACCCCAGCTAGTCACTTGTTCGTGGTTACTTGTTCGGTGTCTGTGCCTAGGGCTGTCAATGGGCCGGGCCCGGGCCGGGCTTAGGTCGGCCCGGCCCGGGCCCGACTTATCAAGAGTAAGGCCCGAGCCCGGCCCGGGCCCGACATATGTCGGGCCGGGCCGGGTCGGGCCCGACATTACGTAAAAAATTCAAAGCCCGACTAAGGCCCGGCCCGGCCCGACTATTTAAATAAAATAATAAAAATAATAAAAAATAATAGATTTAATACTATAAAACTTATAATCTCACTAAATAAATTAAAAGTTTTATATTAATTACATAATTTGTGTGAAAAGATAATTTTAAAATTTCTAATTAAGTAAAATAACATAAGTTTGACTAAATAGTTTTTAAAATTTGAAGTGATAATAAAAAAAGGGATCGGGCCGGGCCGGCCCGCGGGCCGAACTCAAAGCCCGAGCCCGGCCCGCGAGTCTAGTCGGGCCGGGCTTTTAGGCCTGACTAAAAACCCGCGGGCCGAAAAAGACCTTGCGGCCCGGCTCGAAATCGGGCCAAGCCCGCGCGCTTGTCGGGCCAGCCAGGCCCATTGACAGCCCTATCTGCGCCTCGGGTAGGACCTATCACGTCAGGCGGTTCACCTGCGGTGCGGTGTAAGACGTCAGGGGACGCTACCGGCTGTGCTTCTAGTAGGTGGTACTCCTGTCGAGTACGGAGTGACAGACTGTCAGTCGAGTGTTTCCGACCTTCGGGTTTTATCGGTTCGACCTTTGAGATTTGGTCTTCTTACCGTGGCACGTGTGTCGGTTTGCGTGCCGTAGGGTCTTGTCTTATAGAGTACAAGGCTTTCCCTTCAGAGGTACTCTCCGACCGCTAGTGTAGTGGTTTCTCGTTTTACGAGGTAGGGTTCGAGTGATCCCTACTGAGTCTTGTTCCGAGACTCATTCCCTGCGTATTTTCACCGTGTTTCAGGTGAGACGCCACCTTCGGGGAGCGCGTCAGCAGTGCAGCGTGGTGCGGGTGCCCAGAGGTAGTGTCAGAGGTCAGAGCCGGGAGATGCCTCGTGTAGCTGTACTTTCCTTCCTTGTCACTGTACTAGTCGTGGACTATTGTTGTTGTTGTTATTTTATATTGTGGACCATGTAAAATGTTAATTTATTTCCTGCTTAATATTATAACTGTTTAATTTCTGCAATTATTTGTGATACTTGTGTAGTCTCCACACCATCCTTTTAACCCTTCCGAGTCTTCGAGCTTGTGGGTGGCGGTGCGAGTCTCGGGTTATCGGGCCTTCCCGGTAATCGGATTCTCGGGTCGTTACACGGGTCGTCACAACCGGAGTGTGTTTTGGCTGCTGTGTAGCCGTGTGTGGTCGAGGAGCTTGCTCCTCGTGCAAGTTGTCTGTCAGCGCTTGTAGCGGACTAGCTCCACGTGTGTGTGTGGTTTCCTTTGGTCAAGTGTGAATTCTCACCAGGTTGGTGAGGGGTGGATGCATGTCTGCTAGATAGCAGCCGAATCACCTAAAAATCTCAGATTAGTGATTTGTTGTGGTTTATTCCATCTCTTCTACCTTCTTCACAAGTGCAATCATCTAGTTAGTGCATCTCACAATATTCTACTCTCAAATAATATGATTTCCAGCCTACAACCAAGCTTAAGTTGTTCAATCGAGTTCATTCTGTTCTGTAATTTTTATTTAACGTATAAGTGGTCAAGTATTATTTGTGAGGATCTATTCACTCTCCCTTTAGATTCACTCGTACCACTCATCATCATGGACTTGGGCATCCCCGAGAGAGCATCTTATCCACTTTTGGATGGCTCGATTTAGTCATCCCCTGAACTTTTCCCGAGCATTGGGGAGGCCTTCATTCGGGTGACCGAGCCAAGGTGCGGTGGACCTTATTGGACCTTTTAACTTGGGTCCTATAGTAAGTGGGCCCTATTGGGGCTGTCACCTATTAAGACCGTCACAGACCTTTGTGGGCCTTTGGGCCGTGTAAATGTTGGGCCATAAATCTCCCCCTCTCCACATAGTATTCACATAATTAATTTCCTCCTATACTCGTATTAGTAAAAATATGTGCCGTGTTTGCTGTACGCTCCGTCGAAAGCCTATACTTACGTAATGTGCTCTCTCTTTTGGTAAATGGAATTATTTAATTTGAGACCGTTGAGCTGGTGCAATTATGACACATCCGTCCTCTCTCTGCCTATATCACTAGCTAGCTTGGTTTCTCTACGTTAACTAAGATGGTAACTAATTCTAACCGGTGATAATTTTGTCTACTACTTATTGAAAGGGAAAAAAGAAGAGGAAAAGTGAATTTGTCACTAGAGATGTAAATTGATCAGATTCAGTTTGGTTAGACTAATACTATTTCTTATCCGTAAAAAATTTATAAATATCATATTCAAAAAGTATCCTATTATTTTTGCGGATATGGATACGAATATATCCGTCACGAGTATGGATGTATATGCGGATATCTGTTCCTGTCTATAAATTATGAGTCCACGTCCATATCCAAGAGAGTGTGGGATTTATAAGAAGTGAAAAAAAAGAAGTCCGATCAATAATTTTCTTACCAAAATAATTTTTATATTTTATAAAAATATCATTACAATTTTAGCAAGAAGATCCAACTCACGTACAAATCCAACAAGGAGGATAACGGGTTGAGCTCATATCAAAATCATAGGCCTAACGTACACAATGAGTTATTAAGAATGAGTTCAGATCGGATATGAATTCGGATGTGTTAAATTCATATCATGTCCGAATACGAAATATGTATATTAAACATATCTGAATCCGAATCCATATCTATTTATTCAGATATTATCCGACTCATCACGGGTCGATGACGCTGGTAATCAAATCTACATGTATTTTTGACATTCTCACTTGTCACTGTGTGTAGATTTAGCATGGAAGTGATCTTCTCCTCTTCTTTTCAGTGGCATAACAAATCCCATCATTGTTTTGACAGACATTATAGCCATCACAAATAAGAAAGTAGGAGTGATGACAATTTAATTGGAGCAATTAATCGTATATAATATATATCCTTTGAGTAGAATTTAATTCCTTAATTAGTATGATCGATCAAAACGCACCTTCATAGTGCATGCCGATCACTACTTAATTCAAATGTATCATGATTGACGGAGGAGAGACTGCGGGGCCGTGGGGAAAAAGCGAAGAGAAATACTGAATACTCGTCCCGGGTGGTTACCCATCCCGGACCGGCGAGTGCATTACACCCATCTCGTGAGCTAATAATAATCTCGTCCCGGACGGGTATCTGCCCCCTGCGGGCACCAAACATTACTCGTAACCGAATATGGTAAGAGTTAGGAAGCACGTCGAGCGCTATCATGACGTCGAGTATTAATTAATACTGACCCGGGCTGTTTACCGCTTAATTATTTTTCATTAACTGATCGACCACTCTTGGATCTGCAGCAGATGGCTGCGATTAATTAGCTGTTCGACGGTACCGTGGCATTTTCCTGCAGCCTGCGCATGCAGCGCATATATAAATACATATAGCACTTGGCATGACCTGACCGAACCTAATGTTGGAGCTCATGTCCGTACCCATCGTCATGTGATCCACCACAGGATATAAATATATATATATAAATAAATATATATAGCAAAAAGGGCGAAACACTTTCAAAGGGGCAGGGGGAAAACGATCCAACAAGCTTCTTCGGGGCTGTGTTTGTGTGCGTGTAAATATAGATGGCTAGTGGGCTCTACCATCCTCCTAAGTCCTAACAAAGCTTTTAATAAAAGATTAGTATAGCCTTGCTCAGCGTTATCTTTTATAGAGAATTAAAGAAGGAAACAACAGAACCCGAAAAAGAAGAAGAAGAAAAAAAGAGAGAGAGAGAGGATAAAGGCATATGCAAGGTGGATGGCCGTGGAGAGTATGCTCTGTGTCGGCCGTTGAGGGCATGGACAAGAGCATGAAGACAGGCAGGTAGTGACTGCGGCGCGCGGACCCTCCGCTGGCGTCTGAGCAAGATCGAGGAAAGTTAGTGTGCTAGTTTATTCTCTCGGGGGAGATCGAGACCTGGGAACTTGCTGTTAATTATCTCCATCTGGAGGCTATGAGTGACAAGTTATTCCTTGTTGGTCGAAGAAAGAGCTAGCGAACGGGACGGAGACGATTCTCCTTGCACATTGGCACGCCGTTGTCTGAAAAACTTGGCTCTCGTCTGCTCTACTGCTTGAGTACGATCGACCGACGGCGGTGCACGTACGTGTTACTCTTAACTGTAAATTAGGCTAAACTCTGTGTAAGAGAGAGATGGCGGAAGAAGTTGATCGAAGTAAGGAGGCTTTGCTATAACAGGCTACGTGCGCGTGGCGGGTGCGCGCGCGGTCGGGGCTCCGTTTGTACGTACGCCATACGTAGCTATACATAGCTGCTTTACTTGGATTGCACTCGGTGCAGGGCAAGGTAAGCCAGGAGGCGGTAGCCGATCAGCATGAGGGCCATGATGCAGACGTCCGCCCACAAGTGCCTGAGGCCCACGGACCTAACAGACGGGAAGTCGACCACCCTGCACATCACCCGTTTGGAGCAATCGTAGTACTCGTCCTCGCGGAACTGTACCCCCAGCAAGAGCTTGTAGCAGTAGTAGCTGTAGCTGAGGTACTTAAGCCAGACGATGAACGGGGGGATGTGCTGGACGTAATAACCCCCGGCGATGAGGAAGACGAGGGTGGTGACGGAGGCTAGGGTAGTAGCCTGCTTGACGTCCATGAGGATAGCGCCGATGGCGAGGCCGAGGCTCTGGGAGACGAGCACGCTGTAGAGGACGACGAGGAGGGAGAGGAAGAAGGCGGCGGGGTCGGGCTTGAGGCCGCCCATCCAGTAGATGATGAGGACGAATGCGGTGGGGAGGGCGAGCTCCATGGGCAGGTCCCCCGCCGTGCGCGCCAGGAAGTAGGACGACAGCCGGTACATCCCGGATGACCGCTCCTTTACCAGCATCGACCGCTCCTGCGGGAACGTGAACACCGCGTTGTACAGCGGGAAGAAGCCCCAGAAGACGGAGAAGAAGAACATGAGCGCAGTCTGCACATAACCACCCATCCACAACCATGCATGAGTTAGAGCAGAAAATGAGTACACACCACCGTACGTATGTATACGCATGCATGCACAAATCGATCAATCGATCGATCACATGTCATTACATTATTATTAATTAGTCACCGCCTTATCTGTCTACTTAGTTAAACGGTACTACTTCATCATATCACTCATTAGTATAACCACCAGCCAGCAGGTGGTAGTGTGACGGTCAATTAAACGACGTTTCTTGTTTTCATGAGAGGTTGAAGGTGCATATATAGTTAACTTGCTACAGCTCGATCGCTGTTAAACACATGAAAATTGTAAGCATCCCGATCGAAACTGATCATATGTGGCTGATCATTTTAGTTAAGACTCTTGACATTTTTATTATGTGAAGCTGGACTTAAAAAGCATGAATTGTGAAGGTGTGCTTTTACCGGTGCAAGTAGTGATTTCCTCTGGTAGCGATGTCATTGGGTGGAAAGCGGAAGCGCGAAGGGGGATGGCTTTCTCTTCTCTTCTCTTCTCTTCTCATGGGGAGGGGGGAGGGGGTAGGGGAGGGGAGGGCTAATTAATGTGCGCCTGCCCGGCCACTTCAAAAGGCACGGTGGTGACACCCCATCAATCAGGCGGCGTCGGAGTTCCCATGATGGGACTACGGTGCACGCACTTTTGTGATGAGCCACGCCTGTCTGTCTGGAAGCCCACGACACTGACTAATAAGGTAGTTGGTCATACGGACCCACGGAAGGATCAACCTACATTCCGGCGGGCCAGGTCAATCTAACAGACCCCGAGATTGACGGCTTTGGCCCATTTGCCCCCGACCGGTGGTGGACCGACCACAGGATGTGGAAGTATGCGTGTGAATACCACATCCAACCAACCAGTTCCCAACTTCCCAGCTGGCGTAGCTACCTGCCTGCAGCCCGCTGCTACCCGGAAGGAAATCCGAAGAAGAGGTACTGTTTCATGTCTGATAGGCCTCATACGTACGTTGTGTGCACGCGGCAGCATGGCACGACACGTGGTCTCTGTGCAGATGGCAAAATATAATTCATTCAATGCCAGAGGAGGAGGAGGAGGAGGAGGAGGCTTTACGCGATCCTGGATGTGGGAGGGCGGGGTGTGCCACCAGAGGAGGCCGGCGAGCGTGGCGACGCTGATGACCTGGAAGATGCGCAGCCGGTTGAAGGCCTCGTACCTTCGCTCCTTGAGGCTCCTGCTTAGCAACACTCTGAACTGACCCCACCAGCTGGTGCTCCACTGCTCCTTCCGCCCTGCATTGGTGGCCCATCCAGAAATATACAGTTGAAGTTGGTGGGGGGCCGGGCTCTCGGGGAGCTTGATCATGCAGGAAGAGAAAGGTACTTACTGGTGAGGGGGGTGTCCCTCGCGTGCCCGTTGCCTCCGTAGCTGGCCAAGTCCGTAACCACGCAGAGCTCGGCCTTCAGCCTCGTGGCAATGTTCTTGTCGTACGCGGAGACGAGCATCTGCCTCACCATCTTCTGCTCCTGCTCGATGCTGCTGGCGTTGAGCTCGCGGTGCTCGGCGGCAGCGTGCTTGGAGTCGGGCGCGATCCCTGCCCAGTCGATCGAATTGACAGAGTCAGACCGGCAACAAAAGATAAAGTGGAGGGGGAGAGCTGGGTGGGGGGACAACATGTAGTGGAGCCTTCTTTTTTTTTTCTTCTTAGTGGAGCTAGCTGAGCTGCCCAATCAATGGGACCATCATGCAACAGATCTAGCTAGTTAGGTACCATTTAAAGGGTGTTTCTAATTTCCAATTTTATCATTCATAACTCATGGGGCGTGTCCCATTTTGGAGCTCTCGACGATTCGATCGATGGAGGAATTCGTGTAGTGGAGTGGGAAGGGAATTAAACATCGTCCCTCCAAATTTAATTAGTTGATTTGGCTCTGTGATGATATTTATCTTGCGCGTCTGCATCCGCCCGCCCCTAAAATGTGGAAGTGGACGCAAGGATTATGTGCCTCGACTATTGAATTAGGTCCTCGAACGACTAGCTTCCCTGACAGAAGGAAGAGTCACGCACGTCTATGTTTATAGCCGTGGGTCCCGTGATCACAGGAATCGAAATACGTTGTATATATATATATATATACATGCTAGGACCGTACTGTAGGAATTCGACGAGCGACCCGCCGGGTGGATCAGATCAGTAGAGGGAAGTGGACGTACGTACGTACCATTAGCGAGGTCCAGCATCAGGTCCGCTGGGTTGACCGTGACCGAGGTCCGGAAGCCAATGGAGGAAAAGTAGTCGAGGGCGGTGGAGGCCGGGCCGTGGTAGACGGGACAGCCCTCGGCGAGCAGCACAACCTTGTCGAACATGTGGTAGAGGCGGCTGGAGGGCTGGTGGATGGTGGTGACCACCGTGCGGCCTCCGGCGGCCAGCCGCTTGATTGTGGTAAGGATCCGCTGGGCTGTGGTGGAGTCGAGCCCCGAAGTCGGTTCGTCTAGCAGCAGCAGGCTGGGGTTGATGAGCATCTCCTGCCCGATACTCACCCGCTTCCGCTCCCCGCCGGAGATGCCACGGAAGAGCGGACCCCCGATCATGCTGTGGGCGCACCGCCCCAGCCCGAGCTCCGCGATGACGCGCTCCGCCTGGGCCACCTTCTCCTGCCGGGCCAGCGAGTCCGGCAGCCGGAGCAGGGCAGTGAAGACGAGCGTCTCCGTCACCGTGAGGTGAGGGTAGAGCACGTCGTCCTGGGCCACGAAGCCCGTCCGACGGCGCATGCTCCCGGAAAAGGGTTGACCATTGTAGGTGATCTTGCCGCTGAGCTTGCCGCGGAGCCGGCCACCCAGCGCCGTAAGGAGCGTCGTTTTGCCGCTCCCCGACGGGCCCAGCATGGCCAGTATCTCCCCGGGGCAAACCAGACCGGTGATGCCGTTGAGTATCGTCTTCTCCACCCCACCACCAGCGAGGCCGGGGCCACCTCCGCACCAACCGGTGCCGAGGCCGTTCTGACCAACCTTCACCCTGTACACCACCTCCTCAAACTGCGCGCGCAGGAAGTTGCATGGATTAGTGCATGATCAATACGTAAAATCGAGTGAAATCAGTATCCGCGCGCGCGAAAGGCATGGAGTATAGCTGGGTAAGGTGGGATGGCGAGGATGGGTGGATATATACAAGTTAAAGGTGACCCGGACGGCAAGGTGGGCATACATATATATATATATATATATCGATATATAGAGGGGCTTTAAAATGAACGAGATGAGGTACTCGTTACATACGTACCTTGAGGGTGACTGGATACACCGCATGCACGGGCGGCGCATGGAATACGGCACCCGACGACGACTGGGAGGTCGTGTGCGATGAGGCGGCCACGCTATCCTGCTGCCCGTCGCCGGGGGGGAGGCTGCAGGCTGCGGTAGCGGCCTCGTTCGGGGGCATCGTTTGGTCGGTCGGCAGCCGCAGTTCTGGAAAGGGGCGAGGAGGAGGAGGCCGGCGGAGGTACTGGTGGATTGAGATGAGAGGGGCGGACGGTGGTGCTGGTGCTGGTTTGAGTTTGAGTAAGGTGGGTGGGTGGGGGCAGGGCATACATATACACACAAGAGAGAGCGGAGAGAGGGATTGGAGTGGGGGGGGGGGCGAGGGCGATCGGTGACGAGGTATGTCTTCTTTGAGTGGGACGGATCTTATCGTGGGATGTGGTGGTGGTGGGGTGGGAGGGGGTGTGTTAGTTGGGGGGGGGGGGGAGAGAGGAGGGGGCCCACCGTTTTCCGTTTGCACTTTAATCTGACTGTTAATAAGCAGCCTCATAACCATCATCATTTATGCCTAATCAAATATCTGGGGTGTTGGGGATGGGAGGGCGCCCCAATAATTAATCCCCCGGGATGTGGGCATGTCGATCTGCTACGTAAGTTTGTGTCATTTCTTCCTCCCCCTCTCCCGTCGTCTCCACACCGGTTCGGACGCTGTGCCGTCGGGCTCGGGCATCCTCTACCAGCAGCCGGTCCATCCACGCCATTCATTTAATCTTGCAGATGCTCTCTCTCTCTCTCTCTCTCTCTCCTCTGGTAATCTACTTTACGATCCGCTTTAATTTGGGTGAGTGATGGGAAGCATAGGGATGAAAAATATGTTTTAAAAGAGAGTCCGGATTCTCTTATTATGGTACTATACTGTAAAGCGGACCGTATGTAATAGGAGACTATCAAAGGTTCTATTAATTTTTTCTTCCCTAGGTAACTGCATCTAGCCCATTTAACCGGTTTCTAATACAATTAAACTTTCACAAATATAAAATGTTTAAATATATAGCATTATCTTTATCTGTTCAGAGTTACATCTATCTGTTCACCACTGTACGTTGTACACACAGATACAACACTAAACTTTTGAATGTACATTAGCATTGTATTTATCTGCTCAACATTGTATTTAAAATTTACTAGCTAAATGGATTAATAAAGAGATAAAGAGAATCTGTTAATTAAAAGGTTACACGGACACGTGATAATCTCAATTCTATTAGGGTGATTTTGGTATGAAGTTAGATTAAAGATGGACTAAGTCAACCCGATTAAAGTAACTCGGAATTAACCTAATTTTGATTTGGTAGGAGGGTAGTTAATCTGGGAGTAAGGGTGTGGACTAACATAATTTTAATCTAGTATGATTTGGTGAATAGTAGGTTAATCTAATAATAATGAGAGAGAGAAATAACATTTATTATGAGAGAGAGAGACATATTTAATTGAACATTTATTGAGGTAGGAGGTTAACTCACCTTAACTCACCCTTGGGTGTGGGTTTCAAAATCCGAAAATATCCCTGGGTTAGCCCTTAACCTAACCCGACTAACACTAACTCCTTATCAAAGTACAAAAAAATTTATCCGGAGTTAACTTAGAGTTAACCATGAGATAAACTAATACTAAAGAGAGGCTTAATCTCTATTTGATAATACAGAATAGAAAAATCAAGTTAACTTAAATTCATGTAATTTATTCTTTTTTTTTACTTTGAAATATTTCCGAGTTAAAGTGGAATAGCTCATTCTCTTTAGAACGAGTTATTTCAAGAAAATCTGAGAGTGAAAAATCTATCTCTTATTAAATTGTTATTTTATTTATTCTACGGACTTAATTAAACTCTTTTATCTCACCTTTATTCTGTTGTCAAAGAGGTCTTTAAAATTGCTCCATCGGATCCAATCCTCTCCTACCTCCAGACGGTTTAAATGAACTTAATTTGTTATAGTACTGATGAGAAGATCGAATACGAACTGGGCAGCTTAAATCCTATAACTTACCGTCACGCAAGGTGTGCAGTTGACCGCCTCGACGAATTCGTACCGTACGTTTTTGACTTGGAATCTTTTGATGCACACGAGTAACTTGTACCTTTATGCTTAATTATTACGTACATGCTCGTAAATCCTCTCTCATTTTATCCGCCCGGAAAATAATTATACATGACGACATGAGAAAGTTCCCCTATTACGTGCTCACGTGAGATCTTAATTATTTAGGAACATAATTAAGATTGATCACTTCACGGGCGTCAGTCACACTGTTTTTCTTCTTTCTTTTACGATCTTCTTCAGGAATATTCTCTTTATTAATCATCAAAAATGGTTTATGAAACATTTTAGACCTTGCCGTTCTAATATTATTAATTAATTTTCCATGCATGGGAGGTAATTAAAGATCAGTTATTATTAGTTGGGGGCGAATTGTGTCCCGGCCGTCCTCCATCTATCTGTACATCAAATACCCTCCTTAATTTTTCTACATAAATAATATTTAAGCTGACTCGACCATCGATCAATTAGAACTTTCACCAACAGCGAGTAATATTTAAAGGACGTGGACATGAAAAAATGAGAGGATTTACGATAAAATTCCAAAAAGGGCGGCAAGATTAAAGAGGGGGGGGGAATACATTCCTTGAATTCATTTTAGTGCAAGAAATTTTTTATTTTGTATTTCAGGAAGGTTTAAGTCTAGCTCCGTGTGATAATAAAGGGGTCGGTCTTATTAATTAATTAATTAGGAGGACATGTATATCATTTGCTTCTCGTGATCCCGTGCATGAACAAGCTTGAAACAGTCGTGAATTGATGTGGGGGTGGCGGAGGGGTATATATATATATATATATATATATATATATATATATATATATATATAAGGTAATATTTGTAAGGTGAGTCGAAGTTTCCAGTTCATCTCTTCATTACGAAAGGGGGTGAACGCTCCATCTTGATCACCCGACCGCATCGATATATATGTTCACTGCACCGCTAGAATTTGGAAGCGCCAACAAATTCGATTTTAGGCCACCGCCTGATTCTAATTAACTAGGTAGATATATGTAAAGGCACGATCCAAGGCATGAAGTGTGACTAAATTAATTGTTGCAAGCACCAGCAATGAGATGGCCGCCAATTAATTAATCAAGCATAAAGGTCCGTCTGGGAAGTTCGCAGTAGGGATGTCAACGGGTCGGATACGGTTCGGATAGTGGACTATCCGTTTCCGTATCCGATAAGAAATATTGTATCCGTTTGCTGTTCGTTAAGAATTCGAAAAATGGTGTATCCGAAACTATTTTCTAGTATCCGAAAATATGCGGTTAACGAGCGGTTAGCGTATAGTTATCGGTAATAAGAGTACATAAATTATGAAAATTTAATATAAAAATAGCTCAATTAGAATAAAATTAGTGTTATCAGAACCGGACCGGCCGGTCGGACCGGTCCGACAGTAAACCGGTCAAGGAACCGGTCTGATTAAGGCCGGTCCGGTCTAATATTAAAATCAGGGTAGTACATGCAGTCTCAGGGTAACATCCACGGTCTCAGGAGAACATTTGATGTCAACGATCAGGGGGAGCACATGCAGTCTCCGGGGATCATCCACGGCCTCAGGAGAGCATTTGATGTCTCAAGGGAGCATACATGACCAGAGATTCAGGGCAGAGCATATGTCAACCCTTTAGGAGAGCACGTGCAGTCTCAGGGGAACATCCACGGTCTCAGGAGAGCATCCTTGGTGAAAGAGGAGTATACAGTCGAGAGTTCAAGTCAATTTGATGTCAACCCTTTGACGAAGCACATGCAGTCTCCGACGGCCATCCACGGTCTCAGGAGAGCATTTGATGTCTCAGGGGAGCATACATGACCAGGGTTCAAGGCAAAACATATGTCAACCCTTTAGGGGAACACATGCAATCTCAGAGGAGCATCCACGGCCTTAGAAGAGCATCCTTGGTCCCAGGGGAACATGCAGTCCGATTTCAAGGTAATTTGATGTCAACCATTTGGGGGAGCACATGCAGTCTCCGGAGACCATCTATAGTCCCAAGATAGCATTTGATGTCTTAGGAGAACATGCATGACTAGGGTTTAGGACAAAGCATATGTCAACCCTTTAGGTGAAATTTAATCTCCGCCGTTAAATTTAGATCTAAGGGATAATATTAATAATATATATTTTATAATATTTAATGATAACGGATAGATACGGGTTCGGAATGAGGTGTATCCGTTTCCGTATCCGCTATGAAATCGGATATATCCGTATTCGTATCTATTTAAGTTATCGGAAAAAAATATGTATCCACTTGATGTTCGTTAAATTAACGAAACGGGTGATTAACGAATTAACGAAACGAGTGATTAGCGAATTATTAATTATCATTGACATCCCTAATTCGCAGTAGACCACCTACATGAGTGGAGAGAGGGAGGGGGCGCCGGCAACCTTCTTTTGCCTTCCCCAAGGCACGTCATCTCTCAACCCGGCCCGGACAGTAGTGCGTACGTACTGTTCCACGGGGAACGGCCGATGGAGGGGAATATATATTATTGGTTGCTGCTTAATTAATCAATCAAATTAATACACCCCGCTCCAGCTACTCCGCCATGGTACGTACGTAGAATGTTTGCGCGCACCAGCTGATTAATTAATTATAGAAGAGAGATAGAGGCCATGATCACTTCACTTGGCCCCAAATCAATTGCCATGTGGGTTGGAGCCGGGGTCGGTCGATCGACTTATAATTGGTGGCCTGTAAAAGTGGGTGCCGTAGAGTGCAAACTAAGAAGTTGGGCCGGAAGACCGAAGTTTGCACCAGAAGCAGCGGGTGGCCCAGCTAGCTCTCCTTTCCAAAAAGAGAATAATCTCACGGCTGACATGGGAAAGCATCCTCCACCTGATGGAGGGGCCAGAGATCAGGAGGCGCGAGAGCCCGAGTAGGATCGATCGAGTCCCACCCCAGCTAATTAAACTGTGTGCGGTTTACAACTCTCTCTCTCTCTCTCTCTCTCTTAATATCCCATGGTAAGCCAGAACACACGCACTAGAGGCCGGCCGGGAGCTGCATGGGGAAATATTTGAGAACAGGGAATTAAAGAGAGGTTAATTAGGCAGGGAGATCAGAACCCACACCAGTGGGGCGGCGAATGAAAAGGGAGGAGGATAAGGGAGGAAGGCTCGTGCTTTTGCTTTTGTAATTTCTTCCTGCTTGCTTCTCCTTTTCCTTTTCCTCTTGTCCTAGCTGCCTAGCTAGCTCCTACTGCGATCAACTGATGCCCGGGTGCTTGCATGCTTAGGCATCGGGAGGTTTGAATTCAACGGTGGAATCGGCATTTCAGAAAAAGAATGAATGCCCCCCCCCGCGGATCGGATGCGTGCATGTGATGATTACCTGTAGTATGATTTTAGCTTCTTTATGTGAGAGTCGATTCTCTGATGCTTCGGCGACGCCGAAGAAAAGCGTAGTAGTACGTAGTAGAAAGATTAAAAGGGAAACGCAAGACACCTGTGGAGGCATGGGAGTTTGGATGTTGCTTCAGGGGTTAAAAAGTGTTACACGGGTCTGGTATTACATCCCTATGATTTATCTGGTGGAAAATATTTGGTGGGAAATAACGTCCGAGAAAATTTACAACCACCTAATGAAATATCAGAAATATTCTTGAGTACGATCTCAAGGGACAACCTACGATACTTAAAGTCATCAATAGATGTGAGAGCAAAACCGTAGATTAAGTTAGAGGAGGAGAAGAAGAGATAAGGGGAGGGAACGACTGCTCGGATGAGGGACGAGTGCTCGAAGAAGGAGACGTGACTCAAATGAGAAGGAGAACTCTCAGCCGTTGTCTCTATTTTTACGTTTATATGTGAGATTCCTTCTTCGGCTCTCCTTCTACGTGTGTCTCTTTTTTTGCCCTCTATTTTTTCTTCCTCCATCTAGGTCTCTTAAGGATCTATTTATGTTGGTTGTGGCGGTGTCATATCTTTTTCGACTTAGTGAGGATGTGATTAATGGAGCAATGTATCACCTTGATCGTGAGATTATCTGTTGTTCACTCGTTTACTTTTTGAGAAAATACATCGTGATAGATATCTTGGCAGTATTAGTGTGACCTGATGTTCATGGAAATTAATTTTGTGATCGTAGTCAAAATGTTCATCCGTTGACGAATCTCACGACGTTCGAGACGTATGCATACATAGATCATGTCCGTGCGTCGATCAATGTTGATTGAGTCATATTTCTTGATTATCAGTTGACTTACGATGATCACTATAGATATGACGACATTCAGTAGACATGACGTTATTAGATCGCGTCGGATTCCGTAATTAAAATTGCCTGATCGAATTTACGTTTTTTCTTATTAATCTCCCTTCTGCTTTTCCATTTGTACGTACGTGGATGGAGGGTTGCGGGCTGAAAAAATGGCATCCGGGTGTGCATGGGATGCGTCGGAAATCGGAATATTGTGGGGGGGGGGGGGGGGGGGGAGTCAGCTGGCCTGCCATTGCCGTGGGGCCGCGGGGTGGCATTATCGTCGCCGACCAGTTCTCTTGTGGAGGCGCATCGGAATCGAATGCGCGCGAGGGTGTACGCACACCCGCACTAACCTGCAGCTCCGAGATCCCCGTCTTACTTATTATTATCATTATTGGGGCGCGCGCGCGCGCGCACATATCTATACATATATATATATATATATATATATATATATATATTTGGTCGAGATCAAGGGATGACAACGAGCAGAACAACCAGAACTGCGACAACCAGAAACAAGGAAGTAAGCTCCGGGGGTTTGTCGATCTGAGCGGTTTTGTTTGGGGAATCAAAGCTAAAGATATCAAATCCTATCATCAGAGCCCTGCGTAATGTGACCGAGGGTATTACTTACCAATTAACACGCTGCCTTTTCCTGCAGCCATCTGATCAGTTTAGTAAATTAAAAGGCCCGCAGGCAGACGTGCCTGATCGATCGTGAGAAGCCCTTTAGCTTTTTCTTTTGTGTTTTCGTTCTATCCTCTCAATACATTAAATAGTCTTCTTACTTGTCATGCATCTACGTACCCAAGTTGAGATTTCGACACGTGGTCGCCACTAGGGTTGGAGGAATGGCCAGCCTTTGCAATCCCACCGGTGACGTCGGAACCGAGTTCCTCAGAATCATTGAGATCGCAGTCTTGTCTATATGGAGGGCCCCACTCACCTCCACTGATCACCCATTATTCACTCACCCCTTAATCCCTCACTCTCATTCTGTTCCTTTATTTTTAATCTTTAATCTAATTATTTTGCTTTCCCCCCCCTCCTTTCCTTTCAGTCTAGTAGCTCAGTAGCCTGCAGACTCTCTCTCTCTCTCTCTCTCTCTCTCTCTCTCTCTTCTTTATTGTTCTTTCCTCCTCCTTCCCATGTCGCCTCGCTGTCTCATTCGGCCACCCCCCACTCCCCGCCCCCGGCCAACGCAATGTATATGTCACCGTCCTATGATTCGATCTTGGAGCTAACCCTGCGATTTCGAGCCTCCGTGATCCACATGCTCAGGATAATAGCATGTACATTGCTTGCACGTGTGCGTGTTCGCACCGGGTGGAATGAATTTTCAACGTACACCATGCAATGGTGGTCTTGGGTCCTGTCTCTCAGGGTGATTCTAGAGATTTTAGGTCATGTGAAGTACAAAATGATGTCGAACCAAGCTTAATTAATTATGTTAGTTTATAAATTACATTTTTTAATATTGTTCTGATATTTTAAAAGTTAATTTCATGAATTGGAGATGTTTGAAATTCTTAAAATTGATGAAAGAACGAGGTTTCGGTGAAAAGGACGTTATTTAATTTGATGTCTCTAGAACCAAAGGTGTGTGTGGGAGAGAGAGAGAGGAGAGAGAGAGAGAGAGAGAGAGAGAGTCCTAGCTAGTTCATCTCCCCCCCCTCTACATAAGGAATCTATACAAGAGGTAAAGATAAAATAGATTGAGTAAAAGGAACACCCAGCCCCACTTTCTGTGACCAGGATGGTTCTGCCACATGCACTGTGGAGGGGTCTTGCTTAGTACTAACATGTGTGCTATTAATTAAATTATCCTCCGAAAGGGTTAATGGAATCGCACTACATACAACCTCACGATGGTGACGATGACGTTGGTGATCCAAGGACCAAAAAAATAACACTAAACAGATTGGTTTAGCCTTTATTTAATTAATTATCCAAAGTTTGCTAGCTAGAAGGCGGGCTAATATATGTTTAAATCAAGCGGGAGGCAGGCGGCCGGTTCACATGTGACTGTGAGGGGAGCAAGGATTCAGGTTCTAGCCCTTGTTTGTTTGCACACTGGCCGGATTGGCAGCTGTGTGATCGATGCCCACACAAATTCTATATACATATATATATATATATCTAAGGTTGGAATATAAATCTCTGTGGGAGTAAACATGCATGTCCCAGCTGCTGGTTCACGTACTATCAGTTAAATTGCACTGCTGTTGTCGCCTCTTATCAAGCGACTGGTGCAATTACTTAACGGCGCCGCTGCTACGTTCGGTTAATTAATTATTTGCGCCCTCCCCTGGCCATCTTGGGCGCGCGGGGGAGCAGACGTACGTGTGCTGGGGAGTGCTCGATATCGATCATCCCCCCACTGTCGGAGAGGAACAGTGCCGAAGACGACAGGATGCAGCAGGGTGGAGGGGAAACCGACAAATCCCCAGGAAGGGAGAGCATCCGTCGACCTTAACGTAACAGAGCAGAAGATCCACCAAGATCTAAAATCTCTCCGGGACATGGAAACGACGTACGGGTTTCGGGGAGAGATGCCGTCCCGTTCAGAGAGGCCACATGCACCGGACATGCCGCGGCCTCCAGATATCGATACTGATCATACGGGCTTTCAATATTTGGCAGGGAGAAAGATCGATGGCGATAGATATGGCAGGGGTAACAGTCGACGCCACTTCTCCTGTTCATCAGTTCAGCTGATGATCAGTAATATGAATAAAGAAGAAGAGGTGCTGCTTTCTTCCATGTGTTGCGCAGCTCCTTTTTACTCTTTGTGTTACCATCATTCCTGCTTGACCTTGTCCTTCTGACATTTTTTTTAACCTCAACATGCAGTGAACCCTCCCAGTAGAAAGCCTGAGCTGTCTGTGTTCTGCGAGGACCCCCCCCCCCCCACCACCTCCTACCGTATGCAGATGAAACAGGCCCTTGTGGACTTGCAAAAGGCATTCATGTTGGTGGTTTTCAAGGCTGTTCCCGAGTCGTAGACACCTCTGTGTCCCCAACTCCACCCACAAGGACAGAGAGCCTCACAATTTCAGGTTTACACAGTTTCCATGCTAAGTGCAAGTGACGCAACCTTTCTGCTTGGATATGGTTGTAGAGGAAATTGATTAAGGGGGTGGAGGTGGGAATATGGGGGGAGAAGAAGAGTGTGAGAGATGATCGAGGAGAAAGAGGTCGAGTACGGAGTCCATGGACTTTAATAGAGATTAAGAAAACCCTCACATGCATGCGTAGTGGAGAATCAACTTAAATGTGGGATTAATGTTATTCAGACAAGGAGACGTGGAAAAAAAGTAAATAAATAAAAAGCTTTCTAATCTCATTAGGAATAAAATTTTAAGATTTTTAAGAGGTGATACAAATTGTGATTCCTATTTCAACACGGGAAAAATATTTATTGTATAGTACTTCCCAAATTAACAAGAATTACTTTCCAAAGTCAAAATGGATCGATGAAAGAAAGATGCTTTATCATCAAAGATTATATATAAATTATGATGAATAATTTTAACCAATGCTTCTAACTGAGAGCTAGCTGCATATATATATATATATATATATATATATTTATAGCAGTCCGTTGAACTGTGTGTAAAGTTATGCCTATTTCATTGATGGATACATAGTCTCCTTATTTAGTTTTTCGCCCCCCTCCTTTCTCGTCCTCTCCTTCATTGAATAGATCACCATATATATCCAAGCTACTTGACAGACATACGACGTGGCCGGTTGCATGCATCATAGTCAGTTCTTCATGATCCGGAGTAAACTGATCAGTTCGGCTCGAATTTCAACTTAATTTCACGGCGCGCGATTGAGTAATTAACTAGAGCGCTATCATCGATCGGTGCAAGGACGTAAAAGTGATAAAGAAATTTGGTAATAGGGAATTACGTACGCACCTTGCAGTAAAATAAGTATATATGATTCTGCACATGCACCCACATCTTCCAAGATAAGTATAATTAATGTAGGGTGACTTTGGTTCGTTGCAAGAAGTAACTCACACTATTGGAGGTAAATTCATAAGGGTGAGTTAATAATTACCCATGATTCAAATCAAAGACAAAATCGGAGAATTCTACGATCAAAGTATTAGGTCGACCGAGACCGAGGGTACGGTCGATCGAAATCCTGTGTTTTTGCTCGTTTTAAAGTTAAAACTTGTTATTTTGTTGTGTGTAAATTAACTTTCAAGAAGTCAATTTTTATTGTTTTAGTTAGAAGCAAGTAGATAAATTAGGTAGTGCTCTAGATTTACGAAGGGGCCGGCCGGGGGATCGATCGAGGTCGGTTACATGAAACTGCGTTCCAGATTTTTTTTAGAATTAGTCACTAGCTAGCTTCCACTGTTTTTGGACTCTTTTAATTAAGTAGGTGGAAGTCCAACTTGTTTTAAACCTTCAAGCAACTAGCCACGCTACGTACCTGAAGTGGGATATATAGAATTAAACTCACTTAAAATTATGGCCTCTTCTGCAAGCAATTAATAACCAAAGGAACCGTAATGTTAAGTTCAGAATCAATACTCTCATTTGTCATTAATTATTCTGCGCACGTGTTTGCAGCCAATATGTGTTGGAAAAAAAATCCTGCGGTAATAATCGTCTCAATTATATTTCTGATACATGTATGAGAAGAATTAAATGAAGTGGAATATTCCAGTGGTTAATTAATACTAAAGTTAATGACCAGGAAGATGTGATCCTGAGGGCACTTAATTTGAGGTGGCTGTCATTTCCCGGCCCACGGAATCGTACTGCCATCTACGTATAACCTCGACCTGCAGGGAGTTGCATGCGACATTCAGGGCGCGCGATTGATGATGAACGTGCTGCTCCAATCGCGCGTTAATCCGAGTGGGTGGTGGGGGTTGTGCCTAGCTAGTAATTGGTAACAGCTGCCAATTAATTCATCCCGAGTGATCATGCACACTTGATAAACGCCCAATTAACTAGAGCTAGAGCTAGCAAGCGAGGCCAATATATGCCGCCATAATATTGATGGCCAGATCTCGTCAGTGGATCTTTAGCTATAGTGGTTGTAGCAGTAGTAACAGTACTACAACCATCCGTTGCCCAGTCCATCCACCAGCCTGATTCGGGATCATCTCCTTTATCTGGGGGCAAGGTGGCAGATGGACAGTGACGGGCATTTCTAGCTAGCTAGGAAACCATCTACGATCGCCTCTGCGAATGGGGAGAGGAGCAGGTGACATGTTCTGCATATTCCACCGGCGGTGGGCTGGCTTTCATATCTCTGCGTGTGTGTGTGTGTGTGTGTGTGTGTGTGTGCGTGGATCCTCACAGGGGACATGAGACCCCGCTTCACGCCACGCCTGTTGTCGGGCTTGGAGCGTTTCCCTTTCATGACAAGTTGCACGGCAGTCCCACACTTGAAAGGGATGGGATGAGAGATGAGGGATGAGCCGGATGCAGATTAATATCCCAACGTTTCTATCCCCTAATAAATATTAACATCGTCTCTGCTCACTCTCTCCACTCTCATCAGACTCGTGTGATCAGTACAACATAATTTTTTAAAGGGAGGGAGGGTGCATGGGGGCCGGTAGTGAGGGGAGGGGAGCTATTCTTCTTGGAACCAACGCACTTTCAATCATAACAAGCGTGCTTCCGCCCCCTTGCTGAGCCGTCGTACATCAATCCCCCCCCCCCATTCTTATCTTCTCATCATCGGCACCGCGCTTCCCTCCGGATCTTACATATTTTATAGCATCACTTCCGGAGATCTTCCACAGTTACCAGTACGCACCACCTTAATTCAGGTTCTGCTTTTCTGTATAAATATTAATATAATGATCAACCAAGGAGTTCTATGGTCTAGGAAAAAGCGTGCTGCCTGCATGCCGATCGATCTTGGCACACGCGCGGGCAAACACACACACACACACACACACACATATATATATGCATAGAGAGAGAGAGGGGGGGGGGAGCGTCAGGGAATGTGGGTCTGTCCGTGTGTACGTGCAGGCGTGCAGCCGGGCTGCTCTTGGCCATGTAGGGCGCAGGGGATTGGGTTGCTCCCGGAACAAACAAACAATTGGACATGACGTCGCCCGCGGCCGGGAGCCTCCATTCTGGACCTAGCTCCTTTACTTACCTCCCCCTTTTCCTCCGCCCATTTTCTGTGTTGTGTCATGTGTACTGGGTTAATTATGGGGGAGAGAAAGTAACGATCGATGCCGTGCTTGTTTTGCCTTTCACTACTTGCGTGTTGGGTTGCAGATAGATACCGGCGGACGTACGGCGGCAGCAGCTAGACTGGTCCTTGCGCTTAACAGGGGAGGAGGTGTTGGTGGGAGGCGAGGCCCAGCGAGGCGAGGCCAAGGGCCAAGCGAGGGGGTGGTCCCAACTAAAAATGGATTTGCGGCATGCAGCGCCGCGGCAATGCCAAGGGCTTCTTCTTCCTTTAATTTCTTGTACTTTGTGCCGACGCTTTTGTTATTGAGACGTCGGTAGCAGATGCAGCCATGAAGCCACAACGTTCGATCGAGTTGTTAAACGACACCATCATAATTACACGATTCCTCCACGATGAGTTCTCTCTCGGAGCTGCCCGTACGTCCCGCGATGGATGCCAAAGTTTCGCAATCGACGCTGCTGCATTCGAATTCGTAGGGCTTGTCTCTTTGCGGTCCAACTGAGATCCCACTCACCCCATACACTAAATCAATTAATTAATCAGGATTCATATGCATCTTTTTATCTGTCTCGCCAACCATTTATCTATCTTCTTTGTGCGCTTTTATTTTTTTATATTATATTAGTTCACAGATACATGTACACGTCCGTTTACGTAATCAATCCTCATAACTCGACCATTCTTTGTGGTTCCGAGGACAGCGTTAACGTCTGTTTAACACAACTTAACTTCACATATAGTCATGCTCCATGAGACAAATGAAAAGTTCGATATCACGCATACAGAAACGTAGGAACTCCTTTAACGTTCAGTTTATATATATTGAGTTAAAAGTGGTTAGCAGACCATTCACTTATCTCTTCTAATTAATGTGACACAGCCGACATCCGACCCCTTGGACGAGGCCGAGGTCTGATTACAGACGGAGGGTGACTCGGGACTAAAGGAACGCGCTGGTCGACTAGGTGGAGGATCAAAAGGGAGGCTGAGTGCCCGTACGTAATCATTCAGACTGCTGCCTCGAGGGATTTCATGGCCGAGATGCCTGCCACGTAGGAAACTAACAGGGCCAGCTGGACATCGGGATGGTCAAGCTGGTCAATGGCCTCGGAGAACGTAGGGGGAGCAGGAGGAGTCAAAGTTTTATAGTGTAAAGGGGAAAATTTCTTATAGTGTGATGTTTACGGCGTGTCACTGTCTATTTCGATGTCTATTTTTTAATCCGTTCTCATTTTATTCTATTTTATTATATTTCATTCTACTTAATTTTATTTTATTCCACTTTATTTCATTCTATTTTATTTCACTATGTGTTATTCTCTCATAGCCGCTTTGATAGCGGAGTTGTCGGGGGATGGCGGACTACTTGGAGTTGGCCGCGGTAGTATTTACACTAAAGATCTGGAAATACTATCTCTACGGAGAACAATTCACAGTATTCTCCGATCATAAGAGCCTCAAATATCTATTCTCTCAGAAGGAGCTTAATATGAGACAACGTCGATGGCTGGAATATTTAAAAGACTTTGATTTCACTATCGATGAGAGAGAAGGCACGGTGGGTCCCACCTCCCCTCTCACACAGAAGACGCTAACCGCCCCTGATTAACGTGCTCGACCCTCCGGAGTCGAGCACGCTAACCGTGCTCGGTTAATAAATTCGCCCTTACAAATTAGACGGCAAGACGAGACAACTGTAGACACGCTAAATTTGATATCATATTGAACAAATCTCTTATCACGCCGAAGAGGCGTGATCTCGTACGTAAGTATGAGCCGTACGATCCTTGGCGAACCTTGATCGCTGCCACCAACGAGAGTTATGTAAAGTATGAAACGGATTAGAGGAGCCCAGGGTTGTGACTCCGGGAAAAACCCTCCGATGTCTAAGTCAGCAAATCGATAGAGCGTAGGTGGGAGAAGTGTGAGAGGAGGAAAAAGATGGGCACGAGATCTGTAACATCCCGGATTTTTTGGATATTGTTTGGATCAGGATCCGTGGGTTTCGGATCGCTTTTGTGGGTCTCGGATTGAGTTTTTTATGCGTGTTTTTACCTGTCGGACCTTCGGAACCCCGTGTAGGGCGAACCATTGCGCTCTCCGACTCCGAGATGTTATCACTGCGTTATGCGTTTTTCGTGGATCGTGAAAAATATTTTTCCCCATTTTTATATTTTCCAAATTTTCTAAATCCCTAATCAATTTCCTATAAATAACCCCCACCCCCTCTCTTTCTCTCTTTCTCTCTTCCTCACTCTCTCTCTTCTCACTCTCTCCATTTCTCTCCCTCTCTTCTTCGGCGGCCGACGGAGGTGGACGGGGGCGAGGTGGCGACGCGCATGGGGCGAGGAGCGGCGTGGATGGGAGGAGAATCGAGGTGTGGTGGCGCGTTGAAGCTCGGGTGCGCGTTCGTGAACCGACGGAGATTTTGTGGGCGTTTCGCATCGAAACGGCGTCCACGGCGCGTCAAATCTTCTGTAGAGGTAGGGGGATGGATCCTTAGCCCTTGTGCTTCGTTTCCCGTGATTTTGGTAGCCCGTGGTGAGCCGAGCGTGGGTTTATTGCCGTAGGGGAAAGATCATATTTTTAGGGCGTGCGACGGATTCGGCGGATCGTGCGAGGTTTTCTCACTTTCTTCCCACCATTTTTGGGTTTTGGGGTCGAGGGAATGTACCCTCATGTCTTAATTTTCGATTGGGATCGAACGGGGCGTGGAACCGGGGCTTAGGGGTTGGTTCGATTTGGGTCTGCGCCGTGTTCGGTCGACTGACCGAAGAGGTTCGGTCGACCGAACCGGCCCGCAGCGGGGCGGCCGACCGTGTGGGTTCGGTCGACCGACCCTCGAGGGCCGGTCGACCGAACGCCCTGTTGGTCGACCGACCAACAGGCCTGGTCGACCGAAATATGCCCCTCTTGCCCGTTTTGGGTCCCGGTCGGTCCGGTCGAGACCCAATGACCAACCTTTGGCCCCGTGGATGTCCCAGTCATCCCGTGGGTACCGTGACCGTATTTTTAGGTGTCCGGAGGTACCGTTTAGCCTCGGTTAGCATGCCCGTAGGTTTGGTGGGTCCAGGTGACCCTACGTGTTCCGGACTTTCATGCTTTCGCTAGATCGAGTCACCTTGTGTCGGTACGAGTGCGGAGGGCTTTCCCCGCACGATTTGGGTTTCTCCGGAAGGTGGTTTCCGAGTGGGCCATGCGTAAGGCCTTGGACTGTGAGTCCTGTCACCCAGCCTGGGATTGGAGGTTTCCCTTAGATAGGGGAACGATTCGGCGGCCTGTGAGCTACCTTGGGAATTGTGCTATCGTGATTTCAGATCTAGAGGTTAGGCTTGATTGACGGCATGGAGCTGTCCTTGTATGATGGTTTTGACCCGAGTCGTGTGACTCAAAGATCGTTGGGTTGTTAGATCTAGTGGGCTGTCCAGAGTCTGGTGGACTCGAGCCACCTGGCGCTTCGTGTTACTCGCGATGGGTTCGTGTGTGACTTTCCGTGTTCACGTTTAGTGACCTGGCACTAGTTGTAGCTTTCCTGCCCACACGTGTGCGGACCCACTTGGGAGTGGTGGAGAGCGTGACCCCGAGAGAGACGGTTTTTAGGCTGGTTATCGCAGGGCCCCTCGCCTTTGCAGCATGCGTTCGGGCTGGGGGGAAAACCAGCTAGAGGACCTGACATAGTGTAATGCCCGGGTTCCAAGTGGTATCACGTGTATTCGGTAGTTCTACCGGGTACATCTGGTATCCGGAATTCGGGTCACTACAGCTTGGTATCAGAGCAGTGTTCTGAGATGTTTGGAGTTCTTTTCTGAGCTATCAGAGCATTGTCGTGTGAAGTACATGGGAATCTGAGATATACAGTTTCTAGAGTCGTAAAAGTCCAGTACAGTCTTCAGCTGGCTTCGGTTTGCGATTCTTAATTTGTCGCGTTGTTTTCGGTGTGTTGTCTTGTGCGTGCTGTTCTGGCACTGTACGAGATGGTTCTGCTCTCGTCAGGATATGACGAGGTGTTTCTTTTCGACATTGTGTTTGTCTCGATCATGTTGTACTTGGCAGTGTTCGCCGAAAGGCTTGAATCTGTAGTACGTTGTTCGAGATTTTCTCTGTGTGTTGTTCAGGTTGCTGTTGACCTTTGGCCTTGGTTTGATGACCGTACACGTTCTTACGTTGTCTTGGTCGTCCTGGCTTGAGTCTATTCAGCTCCTGATGCGTTTCGCTTCTGTTGAAGTGCTCGATTAGATTCCGTGTTGGAGAAGTTGCTCAGGCAAGCTAGGATTTTCCCTTCCTGGTGAGCTTTTGTGATTGAGCTTCCTGCTTCTCGTCCCTTCTGGTGGAATCTTTTCGAGGTTTGCCTTGGAATTGCTGTCTTGGTGATGCTTTTGTCCTGTGTCTGCTTAAGTGTGGACAGTTTTGTTTTGAGCCTGATCTGCTCTTTGCTATACGGTTGCTTGGCTTTGGACTCCATGATGGTGTTAAGAGCTGTTGTGTACCGTATTTGTCGTGCCGTGTCCAGCGGCCGATGTATTGTGAAGGCTCATTCATCGTTGTCAGGACGTGAAGGTAAGCTGAGATTAACGCTTTTCCTTGTACCTTGTGCTGAAGCTGGTACTCCTCCTCTTTGCACTTAGGTTTCTTGTGAGCGGTTGTTCGCTGGATCGGTACTCGTGGCGTGTTGTTTGCGATCTTCATTGGTTGCGAAGGTGTCTGGTGTGTACTGAGATGCGGATACCGAGGTCTCTTCTGATGCCTGCGTGCGTTGTTGAGTATGCAGCTGAAGCGTGTGGGTTGGCTACCCACGGGTCGAGAGGTTTGTTCCTTCTCGATGTGACTTCGTCTTGGCTTCTTGTGCCTTGACTTCGTCTGTTGCCGTGCTGTTGCTGGTGTTTGTCTGGTGTTGGCATTGGCAATTGCGAGTGTTGGGGAATTTGTTGGCATTCCTGCTGATTGAGTACCCTCTACTCTGTATTTTCTTTTCTTGGGTGTTGTGCTCTCGAGGCGTGTTGGTAGTCCTTGAGATGCGTTCCCCGAGATCGTGGTTGTTGTTTTGGCGCTGTTTCTCTATGATTTTATGTCTCTATTTTGGACCAAGTCTTGTCGGTTGGCCTTGCTGTACTCTTTTTCCTTAGAGTTAGCTTGCGACTCGATCAGATGTAATATCTGAGTAAGGACTGACTCGATTGTGCTTGTGGTCCAATGGTGTTGTCATTGGCGTCATGTGTGCCAGGTGTTCCCTGTTGCCTTTGGCACTAGAGCCGATGATGTGGTCGAGCTGTCAGCTGAGAGGATTGTGTCTCCTCGTGTAAGCTGTCGCTTGCCGTGCTGCCGTTGTGTTTCTCGGTCGGTTGTTTGTGGTTGTGGCAGTCGTGTCTCTTTCCCCTGTGAGACGTAAGCGACGTTGCCTTGTTTCGGAGGTGTCGGACTTGTGTTCACTTGTGTCGTGCTCGATCCAAAGCATGTGCTCGTGATTGTGGTCTGACAGTGTTCCTCTGAGCTGTGTTTCTCGAGATTTGTGTTGTTTCCGTGGTGGTGCTGTTGGGTTGTTCTTCCCTGCTTCTCCTTTGTTAGTCCTTAATTTTGAGGGTAAAATTTCTTAAAGGAGGGGAGGATGTAATGCCCTGGATCCTTGGTAGATCTTCATTGGATCTTTTGGATTTGTTTCGGTGAGTTTCGGTTCGCTTTGGTGGCTCTTGAGTTGGGTTTTACGATTCGTGTGGGTTTTTCTCTCGTACTAGTTACGGAACCCTATGGTGAGTTTAGTTGTCAGTTCCTCGACTCGTGAATGTTGCACCGACGATGTACTCTCCGAGCCGATCGTTTCGACTATTTTTGCGTATTTTTTGGAGATAGGGCCAGAAATCGGATTTTTCAGAAATTAGGAAAATTCCTAATTTCTTTCCCTTTTTCTTTTCCTTCCTCTCTCCTCCTTCTCATTTCGCCACCGTCGTCTCTCTCTCCCATTTTCTCTCCTCTCGAGCCTCTTCGGCTCCGACTGTAGACGGGGTATCTAGAGGCACGTGTTGGGGATGCTGTGGAGCTGGTTGGGTGCGCGACGGAGCGAAGATGGAGTGGTTTTGGCGCGATCCTGAACGGTGGATTCAAAGCCGATGTTTGAGCTCGCGGCGTGGTTTTCGGCGCGGTTTAGTCCCTTCGGGGCACGGTTTCTTCGGTGGAGGTAGGGTGATGGTTCCTCACTTCCTCCTCTCCATTTTCCCTGCCGTTGCACGTCGTTTGGCACGAAAACTGCCAAGTTTGGGCTTGTTTAGCCTAAACCGTGATTTTCGGGTTTTGTAGGGTTCACCGGAGAACGGCAACCATTTGTAGGTCGGTTAGTGTTGAACTGACCGTTGGGATGTTAGGATCCCATTCATGCTAGTTTCATGTTGATCGGTGGTCATTCGAGGCCGGTAGGAGTCCGGGAACCTCGTTGACTCTTTTAGGGTCGATTTGCCCAAATCGCTCCGATCTTGCATTTTGATGCTTGCATGTGGGCTTTTTAGCCTTCTTATGTAGTTTTTCATCGTCGAGGGTTGTTCCCCCTGCGCTTCGGCGTGAATGGGGCGTGGAACGGGCCGATTTGGCCAACCCTCCGTTTTCCCGCCGTAGCTGGTGTGGCGGTCGTTCCAGGGACCGTCACATGCCCTGACGGCCCCACGATTGACCGTTACAACGTCTGGGTTGATTTAAGTTCTTCGCGGTTTTGAGAGTGTGACGGCCCAGGGGTGGTGCGTCACATCTCTCTAACGCGTCCCGTGAGACGCGTTACGTCTATTTTGTCGTTTTATGTTTGGGTTAAGTCGGTTCCTCTGACGCGCTTGCCCCTGTGCGTCAGGTGAGTGTAACGTGCCTGCCCCAGGCCGTTACATTCTGGTTGACTGACGTTGACCTTTTGAGGGGGTTCCCCTGGCGCGCCTGCCCTAGCGCGTCAGGTGTGCGTAACGCGCCTGCCCCAGGCCGTTACGTTCTGTTTGACCGTGTTTGACCGAGTGTGTTGGTTCGCCTAACGGCCGTGCTCCCGTGCGTTAGGTGTGTGTAACGCGCCTACCCCAGGCCGTTAGGTGTGTGTAACGCGCCTACCCCATGCTGTTTTGGCTGAGTTGGGGTGGTTGTGTTGTTGTTTCTAACGGCCTCGTCCCCGTGCGATAGGTGATTGTAACGCATCCGGTCGGGACCGTTAGATGCCTCTCAGCCAGTTGTTTTCTTGTCTTGCGTCAGGTTGGCCCTGACGTGTCTGTCCTACCGTGTTAGGTGGCTATAACGCGCTTGGTCCCGCGCGTTACGTGATTCGAGTGTTGTTTTGGTTTGAGGTCTGTTGGCCCTAACGGCCCGGGTCGGGCGCGTCAGAGTGGCGTAACGCGCCCGGTGCTGGCCGTTACGTGCCTTTACGTTTCTAGAGTTGGTTAGGGCGGTGTGTGTAACGGCTTCTCCCCCGACCGTCGCGTGGAGTGTAACAGCCTAGGCTTAGACCGTCACGTTCATGTAACGGTCTAAGGGTGGTGCGTTACATGCCTTGTGCTCTGATTTCTGTTCTTTCGGTTTCTGCTTATCTTGGCTTGGCCTTGTGGTCTGCCCGTTGTCCCGTGGGTGTCTCTTGACGTCCTATGAGGGCTAAGACTACGTTGTAAGGTGGCCAGGAGTCTTCTTGCTTGTGGTAGGATTCTTTATCCTACTTTTGCATGCCTTTGTTTGGTTCTGGTCAACCCGGGGTGACCCAGGGGTTGACAGGCGACCTTGTGAGTGGGTGTCTTGGCGGTTCTGTCCAATCCGAGACACTGGTTCTGGATGCCTCGAGGTATCGTCTTGCCTTGGTTTGCGTGTCTAGGCGTGTGCTGAGGGTCTTCGGTGTTCCCTCGGGTCTCCGTGAGTCGTTTCCTGCGGAGTGTCATTTTTCATGGCTTAGGATTAGACCGATTGGCGGCTTGTTCCGCTGTCTGTGACGATCTTGCCCTTGAGTCGTTCGACTCAGGATCGTTGCGTGGTAGGTCTAGTTGCCTAGTCCTGAGTCTGTTCGCAGTTGCCGTACTGCCGGTGGTGCTTTGTAGTACGTGTGACAGCGTGTCTGCCTGTCAGTACTCTAGCACTTGTGCTCGGAGTTTTGTGTTTTGTACGCCTCCGATTATTTTTGCCCTAGGCCTTTGAGTGCCGACTCGCCTGGTGATGGCGGAGGGGTGTTCCCGAGACACGGTTTGTAAGCTAGTTCCGTGGGCTCCCAGCCAACGGTAGCGTCCTACCGAGGGAGAAAACTAGCTGGAGTACCTGGCTTAGGCTAGAGCCAGTGTGTGTACACGTGGTCAGGGACTGAGGACTTACGTCGACGGGCGTGACCCTGACTGGTTACTTGATGCTGTTTGGTTTTGTGCGGGTGTCTGCGACTCTACCGTGGCTTCGGCGGTATTGTAGGCGAGACACCTGTGGCGCAGCATAAGACGTCTGTGGACGCAGCTGGCCGTTGCTCTGGTGGGGAGGTGCGTCCGCGTGTGGCGCGTGGCTCTCCACTGCTCTTCGTGTTTCTTGCGCGTCGTGACCTTTCTGGGTTGGCCTTTCCGTGGCTGCACCCGAGGTCAGTGTCCTGTCACATGCATGATGTTCTGGTCGTGCGTGGGGCAGTGTGCACGACGTTCTAGTCGTGTATATGTGGCCGAGTCTGTTGGTCGTCCGTGTGGGTCTTTTCTAGACCTGTCGTCTGTTCTTGCAGGTCTTCGTCTTAGACCTGGTGTTGGGTCGACAGATCGGTAACTTCTGACTTTGTTAGATCAGAGTCGCCCTCCTGTCGCTGCTTGGAGTAGTTTGGGGTGCCGAGGTTAGTTCGGCCGCCGCTTGTCTGGCGCGGATTCTTCCCCTTCCTTGCTTGTTCCCTACTCCTACTTCCTGCCTGTTTACTACTGCTTGTAGCGTAGTTTTACAGTTTTGTAGTGTAGTTTCCTGCTTTACTACACCTGCTGTTTTCGTTGTTCCGTGTTACTGCGTATTTTTCAGTGGGGATCCGCGTGACCCCTACTGAGCCAGTGACACGTGGCTCACCCATGCTTTTCAGGTGGGGTGGCGTTGTTTGTTCTGCTTCCGCGTGGTTCCTGGAGTGCGTGCTCGTTGCGTGCCGTTGCTGCCAGCTGGTACCTGCGTCGGGTCTCCCCCGACTTCTCGGTACGTCTTTCCTTTCTGTCGACTGTACTATGCTAGACTTGTTGTCTTTAGCTTTGGACTTGACTCTGGGATATAATTGTTAATTTGAACAGTTAATTAAAAAGTAATTTTATTTCTGCTACTTTAGCAAACCGATCTAATGAAATTTAATTGCTTCTATTATATCTATGTGGCTTCAATGTACTCTACACATGCCTTTTTCCCTTCGGAGCTTTCCCGCTCTTGGGAGGCCTCGCGGGTTCCAAGTGGTATCACGTGTATTCGGTAGTTCTACCGGGTACATCTGGTATCCGGAATCCGGGTCGCTACACATAGAGCGGATGGTCTGTGTGTGCACACGTAGTTGGGGATGTTGGACCCGCGCTGACGAGCACGTAGTTGGGGACGTTGGACCCGCGCTGACGAGCGCGACCCCAGCTAGTCCTTGTTTTGTGTTCCTGGTTACTGTACGGTGTCTCTGTCTCCGCCTGGGGCGTCACAGGAAGACACATGAGGCTGCGGATTAAGTCATCAGTGGACGCATCCGGTCTTGCTTCTGGTGGGCAGTGCTCCCGTCACGTGACGTGAGTTTCTAATGACTCAAGTGTCCGTTTCACGTCTGCGAGACGTGATTTTACGTATAGTTTTCGGGTGGTAATTTCCCGAGGTAGAGGTGAGCGTCACCGAGGGTTTTCCCTAGCGAGTGTGGGGTTCACGATGGCGAGGTCGTGATTGCGTCTACCTAGACCGCATGGTCTTGGGTTGGGCCTCTGTCTGTGAGACAGGCCTCCACGATAGTGTTGTCGTGGTGTGTTTTCAGGCGGTGTAGCCAGTAATTTTTCCATTAGTTCGGTGGTCCTCCGATTGTGAACTCGGGACATGTTTTCAAGTATAGTAGGAGTAGCTGTAGTGCCGAGTTTTGACCGGCCACCAGTTTGTTGTTCCTGCTGTCGTTGCTGCTTTTCGCTACCACCGTTGTTTACGGTTGGGGTTCCGCGGGACCCCTATTGAGCGAGTGATAGGAGACTCACCCCTACTTTTCAGGTGCGGTAATTCTTCCTCGAGATTCGAGGGTGCTGCGCGAAGGTTCTTAGTTACCAGCTCGCCGGGCCGAGTGTTCACTCGGTGTTGGGTACGCTTCTCTGCCTAGACTGTACTTCTGTTAGACTGGACTATGTTGTAGTTGTTTATTTATTTTTGTTAATTATTGAATTATCCTGCGACGCCCGCCCGCCACCGCGCGCGCGGGTGTTTTTTTAATATGCTTCTTGTCTCTATTTTTTTTTGATCTACTGATAACAAAGAATTCCTAGCATCCTGTTCCCTTAGATTGTCACGAACAAGGATGCCCAGCATCCCGTTCCAATTTCAATAATTGAAGATCATGAAAATTACCCCTAAACATGATTCTATGCGGAGAAATTACATCGATCAGAGCGCAACCTGGCTCTGATATCACTGAAAGGATTTGGTCAGCCTGGTTCGGGCAACACAGTGGATAATAAAATGACCCACAGGTCCCAGGATCGTAACCTGGCTCTGATACCACTGTAAGGATTCCGAAAGGTGGTTCGGGCAACACAGCGGATAATAAAAATTTAAATCCCGAATCCAGGCCCTTTCGGAATCCTAGAACCGTGCTCTAATCGATGCAATAAAACTCTCAACCTCAAAATAGGTTGTAGATCTTTACCTTGCGCGGAACGACGCTGTCCGCAGTGCCCGATGCAGATTTTCACGAATGCAGATGTAACACCCTCAAATATAGCTAAGTTGTACTCTATATCATCGAGGCGTCTTTTCAAGTATCGGCTCAGTTCTTGGAAAGAACTCCGAAGTTAAGCGTGCTTAATGGGGAGTAGTACTGGGATGGGTGACCTGCCCGGGAAGTCCCCCATTCTGGAGCCGATCACTATTAAAAAGGGGATAAAACCGTGAGGCCGGTAGGCCAAAGCGGATAATACCTCGATCGTATAGAGTACGAGATGTGACAGAGTGGTATCAGAGCCCAAGATTGAGAATTTACATAAATGGTCATCAGCTTAATCCACATTTTAAAAATCTTAAATTAGTAGGGAGTTATGATGAAAACCTAACCGTATTAATGCATTGTCAGACCATGGCGGGAGGAGGTCGTCGTGCGGTTCAAAATGACGATGCTTAGGAGGAGCCGAGAGGACCCCCAGCTCCGCCCCCACCACCTTTGGTGGACTATGGGATGTTCATGCAAGGCCTGGTTCAGGTTATGCAGACCCAGGCGCAGACGCAGGCGGCACTTCAGGCGCAACTCCAGACTCAGACAGCGTCACCAGGCGTCCATTCTGAGGAATCAACCTGACAGGCTGGAACATGAAATTACTTGGGAAGAATTCACGGAGCTATTCACGGCAAAGTACATACCGGAACATGTGCAAGACAAGCTGGAGCAGGACTTTCTGGCCCTAACTCAAAGGTCAAAGACCGTGCTTGAGTACGAAGCAAAGTTCGCGGAATTAGCAAAATATGCACCACATATTGCTACAGATGAAAGGAGGAAGGTGAAGAAATTTGTGGCAGGTCTACGACCGTCGCTTCGGACCCGCCTAGTTACACTTGATCTGGCTACTATGGAGGCGGCTCTTGGCGCGACATGTCATCAAGAGGGCGACATGGAGTTATATCAGGAGGAGAAGATGACTTCCACAAAAAGACCATCGGCACCCTTTCACCGGAATGATAAAGGCAAAAGGGTGATGAGCAATCCGTCACGACCGTTCGTGGCAAGGAAGACCACACCACCAATTTGGGGCAGCAACAAACCAGAATGTAAGCAGTGTGGCAAGCATCATGGCGGGGAAGTATGCTGGATCGCCACCGGCAGATGTCTCCGTTGTGGTGAGAAGGGCCACATGATTCGGGATTGTCCAAAGATGATGCAACCTATTGCGGCTCGGCCAGTAGCAGCAACAACAGCTCCAGTGACAGCTAGACCAGCAATAGTAGCAGCCAGACCAGGAGCAGCGAGACCCGCGGGGAGACCCCGAGCGCCAGCTCGGGTATTTGCACTTGCGAGAGAGGATGCCGAGCAGGCGGAGGATCTCACAGAAGGTACTATTTCTATCAATGGTATCAGAGCCATACCCCAGCCGGAAGTGTGGGAACTAAGTGCCATGCAGGGCAAAGTGCTACGCTATGGGAGCCACCTCTTGAACCCACAATGGGACAAAGTGCTACATAGTGGGAGCCACCTCTTGAGCCTGTAGAGGACACCTCTAGAATCCTACCTGCCTGGGGGTTTGATTGTATGCTATATGTGCCCAGCGACGAGGACGTCGCCTATATAAGAGGGGTAGATTGTAACACCCTCAAATATAGCTAAGTTGTACTCTATATCATCGAGGCGCCTTTTCAAGTATCGGCTCAATTCTTGGAAAGAACTCCGAAGTTAAGCGTGCTTAATGGGGAGTAGTACTGGGATGGGTGACCTGCCCGAGAAGTCCCCTATTCTGGAGCCGATCACTGTTAAAAAGGGGATAAAACCGTGAGGCCGGTAGGCCAAAGGGCCACCTCTAGAATCCTACCTGCCTGGGGGTTTGATTGTGTGCTATATATGCCCAGCGACAAGGACGTCGCCTATATAAGAGGGGTAGATTGTAACACTATCAAATATAGCTAAGTTGTACTCTATATCATCGAGGCGCCTTTTGAAGTATCGGCTCAGTTCTTATAAAGAACTCCGAAGTTAAGCGTGCTTAATGGGGAGTAGTACTGGGATGTGTGACCTACCCGGGAAGTCCCCCATTCTGGAGCCGATTATTGTTAGAAAGGGACAAAATCGTGAGGCCGGTAGGCCAAAGTGACCTGCCCGGGAAGTCCCCCATTCTGGAGCCGATTATTGTTAGAAAGGGACAAAATCGTGAGGCCGGTAGGCCAAAGCGGACAATACCTTGATGGTATAGAGTATAGGGCGTGACAACAGAGCCGCACAGATGTACGGCCTCTAGAGCTGATCCACATGGATCCTCATGCGGTGACGACGTCCACCCGTTCTTTCCCCCACGTACGAACCACCGATGCTCAAAACCCCCATCTTCTCCCTTAAGCCTTTCTCCCTTGAGAGGGAGAGAGAGAGAGAGCAAGAGGGAGAGGAGGGGAGGAAAGAGTAAAAGGGTGGACTTTTCTCCCTTGGAAGTGCTTGGCATCAAGAGAAGAACCCTTTAGGTAGGATGCATATGTATAAGGGTTGGGCTCTTTCTAAAAGAGCCCCTAAGAACTAATATTACATATGTATCCTTTCATATTATTGTACATGTATATATATTAAGCCATTCTTTTATTCCTTTCCCAAAAGAATTTAAGGCTTTTAATATATACATATGTACAATAATATCCCGTCACCTGAGAACCCATTGTGTGTGATCCTCTAGGCCCATAGGCAATCTAGTTTAAGACCCATTAACTTCTAATTCTTAATTAGAAGCAAATTAAACTCATTATTCATTTCTACTAGAGCCGAGCAATAGTTTAATTTATTCTGAACCTTTGATCACGTTGGGTCAAGCAAATCCGCGTGATCCTAGAGGACGCCGGGTTCAAACCACCATGTCTGGTACCTATATGTCCGTATCGCTATAATCTCTCGCTCCTTCTATGAGTCTGGTTTGATCGAGGGTATGGTAACCGTCAAACCCTATGATCGTGCCATTCGACCACGGCCTCCTTAAAGTGTGTGACATCCGTTCTAAACGAACTCACACGACTCTGGTCAGAGAATTAATGGAGCGTCACTATCATGACCCATTAACGGCCTGATATATACCCGACAATGAGCGATCCCCTCTTGACTATTGATGATCTTCACATGTATCCTAAAATAGTTAATGACTTGGCAATTAATGACTTGTGGTTAAAGTCACTTAGCCAACTCATTAAATCATTCCAATCCTCGTGTAAGATCCGATCAATGTCTCAGGTCAAAAGACCAACGATGCTACTGAGATAATTTGATCTTTAGTTGACATTAGGTATAATCAACCATCTGAAGATCCAATAGCAAATCAGTCCAGTGTACATCCTCCCAGAACATACACCTACACATATATATCGGTGCCCCGCACCAGCGATCATGAGACTGCTCACCCATACATCATGTGTACTGGTTTAATAGGTAATCAAAGTCTCCGAGTGATTACCCTCCAACCAGGAACAGTTTTAAGGTATGTGTCCATGTAAAGTCAGTCTCATAATCGAGATCCCATCTCGAGTTGACTATATAACCACATATCCTAGGGACATCGTAGAGTAATATATAATTATAAATTTACGCTCAAATATCACTTTATTAATGATGAACAAGATTGTACAACTATCGGGCCTACCTGACTCGAAATTGGCATATAGCACACCCAATACTAACGCATGGCCCTTCACACTGTCGAATCCAAGGATCGTTTGTCTTGGGTCGTTCGTAGCAGGCCGTGGTTATAGGCCTGTTAGGCGCGTCGTGGACCGTGAGTTGAATTGGGCTTTGCTGTAGATGGGCCCGATATGGGCCGAGCCGGATTTACCCTCCTCAATAATATTTTTATGTTTTTATGAAAAATGGTATGGTTTATCTTTTAGAATTAAGATGATTCGACCTTTAATATCTTATGGGAATTCCATCTCACAACGTATGCGTTTGATATGGCATCTCCAGACCTAATGAAAGATATCGGAGAAGGGGGTGTCACAGTTGGACCGTCCCTAGCCGAGAGTCGTGCAGGGGGAAAGGGATACCCAAGAGGAGAGAGCCACCCGAACCAGGAGTTCCGGTGTGCAGCTGCTGAGAACGTAAAGCCACTACTACGTATGGGGGTTGAGGCGGGAATGAATTGAACTTAGTCCCATATCGTAAAGTGAAAATAGTTGTTGAGCCATATATGTGGGATTTGGAACCATACATTATGATGTGCTTTTTGGGGACAAAATCGTGCGGACTTGGCCCAAAACAGACAATATCTCACAAGGGTTGGATGTGACATTACAAAATGGTATCAGATATCAGAGGGAGACCCATGCAGTATGATATGAGCTAGTTCGGGGATGAACCGAGCCGAAGTTGATGGGCCCGTCCTTCGTCGTGAGTTGTCCAAGGGGAAAGGACTACCCGAACCAAGAGTTCTGACGTGTAGTCATCACTGTGTATGAGGGTAAATGAACTGAACTTAATCCCATATCGGAAAGTGAAAATAGTTGATGGGCCATATATGTGGGATTTGAAACCATACCTTGTAAGGTACCTTTTAGGGACAAAATCATGTGAGATTAGTCAAAAAAAGATAATACCTCATAAGGACTGGACTTGGTCGTTACTCTCTCTCTCTCTCTCTGCGGGCACTCAAGCCAAGGGTTGTTCTATAGAAAGCGTCAACCCTCAGTTTGCTCCACAATGCTAAAGTTGGTGGTGAGCAGCTTCATGCAATTTACATAGTGGGTCGCATGAGGTGAAGGTCTCTACATCCCCTCGAGATGTCCAGGCGGGGGTTGGTCTTGGCAAATGTGCCAATGCGGTAAGTGAGAACACTCCGATGCCATGGAATTGAAGATGATCCTCGAAATCTTGAACTCAGTGGCGACGTGGGCTATCCGTGCCACTCTAGTCCTCTTCTCAAACCCCTCTAGCGCCTTCGCTATTAGTGGAACCCACAAAGTCAATATGCAGTGCCTACCAAGATTGAAAATAAAGGCACAGGAAGGGCCATTCGCGGAAATGAAAGGGGGTAGTCATGGGACGGAGGGGATGGGAGGGTGAAGCCCCTCCTATAAAATGAGATGGGTTGCTCCCATCAGAAGTGAACGTTGAAAATCATCCCATCGTCGGAGTCCGGAACCACAACACTCAACATCTCTAAGCACCCATGGGAACAAGTCGATAGGGGCCGATGCACCACGTATGTCTGCTCCATTAGGATGAAGGTCTCTGCATCGCTAGAGACACCCAGGTGGGAGCTGATCCTAGTAAATGTGCCGATGATGGTGAGGGAGAATGCGTTGGTGCCATGAAAATTTATCCTTGGTTTCCTAAACTCGGCGGCGACGTGGGCTGTCCAAGGGTAGAACTCATCGTATATGAAGCAAATCAAGGTCGCACTTCCTAAGGAGCCACTCGATCGAAGGGTTGCCGGAGCATATATAGTTAGGACCGTAAAGAAGTCCTCAGCCACCTCCCCCGTGTCGGTGTCCGTGACGCTGTCACACATGCTCAGTTGGCCGGCCATCAAGGAAAGGAAGTCGACCTAGAGTAGCTAGATGCCGTCTGTCTGAGGGTAAACATGTAATCTCACATGAGTGAGGGTGATGTAATCTTAGGGGGACGGCAATTCAAGTTAAAGAGATTTTAAGGATATTATGATAATTCCATAAAGATAGGTATATAAGGATGTTGAACCCTGCTCATATTTTATATGACTTGTATGTTTTGATTGATAACAATATTTATGCTAAAACACAATTGACCAAACTGAGCAGGAACCTCGTAATGATGATGACAACATAATAATACCCAGACCTAACACTTAGCAATAGCCAAATGATATGAAATTCTATAGAACATCGTCTAAATTGGCACTCGTAGTTATAGCACCTATTCAGTCAGAACATAGTTAGTCAATACGATCAACTGAGTTTCTCAGTTGGAACCATGTGACTGCTCTCGACACTAAGATTGCTTCAATAATACAAAAAAAATGGTATCTCCTAGAGCCAAACTCTTTGTCGTCAAAATAAATCTCATTTTGAAAATCCTAACTCATGGCTGTAAATCTTTTAGCTAATTCTTAGTCTACTTGTTTGAGCAAAATATATTATGTGTCTGTGATTTCCAGAACCTAGTCGCACTATCACACACACCCAAACAAATGCATGTATATTTCTTCATTCTCTTTTTTCCTTTTATTCTTGACAGAATGAACAACTGATTCATTTCATTCTCTCTCTGATCAGTAGCGTGTTATTTTGACCAATCGAACTATTTGCCAAAGCCACAAAACGTATATCTATAATAATAATTCATTTTGGCTTAAAAATAAGAAAACTCTGGCGTGTTCATGGAATAAATTCAAATAATGAGTGTGATTCCCATGCAAATATCTTAGCACTTAAATATAATATTCTGAAAAAATGAGAGATTGCGTATGACAGTCTGACTAGAAAACTAGCAAAAGTGTTTCCTTTTTGCAGAGATTTCAAACTTAGGAAAATCTGGATTACAGGCATGAAATCTTCTGTCAGAAGAAAAGTTGTCCGATCAACACAGGTTTACGATGCAGTTAGGGGCGATAGAACGACAACATCCCTCTTACATGGAATACATGATTACACTAAAACCTGGTGATCAAGTTTCAAGATAGAAGACGACGAAAAGGCCCGAAACACAATGGATACTTCGATTCCCTCTCTGAGCAAAATCTCCAAGAACAGAGAAACACTCGTCATTCCAAGATATGTCCAACGGATAACCAAAATCGAATGGCTATATATATAGAAGGGGTTTCAAGGCTGGTAGACTTTGACGACGAAATCAAAGAGATCTAGAATATCCTTAGTATTCTCGTCCAATATTGGTTTGTGAGCTACTCATTTCAGATCAAATAACACTTCATTGAAATAATCTATCTTCAGTGAGCTCAAGCTATATCTCGAGAGATCTACATCAGAGTTACTGCAAGTTGAAGCATCAATGTATTTTCATTATTTTCTTATCCTTTTACGCATTTTGATCTACGACTTCTTTTTGAGTTTTATCGTCTCCACAATCTACCTAGATATAGAGGTATTTGTTTTAAGTTAGATGAACTCTTGAGTTGCAAGAGTTTGTGTGATGACATCTGATCAACTCTTTCAATAAGTGTGGTGTATCAGATACCTGATCAAAACTTCGAGGCTGGTGAAATGAACACTTGAGCGAAACTCAACTAGTTGGAAGTTGGTGAATTAAACATCAGAGCAAAACTCAGCTTGTGTATTTCTTGCGAGTAACACTGAAACTCTAGATGAGGTCTAGAAACCTAAGAGAGTTGTCTGAAATGGTATAAAAATCTTGGTGTAATATTCGTGGTTTGACTAGTGCGTATATTTATCTGCTCGACTTTTATATCATTGAATTTGAACATGTTTTATGTGCGCCATTCATTTCTACTATGGCTATTTTGTGAACTGATTTTAAAACAAGATTTTTGCTCGGCACTGCTATATATTCACCCCACCCCACCCCACCCCACACTGAGAGCTATACTTCGCATCCTAACAGGGGGTAATAATTAAAGTTTTCAACAGTACATAGATAAGTTTCCTTTTTTTTTTAATATGAAGGAGATGAGGGTGATCCCCCCGCCACTTGTGCACTGTTTCATGCCAATGGGCTGGTGTAAAACAAGGTGATGTTCCTATAGACCGCACTCAATAATCCCCCCACATCCAACAGAATGCATGCCACATGCGTTAGGTTGCAATACACATGGCCGGCCGGCGTGGAGTAGATATATATAGATAGAGGCGAAGAAAAGTGCAGCAGTAGGGGAACTTTTATTATTTAATCAGTTATCCTCCTTTCCCCGCATGCTGTTATCAGAATGCAGCAGCATGTGTGGCTCCCTCGCTGCTTTTCTTCGAGGATTACGGCCTGTGCTTTATTTGGAGACTCCGATCGACGACGAATCCACTGCGGCCTGCTGAAGAGTACTTGCAAAATTAAGAAAGGTTGCACATGATGGACGGGGGCGCGGCTAGCTAGTTAGCAGCCCCGATCTCGATCGCATGACTGCCAATTAATTAAGCCACTGAACGTTTTGCATGCAGATTGATATCTCGGGATCGTATCGTATATATCGTCCCCCCCCCCCCCCCCGTCCCCCTGCCCCCAGCCAGGGGGATACGTACGGCGGCCGGGTGGTGACGGAAAGGTTCCCGTCAAGTTGGTCTGGTGAAAGGAGGCCGGGGGCTCTGTGGTGGTGAGTGTGACATCAGATGGCGCCGCTGTATCTCTCCCAGGGACAAGCAAACATGCATGTATACGAACATGTCCTTCCTATGATCTCCACAAGGCCTTCCCATCAGATAGTTCACATCTTCATCACCGTCACCCATGCAGTACTGGACGGTACTCGATCGATCGCTTGCTTATAACGACGTACGATGAGGGACAATATTTGAAGTACCCTTTCCCCTTACCGCCCCACCCTTCCTTTCCCCCGTCTGCTGTACATGTGTGCGCGCATGTGAGTTGATGGCTCCTCGATCTCCCTTCGATTTGACAAGTTATTCACCATCAAAGTGGCTTTTCCTAGAGGGCACCTTCTCGCCTCCACATACACCCAGTGGGAATTATGCCGTTGATGTGTCTTTTGATGTCAAAGGAGGGGGGGTGGGGAGATCTTGTGCTAATAAGTGCGATACCAATGCCTTTTACGAGGGTGGGGAGCTGATATGAAGCATCTCACTGCCACACCCACCATCCCGGCCACCCACCCACATTCATATATGCCCCAATCCATATGAAAGATGCCCCCACCAATCAAACGCACAGGAAGAAGGGAGAGGAGATAGCCTGTACAGTGACCGAGTGGCTGAAGCTTTGTAATCTGCAGTATGAAGTATATAGGATGCATGAGAGGGCCGGGGGAATTGAAAGAAAAGAAACATGACAACCATATATATATATATATATATATATGTGTGTGCAGTGCACCCTTTAATTAAACGGCCATAACTAATTTGTACATGCATCATCGTCAAGATTACTATTATAATTATTGTAATATGAATTTAGAATCATCTTTAGATTCAGAATGTCTGTACATGGAATATTGATTATGAATTGTTTCTTTCCACTCTGAATAACCCTCCCCGGCCCCCCTCCACGGTCTCTCTCTCTCTCTCTCTCTCTCTCAAACAGCTAGCAGGAGGGCCAGCTGGCTGACCGAGTAGCATGCATGGAGCTGTACGTGGGTGGAGTGTGGTGTCGATAAGAGCGAGCTCAGCGCATCAATGTGCTCATGGGAACGATCGATGATGGCCGGGTGGGGTTGATCGAGGGGGATCGAATCGGGAGACGTCCCATGCACACCTCCCCTCACGTCGACATTGGTATATGATCAGTCTCACCCGGAGAATAAAAGCGTCGGTCGGAGAGAACCAGTTCCTCTTTTGCTCGTCATCTGCAGCTGATCCCCAGCTGGTTCCATGGTACGTAGTCAGAATTGAAGTCCGGGCGGGCGGGCGGGCGGGCGCGCGTGTGCTGTGTGGAGGGCAACATGCCGTCCTGGTATAAAAAAATGATTGGATATCGATCGATCGATGTGTGGGGGAGGAGAACCTGATGCTCTTTGACTGCGCTAGCTGTAATTAATTCCTACGGATATATGATGAACTCGCTGTGTCATATCGGTGGTACAGGCCGAAATATATTCACTAATATATATCTGCATGCCAGCCAGCCAGGCAGCCAGCTTAATTAATTCGATCCCACAGCACCTAATTAATTAATTAATTACCACAAGAAACTCCTATAACGTACGCCATCTTCCTTCGCTTCAGACAATCGGCATCTCTAGTACAGTACTCCGACTCGATCGTCATTAATGTGCGCACACCGACCGTTCGTTCGTTCGTCTCACGTACGTCGTCATGGTGGCGGGCGCCATCACGTCACGCATGCAGCATCATATGGCGCGCGCGGACGGTGCCGACCAGCAGAGCTATCGACGGACGGGCTGTCGCCATGCAGAGCTAACCTGGCAAATTCGGAGAAAAGGGATACATATGTATATATGGTTGTGTCGTCGTCGTCGTCGTCGTTGTTCCCCCATGAGCTGGAGACCCATATATATGATTGAGACAACACCCGATTCTCTCAACCAACTCCTGTTTCTTCTGTGATCGTATTACGCGGTAGTTTTTCTTTTCTTTTCTTTGTGTGTGTGTGTGTGGGGGGGGGGGGGTGGGGTGGGGTGGGGAGAGGGGGGGTCCCTCCTCCTGTGGCCGAAGCATGCATGCATGCTTGAAACGAAGCTGGGGACCGGCCAGCAACGACGTCGACGATCGTCCATATATAGGCATAACGTGGTTATTGTGCGCGAGCTAGCGAGCGACGCGACCGGAGCCCCCCATCCATCACTTTTCATTAGTTTGGTTAATTAATTACAGACACCAACATATTAACAACTTATATATATCTGGAGCACGCGATCGACGACCATATATATATATATATATACAACGCACTACTAGGGCATGGCAATCATCGTGGCTCCAAGCAGGTGCCCAATTGGACCAGGCATCCAATTAAGCGCCCGATCTATGGGGATATATATGAATGGACGTCACAAGGTGCGCTCAAGCTCTCTCGGCGTGGCGTTCCGAGCTTTCCTCTGTTTATTGGACAAGTGCGCGCTCACATAAATTAATCACCCTAGTCCTTTAATTAGGATTGTTTTGTTTGACTCGAGGATATATTTTGAGTAGAATAGATGTAACTCATTCTGAATTAATTTATCATTATTCTCATTCCTATGTATATAATTTGGTATGGGAGAGGGCGGATAAGTATAATAGTATCGTTATTATTCATTCGGTAAAACATAAGAACACAACGAGAATAAGTGCTAAAAAATATTATTTTGCCTTTCTAAATGATCTTGATTAGTATTAATATTTATCTTTAATGATCATAATTAGTGTATGTGACACCCCAATCCCGCGATCCTGTGTCGTGTCCGGAGACGTCACAGCGGATGTACGGATTATTGTGGGCCGAGATATTTACAAGGCGCTAAAGGTCAAACCATCACATATTCCAAAAACATAATCATACCATTTCCATAATATAGACACACATAATTTACATCGTATACAAAGTATTACATATCTCTACTCAAAAGTCATATTTACATTCATTATTCAAAGAAAACTAAATCTACTTATTATAGACAGCGAAAATCCAAACTACGCCTGGGATCACCATCCGACTTACTGCTCGTTGGAGTAAAGTGCACGCTCGTCAATTTCCTGAAATGTTAGGCAACAGAAATGAGTCCAAAGACTCCGTCCGCATTAAAACCAGTCACATACTTATCATATACTAAATAATGCAAATCCATGATATATATAAAGCTAATCAAAATTTCACTGCATTATACATATACTATGAATGCGAAAGAAATAGATAATATAATAGAACAATTTTTTATATTTATAAGAAAATACGTATAACAAATCTTATCTGACTTATATGTATATGACATGGTACATATCTTAGTTAAATCAGAACTTATACAGATGAACTTATTCCCACATCATATCAGAGTCATATATCAAATCTGAACTTCATATTAAGTCATACATGTTTACAGAGTCACATAAACATTAGTTATTTATCACATATTGAATAAGCACATATTTGGCAGCATATATTAGACAGACATCCCGTCACTATAAGCAGTAGCAAACACATACTTAGGCATCCATACGTTGATTTAACGACAAATAGTCTAAACACTGGAGCCTATCGGTCTTGATCAACTGCGCAGGATCGGGAGTTAATACTCCACCTTTTCTCAGATAATTTTCTTATTCTGAGTTCCGGATTTTTCAGAAGTCCGTTTGTCCTCAGAAAGAGGCTAGCCTAATCCCGTAGCGGAAGCTAACCACGGTTTATCGCCCCACACCTCCTTAAGTGACACAATCTATATGCTTAATCAAATTTTTATTCTTATTACATAGTCATCTCAATACTTAAAATTTATCATTAAAATTTCTAAAATAATTGAATCATATTTTAATATCGTGAATTAGATTTTAATCATAAGATAGTGAGTCAAATTTATTAACTAAATAAATTACTGTTATATAAAATTTGAAGAGATTAGAGAGAGGGTAGAGAGAGAAAGTAGAGAGAGAGAGTAATATTTTTACAGAATGGTAACTAAACAAATAACTGATTCTAAGTATAGATCATCAGGTTAAATAATTACATTACATTTCAAATAAAATTAAATTAAAAAAATATAAATATCAAATAACATGCACTCGGTTTATCATGTGCCTACCTTTAAGGTGGTCTTCTGAATTAAACTTAGTATCTCACCCGAACTCCCGTAATAGTCCTTGCGTAGGAAAAGATAATTTTCTCGTCCCAAATACGTAAAGAAGGGTGAAATGGTCCAAATAAGCTCCAAACCCTTCGTCCAAACTTTTGTCAATTATTTATCTTATTCTGACGTCGTATTCTCTTCTCCGTTTATTTATAAGAGTAGAGAGAGAAAGTAGAGAGAGTAGAGAGAGAAACTAGAAAGAGAAAATAGAGAAACTAGAGAGAGAAAGTGAAGAGAATATAGAGAATAAGTGGAGAGAGAAATTAAAGAGAGAAAGTAGAAAGAGAAAATATAGAGAAAGTAGAGAGAGATTAGAGAGATGAGAGATAAAAATAAAATAAAAGAAAAATGAGAGGTAGGGGGAGTTAGACGTAAGAGTGAGAGGGAGAGAGAGAGTGGCAAGAGAATGAGAGGGAGGGAGAGAGGTGGGAGGTGAAAGAGGTGGGAATGGGGTTCACGCACTAGTACAAAGTGGCTTATCACCGACGGTTTTAACCGTCGGCGTTTCTTAAATAGTCGACCGTTTACCGTCGTCTAAAATATAGACGACGGTCTAATCGTCGTCTTTTTACCATCGGCTAATATAGCGTCGGCTATTCTTGGACGACGGTTTTTAAACCGTCGTCCAAAAAAAATCGTCGGCCATTCTCTTTTTTTTTTATCGAAAATATCATTCCTGACGGTTTAAAACCGTCGGCTATTCTTCCAACCTATTTTTTATTTTATTTTCTAATATCTACATGTTGATATTTGTCACCTACAACATATATATTCACATGTTTCATAAATTCTTACAACATACATATCTACATATTTAATTTTATGAACAAAATCCACAATTATATTCAACATTCATTTAAGGCCACATTTATCACTATTTTACAAATTCATTAGTGATCCTTGCAAGATACACGTCCATATGTTGTACCAAAAGAAATTGACATATACATTCAAATATTTCTTGTAAACACATTCTACACAAAATACACATCCACATTCACATACTATATCAAAAGGCCACTTTAGTGAACATTTACTTAAAGGATAAGATTCAAATTCCAACCCACATAACTTAAATACAAGTCTCCAAACAAAATTCAAAGTCTATTCCAACATGTCCAAAGATAACTACAATATTTTTTTGTAGTTCAAAAACTAAAAGAAGATCTTTAGTTGATGTCATTGTGAGGATTAAGTTGCATCTCTATCAATATGAATGTTGGACATTTCATCGTGCCATCTTGAATCTCCAACCTATAAAAAATAAAAAATGAAACATAATTTAATTTACAATAAAATACAAGAATATTTCACATTATTCTCTTAAAACTATAATAAAACCAAGAAACTTAAGGTACAAAATTTTAAACTAACATTTCAAAAACATATTTATTTAGAGCTGCTATAATTTTTTTTTGTAGTTAACTAATAACTACGAGATAACAAATTACAATAAGAGAATGCGAAACTACAATACCTTCTTGTTCATCTTCACATCCCTCCTCGACTTTGCAATAGGAAATGATCAGATCCTGATCGCCGGTTATATAAATATTGTTGGTATTGCAGTCTGGGTGCCACAACAAGTGATCTTCAAAACATGTAACCGGCTCCCCCTTGAAGTTCCAGACGGCAACAGTTCTATTTCTAAATGTCAAAAATAGGTGGTTCTCGTATAGAAAAATGAATGCAGATGGAGTCATAAACTCTGTCCCGCTAACTTCCGTCAAGTCTGAATTCCTCACCTGCAATCGACAAAGAATATCAGCAGACTTAGAAGTCCACACAACAATAATGACACAATGAAAACAACGAAGAGAAAGGCTACACACATCAAGAATCTGCAGGTTCTCATTTTCTTGTTTGACCAAAAGTTTCTCATTGAATTGCTCTATGAAATCAATCTTCTTGTTACGATGCAGCAAGTGATTAAATGATTTCAACACTATCTTCAATGCAAAGTATCTTCAGAGGAACATAACCAGGAGCTCTGTGGAATATTAACAGCATGATACCTGGACTGCCATCATCGAATTTCAATTCAGATTCATGATGTGATCTAAACACAGTATGCTGAAATAACTAGTCAAAGCCCGAAAAATATATTAGACCTGATTTTTATCTCCTGTACGTTCTTATCAGATATTGAGTACAAAAAGGAGTAGTTCTTCAGATCAAAGACCTTGTAGATGCTGCAATATTAACATAAACCCAAGTCACTTTATGTTCCAATATACGGCACTAAATAGCAGACTGAAGGATGTTATTCATAACCATCCTGAGCGGACGTGAGTACTTTCCCATTTACATCATCAAACTCAACAAAACCAGGCCACTTTAGTGACTCTGTCTAAACAGAGGGAAACCAACATCGAGTTGATTTCTTCTGATGTACCTGCAGCTAGTAAACAAAATGTCATTCACAAGGTTCAAGTCCATAAAGACCAGCTAGACTACTTTCAAAAAAGTAAACCTGTTCCGGGAAAATGGAACTTCCATGGAAGAGAATCAAATGAAACGCTTTTATAAAAATTCTCGTGATTACTCGGTTATTCACTAAAGAAAGATAAATTTTTATTAAATATAAATTTAGATCCAACTCAATTTGAGGGTCAGCAATTAATTTGTTAAGCATGTTCTATTCAATACTGGTAGGAGAAGAACCCGACTCGTGTTTTACCTTAATAGATTACAGATTGGGTCCAATGCCTCAACACCCTCTACTTTTGTTGTGCAAAAGTAGCTTGCTTTGGCACCCAGCAGCGGAATCCCAAGATTGCGGGCACGTACAGATCCCACTTCTCCTCCACAAAATTCACTAAATTTTCTAAAAACCAGGGCAAGGCTTGGAGTTCTTCTACATAGACGATTCATAAAGTCGTCTTGTGGTAGAAAAACCTCTTTGCGACTCCAAAGCAATACAGCCACTAAATTCTTACATCAAACAATCGACAAAAATCAGAATCTAGCTGAAAAAAAAATTGTTATGTTCTCATTGGAAACAACTTGACATCAAACAAGCAGCTCCCCACGAGACATCATATCCTCGGCGTCCTCTTCCGGCTGAGGAAGCTCGGATCGGGCATCCCCGGACTCCGAGTCCCTACCCTCACCTCCCCCATACGTGCCTCGCCATCATCGCCGCATGGCCACGGCCGATGCCGCACGGCGTAACTCTCAGAAGAATAAAAAACAAAGCATGGCACTCAGAAGAATAAAACACAAAGCAGGAAAAAGTAGGAAAACCTTCGCGGCGGTGTCCCTCGCGGTGGCGTCCCTCGCGGTGGCGTCCGCAGTGCAAAACCCTCGTGGCGGCGTCCCTCGCGGTGGCGTCCGCGGTGCAAAACCCTCGTGGCGGCGTCCGCGCTACAACAGCAGGAAAACCCTCGCGCGGCGGTGTCTACGTGCAGCAGCCCGCGGTGCATCAGCAGGAAAACCCTCGCGGCGTTTTGCGGCGTCCACCCTCGCGGCGTTGGCAAAGTCAAGGGGAGGGCGGCGTCTCACGGGGAAGTGAGGCAGCGGGGGAACTCAAGCGAAGTTGGCGGGGTAGGGCAAAGAAATTAGAATTAGGATTTTTTAGCGTGACGCTTGGGCTTCTTCGACGGTCAGTTACCGAAAATCGACGGCCTTTTGCAGGATTTTTATTTTGGGACAGTTCCACAAGGTCGACGGATAAAACCGTCGAGCTTTCTATGAAAACGTCGACGGTTGTAAAAATAGGGTCGGGAGTGCCCTGTTTTGTACCAGTGACGTAGGAGGTGGGTGGAATAAGAAGGTGAGGGGGTATTTATAGGTGGAGGGGAGAGGGGGATTAGAAGAAGTGGAGGATTATGATGAGAGTGGATAAGAACGAAGGAGGGGGAGACACGTGGGGGGGGGTCAAGATATTTTGGGGAGGAGGAGGTGATGACGTGGGAGATTTTTTTGTTTTTATTTATTTTTTATTTTAACTTTCATGGATGAGAGTGAGGGTATAAGAGAGAGTGGTGGTCTTTTTTCATAAAAACCCATTATTAGTTATCAATAATAATATTTCAAAAGATTAAATCATTCAATCTCATTTTTGACTTATAATATGTCAAAATTTGAAAACGTGTTCAACATGAAATTTGTAGATCTTTGAATTCTCTTTTCAATGAGTCTAATATCGACCCTATTCAGATATTTCTTATGAAAAATTACATATTATTAAAGTGAGATGTCTATTTAATTTGCTTAATAAAGTTCGTTAAATTATACCGTTCAAGGTATTAGACTTTAATTAAAAGAATCTAAAATTTATATGAGCTCTAAATATAAAATATTTAATTATTTTTAAGTTTCGGACAGATTCGGGTGTTACAAATCTCTCCCCCTCAAATAAATTTCATCCTCAAAATTTTAAAAAAAATTACTTAACACGTACCGAATAACTATGGATGTCTTTTCCTCATCTCATCTTCCATCTCCCAAGTGGCTTCTTCTGCTGAAATACTTTTTCATAATACTTTCACCAATGGAATTATCTTTGTTATCAGCACTTGTTCTTTTTGATCGAGAATGCGGACTGGTTTCTCCTCATATGTAAGATCTGACTGAATTTCTAACTGCTCATGATCTATAATGTGCGAAGAGTCTGGCATGTATTTTCTTAATATAGACACATGAAATACATCATGAACTCCTGACAATGAGGGTGGTAAAGTCAACCGATATGCCACCTTACCTATCCTTCTTAAGATTTCAAATGGTCCAACATACCTCGGACTGAGTTTGCCCTTCTTGCCAAATCTCATTACTCCTCTGGTAGGCAAAACCTTCAGAAATACGTGATCCCCGACAACAAATTGTAGATCTCTCCTTCTTTGATGATCATAACTTTTCTGCCTACTCTGAGTTGTAAGTAATCTTTTTCTAATCAAATCAACATTTTCTATACAATCCTGTACAATATGTGGCCCAATCAATCTCCGCTCACCAACCTCATCCCAACAAACAGGTGATCTACATGGTCTACCATATAATGTTTCATATGGCACCATTCCTATACTTGCATGATGGCTGTTGTTGTATGCGAACTCAATTAAGGCCAAATGTTCATCCCAGCTGCCTCGCCAGTCTAAACTGCACGCCCTCAACATATCTTCTAATATTTGAATGATTTTCTCTGATTGTCCATCTATTTGACGGTGAAAAGTTGAGCTAAATTTCAATTATGTACCCAATGATTTATGTAAACTCCTCCAAAATTTTACTGTAAACCTTGCATCCCGATCTGAAATAATAGACACAGGCACACCATGAAGTCTCACAATCTCTCTGATATACAAATGTGCTAAATCATCTAACGATTGTGTTTTTGTGATTGCCAGAAAATGAGTTGACTTAGTAAACCTGTCAACAATTACCCAAATATAATCATATTTTCTCCTAGTCATTGGTAATCCCATCACAAAATCTATAGTGATATGCTCCCATTTTCACTGTGGAATTTTCATCAACTGTAATGGTCCTGCTGGTCTTTGATGCTCTGCCTTCACTTGTTGACAAGTAAGACACTTACTGACAAATTCTGCTATATCCTTTTTCATACCAATCCACCAAAAATGCCTCTTCATATTTCTGTACATTTTTGTACAGCCTGGGTGAATAGAATATTGTGATTTATGTGCCTCAGTTAATATGACTTTCTTTATTTCTTCATTCCGAGGTACACACAATCTTCCTTGAAACCTGATTGCCCCGTCTGCACTTTGAGTAAATCTCGGTGTGTCAATCAATCCCTGTAACTGCTGATCATTTAGTTGTGCTTGCACAATTCGTTCAACCATTGTAGACTGAATAGTTAGTTGGGTCATAAAAAAGTTTTTCCCATTGCATATCGGAGAATACTCCACTACATCAGATGTCATTCTCCAAGTTTGGCGCAACTGGATTGCCATTAGCCTCTTCCTGCTGAGTGCATCTGTTACCACATTTGCTTTTCCTGGGTGGTAATTCAATGTGAAATCATAATCTTTCAAAAATTCAATCCACCGTCTTTGCCTTAAATTTAATTCTTTCTGAGAGAAAATATATTTTAAACTCTGCTGGTCTGTAAATACTTTAAACTGCTCACCATACAAATAATGGCGCCAAATCTTCAGAGCATGTACCACCGCCGCCAACTCCAAATCATGTGTTGGATAATTCATCTCATGGGTCTTTAATTGTCTGGATGCATAAGCTACTACTTTGCCATTCTACATCAGGACACATCATAGTCCTTTTCTAGAGACATCTATATATATCATAAATCTTCCTGACCCACAAGGTAAAGTAACCACTGGGGCTGTAGTTAACCTTATTTTTAATTCCTAAAAACTCATTTCACATTTATCAAACAATTCAAAAGGAACTCCTTTCCTAGTCAATTTGGTCATAGGAACTGCAATTGAAGAAAAACCTTCAATAAACCTGCGATAGTAACCCGCAAGACCCAAAAAGCTCCTAATCTCACTGACATTCTTCGGCCTTTCCCAATGCAAAACGGCCTCAACCTTAGCTGGATCAACAGACACTCAATTACCAGAAATGATATGCCCTAGAAATTGAACCTGGTTTAACCAAAATTCACATTTACTGAATTTGATATAGAGTTGATGTTTCCTTAAAGTTTCCAACATAATTCTCAAATATTCTTGATGGGTTTCAACAGTAGGAGAATAGATCAACACATCATCAATAAACACCACTACAAATGTATCCAGATATAGTTGGAAAACTCTGTTCATCAAATCCATAAATGCTGCTGGTGCATTAGTTAACCCAAATGGCATAACCAAAAATTCATAATGCCCATATCGTGTTCTGAAAGTAATTTTTGAGATATCTTCTTCCCTTATCCTTAATTGGTGGTATCCAGATCTGAGATCAATCTTTGAAAATACTGTGGCAGCTCGTAGCTGATCAAATAAATCATCAATCCATGGTAAAGGGTACTTATTCTTAATGGTCACTTGATTCAATTTCCTATAGTCAATGCATAATCTAAGCGACCCATCTTTCTTTCTAACAAATAGAACAGGTGCATCCCAAGGGGATACACTTGGTCGAATAAACCCCTTATCTAGCAGTTCTTGTAATTGTTTCTTTAATTCTGCCAATTCAGCTGGTGTCATTCTTTAGGGAGGGATAGAAATGGATAAAGTACCTGGTGAGAGCTCAGTAGTGAACTCCACCTCTCGGTGTGGGGGTAAACTTGAAACTTCATCAGGGAATACATCTGGAAATTCTCTGACCACAACGATATCTGAGGTGGTTTTCTTATTTTCATTAGAAGGAATAGCCATTACACTAGCGAAATAACCTTGACAGCCACTTCTGAGCCATTTCAAAGTCTTAAGGGCTGAAACTAGTGTTTTACTATAACGGTGTCTTGGACATTGATAGTGAAATATCTGCTCCCCAGGTTTCTGAAAAATCACTTTCTTTCCATGACAATCTAGAAGGGCAAAATTTGTATCTAACCAATCCATTCCCAAGATGACATCAAAATCAGTTATTTCTAGCAGATACACACATGCTGGCATAATCCTCCCCTAAATAACCACATTAATACTAGGAATAACATAAGTGGTTCTAGCTATCTCCCCAGTTGGTGTGTTAATGGACATCTCATCAGTGTTCAGAAGTTATTTATCTTTAAATAATTCAGTAAATCTCAGAGAAATAAAGGAATGTGTAGCACCCGGATCAAATAAAACTCTAGCACACATATCATCGATAAGAATAATACCTTTAGCTACTGCATTGGCATCTCGGGTATCTTCCTTCGTTAATGCATAAACTCTGGCTTCAACCCTCCGCTGCTGTTGTGGTTGGTGCTCTTGCCTTGGTCTTTTTGGACAATCTCTTATCATATGTCTAGTCTCACCACATGAAAAGTATTTTCCAGCGGCCCGCCAACATTCTTTACCTCTATGCTGCATCCCGCACTGCTGACAAACTGGCATATTATCTCTTTTAACTGGCTGAATCCTATCTGGAAATGCCATCTTTGGCTTCTTATCTTTCCTTACGGCTGAACCATGATTGCCCCTTTTAGCATTATCCCTTTGTCTTTCTACTAAGAATTCCTCATATTCAGTTTCCACAACAAAAGTGGTTCTCAAAGCTGCTGCCATAGTCTGATGATCAAAAAATATAACTCTACTTCTAATATTGCTCCTCAAATATCTAACAATTTTTTTTACCCTTCTAAGCTCATCTGAATAAATATGGGGGACATACTTTTCCAATTCAGTAAATTTTACTTCATAGTCGGCAACCGACATACTTCATTGAGTCAGATTTAAAAATTATACTTCTTTCTTATCCTTCACGTGCTGAGGGAGAAATTTTGCATGAAAGACATCAATGAATTCGTTCCAACCAATCTCAATCTCTCTATCTCTGAAAGTGGTTCTAAGTGCAGACCTCCACCACTCGTCCGCACAGTCCTTCAACATAAATGTAGCTAATATCACCTTATCCTGCTCTGCACATCTAATGGCTGTGAAAATCTTTTCAACTTCCCTCAGCCAATTTTCCACAATCTCCGGTTGACTCTCCCCCTTAAAAGAAGGAGGACTCATTTTTGTGAACTTCTCCATCAAGGTAGCACCTGCTACCCTATGTGGCTGTTCTTCCATATGGGTTTGTAATTGGGCTTGCCTCATTGCCTGAGTTTGGGCCTGTAACTGTATAGTCTGTACTAACCCTTGAAAAGTTTGTGTGAACCCTCCTAAATCTGACACACTCAGAATAGGTAAGGCACCTTGCCCACCGGGAGCAAGCTCGCCATGAATTATTTTCCCGACAACTCCTTGTGATGTCCCATTTGAGGGCGCAGATTCCTCAGGAGAAGCATTCACCTCAACCCTATCACTCACTGCCATATCTTGCAAGGGAGAACTAACTCGAATTAGTATGATCCTAGGTTTGACATTAAATTCTAAAATAAATTTCTAAGATCTTGTGGTATGGTGTATAAATCAGATGGTTGCAAATGAATCCAAGCATCACAACTTTGCTCCGATACCACTCTCTGTGACGCCCCCTTCCCGCGATCCCGTGTCATGTCCGGAGACATCACAGCAGATGTACGGATTGTTGTGGGCCGAGATATTTGTAAGGCGCTAAATGTAACGATCCGAGAATCTGATTTCCGGGAAGGCCCGATAACCCGAGACTCGCACCGCCACCTACGAGTCCGAAGACTCGGAAGGATTAAAGAAAGGTGTGGAGACTACACAAGTATCACAAATAATTGTAGAAATTAAACAGTTAACTCATTAAGCAGGAAATAAATTTAACAGTTTACAAGATACATGGTCCACAAGATAAAATAAAATAACAACAGCAGTAGTCCACAACTAGTACATAGACAAGAAAGAAAAGTACAGCTACACGGGGCATACCCCGACCCTGACCTCTGACACTAACGCTGGGCTCCTGAACCACGCTGAGCCTCAGACGCGGTCCCCTGAGGCCACGACTCACCTGAAACACGGTGAAAACACGCAGGGAATGCGTCTCGGAACAAGACTTAGTAGGGATCACTCAAACCCTACCTCGTAAATGAAGAAACTGCCACGCTAGCAGTAAGTGAATACCTCAAAAAGGGAAGCCCTGCAATATACAAAACACCGCTCTCACGGCACGAAAGCCGACACACGTGCCACGGTGAAACGACTGGAACACCACGGTCAATGCGACAAAACCCGAAGGTCGAAGTCGCAAAGACTGACAGTCTGACATTCTCGACTCGACAGGAGTACCACCCACTAGAAGCACAGCCGGTAGCGTCCCTTGACGTCTTACACCGCACCGCAAGTGAACTGCCTGACATGGTAGCTCCTACCAAAGGCACGGACACCACACAAGAACTATAAATGAGTGACTAGCTTGGGTCACGCTTGTCAGCGTGGGTCCAATCATCCCCCACCACGTGTGCACACACAGACCGCGCGTCCCTGATCTGGCCCTCTGACCGATTTTCCCCTCAGCCGGACTCTGACTGCAAGACGTGGGGTCCGACGGAAACCGGTCCACAAACCGTCTCTAAGGGTAGCCTCTCCACCACTCCCTGGTGGGACCACACGCGTGTAAGCAGGCTACGACTAGTGGAGGGTCACTACGGAGTAGACTCTCAAGTCAACGAAAAATCACGCCACAACTGGACGGTATAAGGAATGCCCCTCGTACCGATACCGTCGCACGGTGACAGACACCGACAACGACATCTCCCGGTACCACTCGGTATGACGGGAGACCCGCTGACACGATCTGTCCCCTTGAATGGTCTACACTGGGCCGCTCAGGGATGTGCGATCGCATAAGGACCGCACCTAGGGTTAAACGGCCAGCACAAGTGTAATACCCCGGTTTTAAAAATTTGATTGAAATGAATGAATTTCAGAATTTAATATTTAATTCCTTAGTAAATAGAACTAGTGAAATTTCGACTACTTTATAAAAATCTAGAAAAATGATAAATTGGTAGAGGACAATTTATTTAACAACTTTGTCTTCTGTGGTTGACCCAGCAAAAATCCGTAACTTGGTCTAATATTTGATTTGAGCCCAAAGTGCACACTTACCTAACCTTAACTTAAACTGCGGAATTAGGGCTTAATACTCAATCAAATGAGCCCAAATCGGTGGCAAATGAAAGGCCACGATCTAAGGATCATTTCCCCTCTGCCAATTCATCGAAACCTTAACCCTAAAACTTGTAGTCGGCCGAGCTTTGGTGAGGTCAACTATTACGACGCCGTTTCAATCACTCAACTTGCTTCGACGAATTCTCCCAGCACCGAAGGCTCCAGAAGGTGTATGAGCTATAAAAATGAAGCTCTGCAACCCTAGAATCCTTTGGTAGTAGCGGTAGTCGCAGTGGAGATCGATCTAGGGAGATCTCTGGTGATTAGTGGAGACGTGTCGGCGTCCTTTCTTCTTCCTTTCTTCTTCGTTCTTCATCTAATTGAGGTAGGTAATAATGAGCCCAACATAAAGTGTTATATATGGATGGAATCAGCGTCAAGTCCTCTTTCTTTTGAGTCCTAAAGCCCTAAATTCCATTAGCTATCCTGCGTTAATTTAATGGTTTAGTAGAGGCATGTCAGAATTAGGGCAGAACCTGTTCCCCTTTGATTTCAGTAACGATTTCCGACTGTAAACCAAAATTGATTCATGCATCTCGTAGAGTTTTTCATGCTCTTTCTTTTGGTAGTAAAAGCCCCAACTTCCATGTTGTATACTCTTCGAATTTCGAGTTCTATTGTGACCCTTAAAACCCCCGTCGGGGCAGGCAAGGGTTGGTTTAATCGGGTTTTTACTATACTTGGACGGTCTTACGATAGACCACATATCTTGGATGAATGGTCTCCAAGAGACCACATAACCAGGATGGGCGGTCACTACATGACCACATATCCTGGGATGGGCGGCCCCCATCTAACCACATATCTAGATGAACGGTCTTCACGTGACCACATATCCCCTGGCAGGATGAACGGCCACCCAGACGACCACACATCTTGATGGGCGGCCATCCCTGTGACCACATAACCCAGGGATGGGCGGTTCTCACTTGACCGCCCAACCCCTTGGGCAGTTCCCTCCTGACCGCCCAACCCCATGGGCGGTCATGCCCCTGGCCGTCCAACTCCCTGCAATCCAGAAACACCCCCTTCAGCCCCTGTTAGCCCAGTAGATGTAAGGTCATTCCAGAACCGTTTATCTATGCAGTAATTGACTTAGTATTAGTTCTATTTGATTCATCTTAGTATCATAATTGATAATTAGTAAACTAGAAACTCACATGATAAGTGATAAATTATGCAAGTAAATTTCTGTAAAATGCATGCTTTTCATTCCCACATGATCTTATTCATTATCTTTATCATCTTGATTCATCTTTTTGGCAAATACATTAATGTAAATTGTGATCCTTGATAAATTAACATGGAAATTAGGACTAAACCGAATGCTAGGTTGCTGGACAGCCATTCTATTCCAGTAGAACGTTTTGACCAAATTACGGACTTCTAGTAAGTCATTAGCCCTATTAGTTGTGCTAGTCTTGAACTTACCCTCGGACACTCCATCCGGCGGACTTACCATCATCTTGGGATCTTTGTATCTCCCTGCTAAGAACCTAATGAACCACCAGAACTTTGATTTACGTGACTGAACCGCTGGTTTATAAATCTTGGATCAAATTGGGCTAAGAGAGGCATGTGCGACCAATAGTGGAACGCATATCCTCGTAGGCGGCCTAATAACGACCGTATATACCTGGCGTATGCCATTAAGTGTTGGTCGATTATCCTTGATCAATCTTCGACCAAACATTAAGCCCTGGACTGACCAATGGACAATATACTAGGCCCTGGTTTAGTTTTACCCTGTCTTTAGTAGCCGGAGTCCAATAGGGTGATTTCTTAGCTTTCTAGCCAAGCCAGGGTGGTGCGACTGGAATATGACCGTTTAAACCTTATGCGGATTCTCTTGGACCGCATATCTTTAATACGGCCTCGTATGGACCGTATATCTTGTTCATGGGTCTTAAGGTCTTCTTTACCTGTACGGCCCAGAACTTACCGTTCATACTTTAGAGCGGCACACTGTCAGCCGTTCATTCTTGACCACGTGGGCTGAGTATCAGTCCAGCTCCTGTAAGTGCGGCCTAGTGTTAGCCGCATATATCTCTTGAGCGGTTTATGTATGACCGTACATCTCTCAGAGATGAGTTTCATCATGTTTTGTGCTCTTGAATCCAAGGATGGATTAGTCCTTTAAATCTTGAACATCTGGATAGTAATTCATCTGATTATTTGGACATAAACTTGACTAAATGTCTAGATGGAACTTGGGATCTTGAATCTGATAAATCAATGCCAACGCATCATAAGGGCTCAGTTTGGTCCTGAGGACAGCGCCCGAAAAGTACTTGTGCCCATGGGAGTTTGTAATGACAAGGTGAGACATTGCACCGAGTGCATGACTAGCGTGATGTCTACGACAGAAATCTCTTGTTATATCTTGTTACTTGTTCGTGCTTGACTGTTTAATTACTTGATGATAGCCATTTTCTCATTACAATTTCATGTTACACTTGTTACATGTTATTCTTGTTGAAATCCAGATATCTTATATTTTCTTGACCTTGCAAGATCTTTATATTACGTTGTTTTTCTTCTGTATCGTCAGTTCTTTTCTTATCATTGCATATAAAAATGGAATAATTGGTTAATTACGTAAACTTGTCTGTTATTATCTACTGAGCGTCAGCTCATAGTTGTTGTTTTCCCCCCTTTCCCGGCAGTTCAGGTGACGACGCACATACAGATGGGGAGGGACATGAGTGATATCTTTGAGTGTACCAGTTCTAGATGTTGAGTTGGCACAGTTATCCTAGTTTTAGTTGTGCCTTAGAGTATGTTGGCTTCAGTTATGATATTATTGTTAAAGTTGTATTGCCTCAGTTTGTATTAAGTTGGTTTAAGGTTATTGTACTAGATTTGGAATGTTTCTTGATCAATAAGTTATCTCTCTTCATAGCACTTGTGTTTAATGCTTATATTAGCTTATCATTATTTCTAGCTATTTCTGATTGTACGACCCGATATTCCGCGTCGGGGCGTGACAACAGGACCGTTCTACCCAGGTCCAAACAGACTGAAGAACGGCCAACATGGGCCCGTTCAACAGATGTGCGGCCAGCTCCTGGCCGCACGTGGGTAAAGAACGGTCAGCTCCTGGCCGCTCGTCTCCCAACGATAATAAACCTGAACGGTTAGGCCTTAGCCGCACTAGGGAAGAGCGGCTTTGGTTTCACCGTTCAAGGGTTATGCGGTCCAGATCTGGCCGCACACCCAGGCAACGGCACCAGACGACGTACGGCCAGTACCTTGCCGCACGAGGGGTTATGCGGCTAGCTCCTGGCCGCACATCCCGGTGCACTGTATAATGGTAAAATTCAACGGTCGAATACCTAGGGTTGTGTGGTTGTTGTGGGGCCGCACCTTAGGATATGCGGTCCCATGATAGACCGTGCAAGCCTACTGCGCGCCGAGCCCAACCACAGCTCTCCGAGCCGATGGACGGCCAGAACGGAGCCGCACAAGGGTTGTGCGGCCCCTGATTCGACCGCACATCGCCCATCGGCGCGAAAACAGCGAACCTCGCAGGAATCACCCATTCCAACCCCAAACAAGCCCCACGAAGGGGGAAACGGTGAGAGAAGAACCCCCAAGCCCCCTAGCATGCTCCTACGCCCGTGAACCACGGAATCGGGGCTCAAAACGACAGATCGGACGGACTCTCCCCGCGGCATGAACGGCCCTTCCCATCGCAAAATTGACCCCTCTCGACCTCGTCTCGAGCTAAAACTCGCGGGGAAGGAAGACAAGAGGCCAAGGAACGTCACCCTACCTCCGGTCCGCGATGAGACGCGCCGATCCAAGACCAAATCCACGAAGAATGTCGTTAGAACCTGGCATTCCCACGCTTGCCGCACGCCCACACGATCACCTCGTCGTCACCCACGTCCTCGCGCCATCACATCGCCGCCGTCTGCAGCCGGAACGGAGGTCGCCGCTCTCGAACGGGAGAGAGAGAGAGAGAGTGGGCGGCCACGGTCGTGAGGGAGGAAGGAGAAGAAAGGAAGAAGAAGAAGAAGAAAAAGAAAAGAAAATGGGGGGGGGGGGCTTAATAGAAAATCCGAAATTTTTGGAAACTACTAAAAAATAGAAAATTACATTTCCACGATCCTTGGAATGCACCGATCGCAACGGTACCACTCTCGCCTAGGTGAACGACCCGATTCACCCGCAACGTGGTTCCGAAGGAATTACCAAAACACACACCGGGAATAGAAAAATACACGCGGAAAAACCGCGGAACGCTCTCGGGCCTCCGAAACAACTCCGGATCGCGCCGATCCGGACACGGAAGATGTCCAAAATGAAATTTCAGACACAACGGAGTCGGACACTCCGAGAAACTAGATCAGGGACCCACGAAGAAGGATCTGAAAGGTCCGAGATATTACACTAACGGCCAAACCATCATATATTCTAAAAATATAACCATACAATTTCCATAATATAGACACACATAATTTACATCGTATACAAAGTACTACATATTGATGTCGCCTCGACAGTCGTTGTTAAAATTGCCGTGCCACACAAATTTCAAATATTTATAACCGCACTCACTCACTTATGGATTTGAAAACATGAGTATAATGGTAAGTACGGGTCGATCCCACGGGGAAGGAATTTGGTTATTTTTCTTAGTTGAAAAATATTCTTATATTTTGAAAAATCAATTGTTGGGTTTTGAGTGCGATTACAACTAAATGAAATTAAAGTGCAACTTCATACAACAAAAGGTAAGTGAAAGAAATAATTATCCAATTTGAATAAGAACGCCGTCGTTTCCATGCCGAGCCTTTGATGAAGATCGCTCCGTCTAGGAAGTCGATGCCGTGAGAGGATTTGCAGAAGAATGATCACCGCTTTGGGTATGATTGAAGAACTTATGAAGACAAGAGTTGGATTTAACAAGTTTGAAAACTTAAGTTTGAAATCATAATAGAATTCAAGTAAAAATAGGGATTGGAAGAAAAAGTATAACTTCAAATCTGGACAGAATTAGAAGAAGTGTAAAACATGAAAGTTGTAGAGAATTGAAAGAGAAAGAACTTTGATGAAGAACACAAAGACAGAAAATAAGAGAAAGACAGTGAAAATGTGAATTTAAGAAAGAACTATCAACTATAAAATGGCAGAAAACAACACCTTGAAAAATTAATTCTAACTCTAAAAATACGCATAATTAGATAACGTGGAAGAAGAATTAAATAGAGATCTATAAGATAGGAACAACTTTGATGAATAACTCAGATTGAAAGGAGGTCTAGAAAGCCTTCAAAACATAAGAATTCTAAAAGGTACACCACGGATGGATATTAAACACATAAGACAGCACTTAAGAAAATGGACCAGAACTCTATGAATTAAGAGGAATTTGAAGAAATGATCAACAGAGAAGTTGAAGAAGACTTACAAACAAACAACGTTTGTGAAGAAATCAAATTGAAATAAAGATTACAACCATGCGAAATAAGGCTAAGAACAGGCTGAATTCAAAAATGAAACTTTTATTGAAATAAGAACAACTTACAAGTTTGACTTCAAAAGCTTGGAAAATACAACTTGATGCACTCAACAACTTCAGAAATGCAAAGAACAACTTACATTACAAGTGACCCATAGCTAGCTCTCCCCCTACTCAACCTTCTTGTCATCTTCTATCACTCACTATCTAACTCCACTTACTAACTCCCTTCATTCAAGACCAATGCACCCTTTATATAGGGGTTACAAAAAACACTCCATCAATATAAACAAGTGTACCCAATTTTAGCCTAAAATGGTAGGCAGGTAGGTTCTGCCCACTTTGCCATTTTTTTCGGATTTTTCTGAATTTTTCTGGTATTTTATGGCCTTTTCTTCTCCTTCTTTCTCTCTTTCTCTTTCTGCGGGCGCAACGCGCCGACCGCGCCGCGTTAGGTCGCCGAACCCGTGGGCCCTTCGTGCGCCCGCCGCTGCTGCTGTCGCCACACGTCACACGCGGCGCACGCGGCCGCGTGCGTCGCGTGTGCCTCGCCGTCCCGCAGCGGCTCCGCCTTCGCGTGCCGGCCACGACCCCCCCCGCCCCCGCATCGTCGCCCGCGCCATTCGCGCGGGCGGGAAGGGGCGGGGGTGGGTTTTGAATATATTTTTTTTTCATTTTTTTAATTTTATTATATAATATATATATATCTATATATATATAGGATAGAAATAGTTAGAAAAATCTAAAAAAATATCAAATAAGTTTATTTTTTTTTCTAATTTTTTTCTTATCTTTTTGAACAAGTTTCCGGGCTTTTGGCCCAGTTGAACATATATATTGTTATTCTTTTTTTTTTCTTTTTCTTGGAGCTTTTCTCGAACCGCGTTCCTACATAAATACATAAAAATTATCATAAAAATTTATTTAATTTCAGATAATTAAACATTTGATACAAAATCAACAATAAGTGTGAGAAGTGTATATTTAATATCAATTAAGCTCATAAAAATGTATATACTCATGAATTAAATGATAAAAATACACACTAATCACACCCCCCAACTTACTCATTGCTAGTCCCTTAGCAATGTAATTAATGAAAAATTCAGGACCAACAAGAGTTAAAAGATATCCATGTCTCATTGCTAGATCATCTTTCATAGAGTTAACTAAAGATCAGGAATTTGGAATAATTACCACAGACTAGCCTTAGGAACATGATCAAGAATTCTAATCAAAATTCAGTAGCACTTGTGCAAGTGAAATACTAAATTCACAGTATAGACAATTGCATCATCCAATTGCTATTCCGAACAAATGCCTTTCAATTCTGCACTTTCTTAATCAGAGCGTTCAGCATACTAGCTTTTTATCTGCCTTATTGCTTTGTCCCTTTTGAGATCTTTTTATATTCTTTTTTTTATTTTTTCTACTCCTTTTTTTTTCTACACACATGATGCTGCACTACCCTTCACTGTTTTACACGAACCTCAACACGTCTTAGGTGAAGGAGGCCCGGCTCCACAGATCAAAGTTCCCTTTTCTTTTTGACGCGAACCTCAACACGTCTCAAGTGAAGTAGGCCCGGTTACTCAGAATCGGAGCATTTTTCATGGTATTTTTTTTCTCATAATTTTATATGGCAGAAAGCTTTGTAAAAGATCTCTTTTTCAGAAAGTGCAGAATATCAGACAGTCTGTCTAAAATAGCAGAAGGCTTGCCCTTCTTGTTTCATTAGCGTGCAAAGTGAGTTTCTTGTTTCTAAAGTGCATCTGAACTTTAAATAGATTCTTAAATCAGTTTTCCATAGCGAGAGTAAAGAAATTATCCATCATCATTTTCCCAGTTGTTTCTATTCAGAATCACGTTTCATGTGACATGAATCAAGAATCATTAATGCGGGGAAAAACTGTTGTTAAACATGACAATTCAAGAAAGCAAGAAAAATTTTTTGTTGAAATTTTTGAAATTTTTGAAAAATTTGAACTTTATCTCCCCCCCCAACTTAAATGACATTGTCCTCAATGGCATAAGCAGTAGACAGATCAGAGGACATAAAAAAAATAATTTAGTTGGGAAGGAAGGATACAACCTGATGGCCTGGACGAAATGACGAGGGCTTCATTGCATTGTGGCCTGACAACTGAAAAAGCAAACATACTACATAAATCAAATCAGAAGCCAGTTATTAACACACAAAGAGTGGGACCCAATGTGTCCATGATTTTTAAAAGGAATCGACCACTGATGGCAACGTGAGGTACGGAGCCGAATTTCCCGCAGAAATGTCCCCCTATTGCGTGTTTTGGGCGAAAGGTGGTTACAACGGGACAAGAAACACAACGAATCTTTAGACCGAAAAGAGAGAAAAAGTCAATAAATCACGTCTCCGACTTGACCACTCCACATGGTAGAGTGGGTGCGAGATTAACGGGAGGATGACGTGTCGCAAAGGCTATGGCTAGATGTGATGGTGCGAGATGCAGATCATACCTCGTCAATCTTATAAATATCCCCCCTTTCCACTCGACCGGAGAACATCGAAGTTGTGAGAGTAGAGTCGAGTGAAAGGGAAGTAGTGAGTGTTGCTCAAAGTTCAGAATGGAGGGTGAATCAAGCATCAGAGCTGAAGGGGAGTCATCTTGCTCCTCGAAGAGGAGTAGATCGAGCAGTAGTGCCAGGAGATTCTCTAAAGTTGAAGGACTTTTGAGTGAAAGCACTCTACCACAGCTTGTAAGTGATTCCTTTCATTCCTTTCTTCTTCTCTGTTCTTTCTTTGGAAAGCTTCCCATGTCTCACTTCTGGTGTATGTGCAGAGTGTGATGAAGTCACACATCTCATGGGAGCTGGTCGTGACTGCATATCGAGGGCTCCCAGACTTCCAGAAAGCGAGGTTGGACGTGATGGGATTCGGGCCCTTTCTCAGAATTGAGCCAATCAAGATCGACCTTGCCCTGATCCAAGCTCTACGTGAAAGATGGGACCCGGTAAGTAGGGCATTCCTGATGCCGTGGGGGCATATGGTGCCCATCTTGGAAGATGTGGTCCGAATTTTGGGACTCAAAGTGGATGGGGAAGCAGTAACTGGTGTCACCTACGCGGATTACCGTGAAGGTGCCTATAAGTTATTGGGAATGGACTTACAAAGTCGGAAGAACAGGTCAGTAGCCAGGGCATCGATCATGGAGGCTTTAGGGCTTACTGACATGCGTCCGCGTGATGATGAGTCTGTAGACACGCCATTCTTGACGCCTCCTGAGAAAGTCTCATATTACTATATAACGCCCCGCAACGGCTTACGCATTTTGAATCACTCGAGTGCTTCCTTTTCTCGGGTCTTCTTCTGCCTTTTTCGGCATCCAGAATCTTCTCGTCACGGCATTCGGACGACATCAACACCAGTCGGACACATCAGGAGGTTTCGGAATCAAGAAGGGGGTCTACCGGGCGGTCGCCGACGCCTGATTTGAGGATCCGGGTGGGTCTTAATGGGGGCGTCCAGGCCCCTGGACGCCCCCATCTTTTTAATTTATTTTATTATTTTCTCAGGACCCAAAAATAAATAAAAAAATATATATTTTAATGGAGGCGTCCAGGCCCCTGGACGCCTCCATAAAAACTAATAATAATAAATATTTATAAAATGCCAGCCTTGGCATAAAAGACAAAAAATAAATAAAAAAATACATATTAATGGAGGCGTCCAGACCCCTGGACGCCTCCATAAAAATAAATAAAAAAATCAAAATGCCAGCCCCGGTATAAAAGACAAAAGAAAAATAAAAAATAATATAATTTTGGAGGCGTCCGGGCCCCTGGACGCCTCCATCAAAACCCTCACGGGCGCCGGCCACCGAACGACGGTTTGTCGTGTGTGAAAAAATCCAAATATAGAGACGTCCGGTCAGCTGGACGCGCCCATTTCTGAATCACGAGGCGCCGCTCATAAAACCACGCGTTGTGCCAAACCGCGTGCGGCCGTCGTCGGCTTTCGGTGGACCTGCTTGAGGCGTCCGGGACCCTGGACGCCTCTACAAAAGTATTCCAAAAAAATTAATAAAAATAGAATAAAATATTATTTCGGCCCTGATGGAGGTGTCCAGGGTCCTGGACGCCTCCACCCTCCGGAGCCCTATAAATAGAGGCCCACCCCCTCAGTTCTGGGGGAGCTTTGAAGTGATCCGATAGGCTGCCGGAGCCCAGAGGCTACGGAGTCATTTTCTAACCCGTGGGTTCTTTTGTAGGTGGAGGTTCTGCCGGCTTCTCGGGTGCTCACGCTCGCGAGAGGAAGGTCGTCTTCATCCACCGCGCTTCCACGTCGTCCCCACGCTGCCGGAGCTCCGCCGGATTTCACCCTCGGCTCATCCAATAAGCCTTTTCTTCCCCTTTTTCTTCGTAGTTCTTTTGCATTCATCATCTCGCATCCTCTATCCCCCTTCATAAGGGCGCCTCTTCTTTTATACTTCTTGCATCCATCATCTCATTTTCCTCCTACTCGAGTCCGAGAGGGGTTTAAAAGATAACACCAACCAGGTGTGTGTCTTGCCATCATTTCGTTATTTTTTATCGCAAGGATTTGAATACTACACCTCCATCTTTCTAATCCACTTGTCATTTGTTTGTCGTTGTTTTGCAAGGGTAGCCGAGGAAAGCCCTCTCCGTCGGCCGGCCGGAGGGAGAGGAAGAAGCAACCCGCCATCTCCCGCTCTTGAGGTAGGCGCGATCACTTTCTTATTTTGGGGTCTTTCGGCCCCTGGCGATCACATCTTATTTTCGAGGCCGCGGCGAGTCACTTCCCCAATGGCCGTTTAAATTTTCGTTCTTATATTCTCTTATACTCTGTTATATTCTGCTCATATTCTCGAGGCCGCGGCGAGTCACTTCCCCAATGGCCGTTTAAATTCTCGTTTTTATATGTTATATTCTTATCTATTCGTGTTCTCGAGGCCGCGGCGAGTCACTTCCCCAATGGCCGTTTAAATTCATGTTCTTATACGTTATATTCTTATCTGTTTGTGTTCTCGAGGCCGCGGCGAGTCACTTCCCCAATGGCCGTTTAAATTTCCGCTCTTTGTATTCTCTCTATATTCTGTCATCTTATTATCTGTTCATATTCTCGAGGCCGCGGCGAGTCACTTCCCCAATGGCCGTTTCAATTCTTGTTATTTAATTTTTGCACCATTCCCGTCCCCCCGAGGCCGCGGCGAGTCACTTCCCGCTATGGCCGTTTAAACCCCATATTTTGCTATATCATACTTGTCCAGCTCGCCCCGCCGGAGCAATCTCCCGTGGTGGCCCCTTCTCTCTCTTCTTCTATTTCTGTGTTGCAGCAAACAAACACCAAAAAGAAAGAAAAAGAGGAGCCCGCGCGAGCTCCGCGTCCTCTCCGCTCTTCCCCGAACCTCGTGACGTCGCTCACAGATTGGCGATCACGGTGGGACCTCTACTGCTTCCTTTCGGCTACCCTTGCAAGTTCGGCACCATCCGTGCCTCTCCACCTTCGCGCCCGCGCGCGCCCCCGTTGTGCTCACGGTAACACCGTCAGTTTTGATTGGTTCTTTGTTTATTATATGTCTGTTATTTCTGTTGTTTTCCCATTCCATATATCTGTCAGCATTCCATTGCATACATCCATTCCTCTTTTCTATCCTTTTTTTCATTTTTTTGAGGATCACCCTTTCCCGGTGAAGGAAGGACTCTCCGTTTGGGAATTCCTCTCAACGGACTAGAATCTCCTACACTGGGACCTCCGTAAGTCCCCGACATCGAAGAATCTCCTCTTCGTTCACTGGGCTGGTTGTACCATTGAAGTTCCCCGGAGTTAGTCATTTCATTCGTGGTGAGACGAGAGACCCTAGCTGACACGGCGGTGAAACAAAAACAAACTAGGGTCCCCATTTTGTGTGAACTTCGGATCTCGCTAAAAATACAAAAAAAATCATCAAAATCAAAACACAAAAAAGGGCGTAAAGGCATCCACTTGTTTGATAATCTCTGCTACCTACTTGCTAGTGTATGTTTTTGCGTTCTGGGAAAACTGTGAGCATGTCTCACGAGTCTTCTGAGGAAAACCACCCTAGTCGTGATTTGACAGCCGACCCGCGAGTCTATGCTATGGACTCGGGTCCTTCTCATGACCCCTCACATGAGGTGCAGGTTATTGCTGGGGACACGTCCCTACCACATGATATCTCTTCCTTACTTGGCGTCCTCGCCAACACGGAGCTTACCTCTGAACAGCTCCGGGCCTTCCAGGCCATTCTAAAGGGGAAATCTGTTTCCCCCACGCCCCAGGAATCAACTCCGGCCATCGCACCTCTCCAAGAGTCCGTGCAGGCCATTCCATCTCCCTCATTGGCGCAAGCCATCCAGTCTCCCTCGCTTCAAGGACAAGCGAGCCAACAACCACCCTCATTCCAGTTCCCATCACAATCTCAAACTCCCGTTGTTCCCCAGACGCCGCTTCAGCCAGGGCCAACTGTCGGCGGTCCGACAGCTCCCTCTCATTCGGGGTTCCCCCCTCAAGTCTCCGGGAGATAGTTTCTCCCCCAGTGGCAAGTGCCACCTTCACCCCCAAAGGAGCTCGCCCAATCGCTCCTTAATAGGTTCAACCGCATGGACGAGCAGTTTCAAAATCTGAGAAGGATGGTGGACGTGAAAGCCACCCCGGAGGTTGCTTTGCCAATCCTTCCCGTCATTCATCTTCCTCCCTCCGAAATGCCCACGTACCGCAGATACAATGGTACCGGCAACCCCTTCATTCATCTCAAAGATTTCATGTATGAGTCCTCTTACTGGCAAAACAATCAGAGGTCCCTGGCATACCTCTTTCGGAGATCATTGGATGGTCCCGCGCTTGAGTGGTTCTATTCTCTGGAGCCCCGCGAGGCCGAGAATTTTGAAATAGTCCAGAGAAGGTTCTTGCAGAAATATAGGGATAGGGTCGGTCCCTCACTCTCCATTACCGACCTAGTGGCCGAAAAGATGAAACCCGACGAGGATTTTGTCCGATATGCTGATAGATGGAGGTCTCTGGCGGAAAGAATAAGGGATACCCTCTCTGAGCCCGAACAAGTGAAGATGATTGTGTCTAATGCAACCCCACAGTTCAGACATGTCCTGGCCATGAATAAACTTACTACAATGGAGGAACTCTATGAAAGGGCCCGATACATCCAAACCCAGCTAAAAGACTCCCCCATCATGAACATGTTTGAGTCGCCGAAGCCCAAAGTGGTTAGAAAGACAAGCGCTGGTGTCCCGGGCGGAGCCACAGAAGGGGTCGTGACAAATGAGCAAGTCAGTGCGGTCAACAATGCCAACTATGCGGTCAACCCAAGGCCTCCACAAATGCCCCGACTTCCCCTTCAACCGGGTCCTTTCCCTCTCCGTCCTCCACCCCAAAATAATCCACCCCAGGATAATATGCCTCCATTACGCCAACCCCAGCAACAACAACCACAACCTCAGCAACAACAACCACCGCTTCAGTACAACCAAGTTCCACCCCCGGGGAACTATGGTCCCCAACAGCAACAAAGGAGGCCGCTCGGTCCCAAGAGAGCCTACTATCCACCATTGCCGGAAACCTTAGCAGACATTTTTAATGCCCTCATGGCATCAAACCAACTCGCCCTACCCAGAGAAAGGCCCGCGTGGCCCCCCAATGTTGATACCTCCAAATACTGCGTCTACCACAGGCAGCCGGGACACACAGTGGATTACTGCTTCCATTTCAAAGATTACATCCATGATATGAATGATGAACATCAAATAGATTGGGATGAGATGAGACGGTACGTCGCGGCTCTCAAGGCTAGGAGACCTCCTCAGAGGCCACATCAGCAGTTACAACAGCAACAACAGCAGCAACCACAACAACAACAGCAGCCTCAGCAGGCCCCACAACAACATCCCGACATGGACATAATCCAGAATCCATTACCGGAGCACCAACACCCCAATCATCAGGTTAACCCCATCTCCTCCTTCCCGGAAGTCGGGAGAGAGCAGGTGTGGCACCAGGAAAGTACCTCCATTCTTTCTACCTCCAGACCTATCGTCATGCAACCCCCTCACCTTGCCCGGGTAGCACCTCTCTCTCATCAACCCGCGTCAGTATCACCATCACCATTTCCACTACCATTACGCCCTCTCATCCGTACCCCGACCTCCTATCAACCGACACTCTCCACTACGCCTTCACACCCTCTCACCTTCTCTTACTCCCCCACCTTACCATCCACCTCTACCACATTTACCCCTACGCCTTCTAAACCCCTTATCATCCGTCAACCATACATAACCCCGTCTTTCTCCATCACATCACCACTAATGCCTTCAAAACCACTCATCACCCACCATCCACCTCAAAACCCTTACCCGTTTCAAACCTTACCTCCACCTCCACCTTCCAAACCCCTTATCCTTCATAATCCGCGCGATATCCCCTCTACCTCCGCCATGCCTCCACCTAACAAACCCCTCATCAGAATCCCTGCTCCCGTCATCACCCCTGCTTCATCAACCATTCCTCCACTACTACCCCTCAAACCCCTGTTAAAACCCACTGCTACCCCCACAGAGGTACAAAAGTCGCAGGCAATGGTGCTCCGGAGTGGAAGGATTTTCCATAGGGTTTTCCCCCACAACAGTCAGAATCCCGAGCAATCTCAGCCAGAGAAGGATGATGCAGAACAACCAGAAAGAGCTATCCCTGGAACACAGTATGATCTATTGAAACACTTGGACAAGTCACCTGCCCGGATCTCCATCCTAGAGCTACTTCAAAGATCCACATCCCACCAGGCGGCCTTGATGGATATCTTCAAAAGGTCATGGTTAATGAAGACCTCCCCGTAGAGAAGATTTCGACCATCCTGACCCCAACAGACACACAACCAGCCATCATGTTTCACAACTACGAGCTCGCTCCCAAGGAAGCTCGGAAATATGCATTGTGCATTTCAATAAAAATTAATGGGGTATCCATAAACCCGTGTCTTGTGGACGCGGGTGCATCCATAAATGTGATCTCCATGAGCACTCTTCAGTTGTGTGGGGTCAACGAGGAACAAATAAGACCTTCCTCGATCACGGTCACGGCTTATGACAATAGCAAAAGGCCACCGCAGGGGATGATTATTCTGAAGGCAGAACTAGGCCCCATGTCAATTCCCACGGAATTCCATGTCCTTGACATGGACCCCACATTCAAGGCTATACTGGGTCGCCCTTACATCGAAGCCATGGACGCTGTGCCTTCCACCAACCATCAGTGCCTGAAGTTTCCTTACAATGGGAGAATTATTAAAGTGGTCAGTACACCTGTCCTTCACACAGTGGATGCTATCAACACCTCTCTGCCTTCTGTTTGGCCGTCTCATCGGCCCATATTGTCACTGCTAGACGTACGTGATCTATCTCATGTTCCACTAGCACCAAAGGAGCCGGTCAGGGCAACCGCAACATCATGTCTCCCTTTTCACTCCAAAGGTTGGGAGATTATGAGGAACATCGGCTATCAACAGGGAAAAGGTCTGGGCGCACAGTTACAGGGTATGCTCAAGTCGCCAAAAGAAATTAGGCCGAACCGTAGGTTTGGCCTAGGCTTCAAAGGACCGTTCAAGGCAGATTGGAAGCCCCTCACGTGGACTCTATCAAACCACTTCAACAGAGGGCCCGTTGTTCAGATGGGAGATCACCCACGAGAAGCATATGGGGGATCACATGCTGTATATTTGGCTGAAAAATGTCCGAGGATCACCAAAAGAGGCAAGATCAAGGATCCGGAATGCGAGTGGGACAAATGGTTCGACATACGGGACATTTCCGTTGCACTGGAAAGGATGTTCTCGTCTCCGCAGCTTGAAGGACCACCATTGATCTCCGAAATACCAGAGAATATTACCACTCTTGCCAAGGTTCCAAACTATCCTCGTCCTCGCCAGAAGGACCCTGTCATCGACGGATCTTCATCCGTCCTCAGCATTGCCGTTGACGGCTCATTAGCCGCCATCTTCTCCATCCACTCGTCTCAGCCTTTGCTGATATCTTCTTCCTGGGCCAGACAATTGTCTGATGATCTTCCCAGGTCCCCTTCTTTGCTTACATACCTGCGCGGGCTTTTCAACCCGCGCCAGGTCTTCAACCATGATCTGCTCTATGAGCCTCACAATCCTCTAGCCATAACCCCTTTTCTCTCCCCTCCAATCTCTTTTCACTGCTTTGTCATTAAAAATGAAAATGAAAAAAAAACGTCAATTTTCAAACTCCCCAACAACACATCTTCGTTGAGGAAACCTCCTACATCTCCCACGGGTGCGTACCGCCTTGCGGACCACCCGTCCAAGGTCCGATGAGCGACCTTTTCTACCCCTCCTCTGAGGGGTCTTCTCCTGTACATTCTACACCATCCTCTTCATCTTCCTCTTCTTCTGTAAATATTGTCAGTCAATCTAAGAATGATAGGCCGAGGGTAGTACCTAGGAAGAAGTCCAAGGGGAGGTAGATCCCTCGTCGATTCCTTCTGGATTTGGCCGCCAGGTGTCAGGCCCTTCTTGCCATCCCCCAGTTGTTAGAAAATCCCATCCAGCTACCCGAAATAGAATGCGAGGGCGACTGTGCATCTGATGAAGGGTATGGAGTCTACGAGATCACGGATGAAGAATGCCCCACTGAAGATGAGGGTGAAGAATATGAGGATGCGGCGGGCGCATACGCTAGTGGAATGAGGAGATTCGACGAGCCGTCAACCGCCGTAGAAGAATCCACCAAAGAAGTCAACTTGGGAACTGAGGAAGACCCTAGGATCATCCTCATAAGTGACAACCTACCACCCTCTGAAGAAGAGGCATTAATTGAGGTCCTCAAGGAATATAAGGACACGTTTGCATGGAGTTACGAGGATATGCCGGGTCTGGATTCAACCTTGGTCGAACACCGTTTAACCCTAAAACCAGGGTCCGTCTCGGTAAAACAAAGGTTAAGGCGTTTCCACCCTCAGATGGCTTTGAAAATGAAGGAAGAGGTCGATAAGCTCCACAAAGCCAGGTTCATTAGAGTCGTCCTTTATCCTCAATGGGTGGCGAACATTGTCCCGGTCATGAAGAAAGATGGGAAAGTCAGGATTTGCATCGACTTCCGGGACCTTAACCGCGCGTGTCCAAAGGATGATTTTCCCTTACCTCACATTGATGTGCTGATTGATAACACGGCAGGCTACGAAACCCTCTCTTTCATGGATGGATTTTCAGGATACAATCAAATTCGTTTGGCAGAAGAGGATCAGGAAAAGACGTCATTCACTACCCCTTGGGGAACATATTGTTACGTGGTCATGCCATTCGGATTAAAGAATGCTGGAGCTACTTACCAAAGAGCGATGATGGCCATATTTCATGACATGATGCACATATATCTGGAAGTGTATGTGGATGACTTATTGGTGAAATCAAGGACCAGGATGGAACATCCAGAAGTTTTGGCTAAGGTCTTGCAAAGGTCAAGAGAGTTCCAATTGAAAATGAACCCGAAAAAGTGTGTGTTTGGTGTGTCGTCGGGTAAATTGCTGGGGTTCATTGTGAGTAAAAGAGGGATCGAGATTGATCCCGACAAAGCCAAGGCTATCAGGGATATGCCACCTCCCAAGAATTTGAGGGAAGTCCGAGGTTTAATCGGGAGGTTGCAGTTTATTCGTCGGTTTGTGTCTCAACATTCACAAAGGTGTAGACCTCTCTACGAGTTGACCAAGCCAGGAGTAGAATTCCACTGGAATTCTAAATGTCAGAAAGCTTTTGAAGGGTTGAAGGAATATCTGGCTAGTCCACCCGTTCTCATTCCACCCAAACCAGAAAAACCTCTGATCCTTTACGTCTCAGTCTTGGATGACTCCGTGGGAGCCGTCCTCGCACAAGCTGATGAAGAAGGCAAGGAACGGGCAACCTATTACTTGTCCAAACTTCTCAATCCCTGTGAGCAGAAGTACACCGGCATGGAGAAAACCTGTGCTGCCCTCGTTTGGGTAGTGCAGAAATTGAAGCACTACTTCTTGGCTCACGAAGTCCACTTGATTGCTCGAATGAATCCTATCAAATTCCTTCTGGAGAAATCCGTCCTTACGGATAGGCTAGCACGCTGGCAAAGTTTTCTCTCTCAGTTCGACATCACCTACATCCAGCAAAAGGTGATTAAAGGCTATGCCATAGCCGAGCATCTCGCTCACCATCCTCTTCCCAAGTTCGATCCCGTCCAATCAGAGTTTCCAGATGAGGAACTAATGTCCGTCAACCAATCAGATGAGCCAATGTGGACACTATATTTTGATGGAGCTCTGAATTCTCAAGGGAGAGGAATCGGCATCGCCCTCCTGTCGCCTGAAGGCCTCACATTCCCATTGGCATACCAGCTCAAATTTCCAGTCACCAACAATATAGCCGAATATGAAGCTCTTCTAGCTGGCCTAGAACTCGCTCATTCTTTTCGTATCACTGAGTTGCGAGTCGTAGGTGATAGTCAACTCATCCTTCGCCAGGTGCTCACTAAATATCGCACTCGCGATCCCAAACTCAAGCCATACCAAGAACTCACTGCTGCCTTTGCCAAACTGTTCGCCAAACTGATCTTTGTTCATGTCCCTCGTCATCAGAATATTCTCGCCGATGCCCTCGCCTCGTTGGCATCATCCATAAGGTTCCCTCTAGGAAGATGGTTTAAGTCCATTTCCATCTATAAACTTCACGCCCCTGCAATCGATGATGCTTCCTACGTAAACATCAAAGACAGGATAGCAAGGAAGATCCTGCAGGAAGATATCCTTGAGAAGAGGGAAATCATGTTGGCAGAGGCCGAAGAAGAACTGGCTGATGAAGAGAAACCATGGTTCTATGAAATTGTCAAATACTGTCAAGATCAGTCTTATCCTGAAGGGGCCACCACAGAGGACAAGAAAGCCATAAGAAGGGTGGCTCAGAAATATACTTTGGTTGGAGGCCTACTCTATAGGAGGAGCCTTACTGGTATTCTGTTAAGATGTCTTGGTGACGATGAAGTTTGGAAATGTGTAGAAGAGACGCACTCGGGTGTGTGCGGTGGCCACGTAAATAGTCAGATGCTCGCCAAGAAGATCATTCGCCAAGGCTTTTATTGGCCCACTATGGAAGAAGATTGTGCTGTCTATGTCCGTAGGTGTGTCAAGTGTCAACTTCACGCCGATAAAATCCATTCACCATCTTCCTCACTTCATCCAATATCCTCCCCATGGCCTTTCTCCATGTGGGCATTCGACATCATTGGTCCCCTAGGTGATCCCAATTCCCTCACCAAGCAGAAATCTTTCATCCTTACTGCGACGGAATACTTCACCAAATGGGCCGAAGCCGAAGCTTACGCGGAAATCAAGGCGTCAACAGTCTGCAAGTTCATCATGAAGAACATCCTCGCCAGATTCGGCGTCCCAAGCACGATCGTCACCGACAATGGGCCACAGTTCATTTCTCAGGACCTACAGGACCTCTGCAAAAGGTACGCAATTGCATTGCATCATTCATCACCTTATTACCCACAAGGTAACGGCCAAGCAGAGGCCACCAATAAAACATTGCTCAAAATCATCAAAAAAACCTGCGAGTCTAGCAAGTTTTCAGACTGGCCAGAAAAGCTTATCGAAGCTCTATGGGCCTATCGCACTTCAATCCGTACCCCCACCGGGCAGACTCCATTTGCCCTTACTTATGGTATGGAAGCGGTAGTCCCATATGAGACTCTGATCCCTTCTCTCAGGGTACAATTGGACGAGGACTTTCCCCTCGACGATCGTCGTAATTCACTCCTCGCCCAGTTGGAACTCTTGGATGAGAAGCGACTGGCCGCTGCCGAACACGCGCGTGTGTATCAAAATAGACTCGCTCGCTTTTACCAAAAGAAAGTCGTTGAGAGAAAATTCAAAGTCGGTGAGATGGTCGTAAAAAGAATTTTTGTCAAACCTGGAGGGCCGCGTTCTAAACTCCAACCCAATTGGGAAGGACCATTTGTAATTCAAGCCGTGCACCCTGGCAACGCCTACAAGCTAGTCAACGCCGAAGGGACCGAGTTATCCCACCCTTGGAATGGGCTTTATCTTAAGAAATACTACCCTTAGCACAAACAAGAAAAAATGATGAAAAGATAAAAACATAAAAAAATAAAGAAATATTAAAAACCACTAAAAATATGGAAAATTCAAAATGCCGATGCCCGGCAGTCACCATATAGTTAAGTCTCTACATCTAACCTTCATGTTAGGATAGGGCCCATTAAGGCTTGGTAGGCACCGGGTCTTGGTTTGCCAGAACCGTAGAGACCCCTGTCCGGCCACGTCGGCCTATGCTCGCTCGAAGGAAGCTAACATGTGTTCACTTATGTATTTTATTCAAAAAAGTTGGCAGCATCACCTACGGTGGGGCCCCACCCAGAAGATCTCCGGAAGCTGTAATCTTTATTCTTTTCTCTTCAACCAAATGAGACAGTCGGCGCCCTTAAAACGCTGAGCATGAGAAACCGAAACTCAAACCCCAAGGGCAAGAGTAGGATCCATTTCCTCGAGCATCGATCAGTGCACGAGAAGAGGGCAGTGTCCCCGCAGGCATACAAAAAAGGGAGCCCACAAACGTCAAACGACTATATCTCCCTCACAAAAAGAAATACAAAGTCAAAATCAAGAGAAAAGCCTGGTCGTGACCGTGCCTGTTGCGATAAACGGAACCCCTCAAAGCAAAAGTCTGAATCCACAAAAGGGGCCGTGAAATGTAAATGCTCGAGATTTGGTCCGAAGTTGTCCGAAAGGAAAGAGTTAATGGGCCCTTATTCGCTCGCCGGGTTAACGGCTTTGCCGGTCCTCTCAGGAGGTTTATCCCCTACACTCTTCCTTCTCCCTCTAAAGATGAAGGTTCGATGGAATTTCTGAAAGGTGAAAACTGCCCAGGGTCTGCGACCTTATTTTAATATACACATTTGGTTGCCTACTTTGAAAAGCAAAAGCTATCGCTGCGAAGGAGTCTCTGTGTTTCTGGCTGGTCAAGACCCCTGTTTACCACCTTGATGTCTTCTTGTTTAACCTCGGGCTTAGGCCAATGCAAGCGCGTCACCTATGGGTGCGACGGCGTCTGATTCCGGGTCAGCGTCGCGCGGTTGGTCGTTAGGGTTCCAGGGTGTTCCATCATATACCATCTAGAGTTGTGAGGAAACAGACCCGGGTCGGGCAAATCTTTTACCTCAAACATCTTTTGGGTGAATCCCTGTGGTCGGAAGCAACTGGGAGCCTAAGCATGGCATGACGGTATTGTCATCAGGGTAAGTCTTAGCCGGCGGGATCATCATTCAAGGGGTCTAGAGGCCCAAATCAACCTAGATGTGCACTTAGGATACCTGGGAGGTTAGTAAGAAACCCCTGTTCTCACAAAGGTTAGGTGCCATTTGGGTGCTTGCCGGGCATTAGCAATAAAAAAATTGAAATGATAAAAGCAGCAAAAAAAATGGAAAAGAGAAATGTACATATTTGCAAACAAAAAAAATCTTTTTATGATAAAACAAAAAAATATCAAATATAAAAAAGAAAACAAATCAATTTTGCATGATTACATTTGCGTGCAGCATCTCACTTTTAATACCGCTTGCATTCGTGTGCTTGCCTGTCGCATTTATCACCGCATCTTTCCCTTGCCTTCGTTAAAAAAAAGGCTTGGCCCCTTGACCAGTTATCAAGGACAGTCACAGTGACCATTTGCTTATTGAGCAAGGGGCCAAGTCAGAACAGAAATTCTGATTTGTTTGTTTCAGTGATGTGTGCAGGGATTCAGGCAACAGAAGTAAAGGTGAAAACCAAACAAACCGAACCTTGTGTTTTATTCCCAAAACCAAAAAAATTTACATCAAGTTCCGCCCTCTCTCTCTGCGTCACTCGTCCCACTACTCTCCGGGCAAAACACTCTCAAAGGTGCTACCCAACTACGAAAAGCGGTACTCCTACCGCTCTGTACTCCCCTTCCTATTCCCACATCCCGGCGTTGATCCACGGAAGCAGCAGAGAAGCTACCAACACGAAAGCCACGCTCTCGTGCTCTTCGGTAGCGCTCCTCACCATCTCTCAGCCACTGTTCAGCAAGACCAAGGCTGATTCGGAGTTCGAATAGTTGGGCCTCCATGGCCCTTCGTTCCTCCCTTTCAGTCAATCTGTTGGCTCTTTCTCTCTCTGTGTCTCTTTCTCTCTCTGCACGTTCTCTCTCACGGTCTTCCCTCTCCAACTGGAGAGTGATCCTCAGTTCCATAGCATCCCTGGAAGAGTCGTCATCAGGATGACGCCGCAGTTCCCTCTCCAGTTCTGCTATCCTAGCCTCCTTCTGCGCAGCTTGGGCAAGCGCTTCTTCCGTCTCCTTTTCCTGCCATTGTACCATCTCAGATACGCGATAAGGCGTAAACAAAGAGAACTCAACGCTGAAACTTTTACCTGTATACGGAGCATCCCTTCTGCCTCCGCAGCACGCTGCGTGGCGTGAGCAAGTTGCTCATGAAGCAAGTTAAGTTCGGAGGTAGGAATCCACAAGCTGGAAGAGGCACCACCAACTCCCATCGCTGGGGAAGCCGCGCCAATCTGGGCATGCTACGACCGCGTGAATTAGCAGCCAACATCTGGAATCTGGGGTTTTAATTAGGAACGTACTGTATACCTACCAAGGCGCTCGTAGCTCCGCGAGCATCGCCCGACTGTTGTTCCATCTCTGCCAAGCGAGTTCGTAAATTCGCTATCATGGCATCCCGGACATCCTGCAGCCATACGAGTCAGCATTTTCACCAGAAAACCAAAAAAAAGGGAGAAAGAAGAAAAGAGAAAAAGGGGAAACCTACCTCCGCAAGTCCCCGGGGTTGGAGCCGCTCTGCGTACTTTGTCCTATATAGACGCAAGTAGTCCTCGCTATCCCGCGCCTGTGATTCTACAATCATGCCACCCCGTTGCCAATCTTCGTACTGTTCGGGGAATCGCACGCGCCAGTCAATACAGGTCGCCGGTCCCCGCGTCTTTCTCCCGACACGAGGTGGCGCAGCCGTATCCACCCATTCCTGAGCCAGTCCTAAAGTCCTCATAACCAATCGTAGCCGAAGTGGCTCGATTTCATTCAGGCAGTGCATCCACAGTTCCCGTCCGAACCGGGCACGACTCGCTAGAACCCACGGCTGGTCAGCATCGACCATGTCTGAGTAGGGTCTCCAGTTTACCATCGCTGCAGGGAACTCCTGTAGCTCCCGCCTTAGCACCATCAGTTGGTAGGTTAGGGGTGCCGCACTCATGATGGGTTCCCACCGCCTGGCTAGCGGCACCATCGCAGGTCGCCAATGCCGAGCTCTCCCCATAGGGAGGTAATAATAGCTCCACAGCTGCTCGGCGCAGGCCATCAGAACTTTGCAAAAACACAAAAAAAATACAAAACAAGCAAAACCAAAAATACCTGGATGAATGGTGTGAAACCACTCACAGTCATCTCACGATCCGTTTCTTGGAATAGGCCTGCAAACAAGTGTGCCAGCATGGCGGCTCCCCAGGCATAATACCCTACTCTTTCAAGGTCTGACAGCAGCTCCAGGAAGCAACATTGGATACCGTCCCCTTTCGAGCTCAGTACCAATCTCCCCAAAAGGAAGAGGAGAAATCTCCTCAAATCTATGTTGCATCTTTCCCAGTCGCCGAAATCTGTGCAGTACACGGCGCGGCATCCTATTTCTATCCTTTCCATGAACTCTTCTGAGGATTCATCGTCCCGCCGACGAGTGTCGGTGAGCCCTAATGTATCCATCAGGGACGCCCTAGCTACCGACCTATTTTTCCGACCATCCAGGTCCAAACCCAGTAACTTCTGGGCACCTTCTCTGTAGTCCGCGTAAGTGACTCCGGTCACTGCCTCGCCCTCTACTTTCAGGCTTGTGATCTGGACCACATCCTCCAAGCTGGGCACCATGTGCCCCCAGGGCATCAGGAATGCCCGGCTCACTGGGTCCCATCTCTCACACAAGGCTTGGATCAGGACTAGGTCAAGCTGGATCGGCTCGATCCGAAGGAAGGTACCAAATCCCATCACGTCTAGCCTCGCCTTCTGAAAATCTGGGAGGCCCCTGTACGCTGCTACTACCAACTCCCATAAGATTTGTGATTTCATCACAACCTACACATACAAGGAATGGGGGTGAGGTTTGGTCAGAAGAAAGGAAGAAAGAATGAGAAAAGGGTAAGAAAACTTGGCTTACGAGTTGTGATTGGGCCCTTTCGCTGAAGTGCCCTTCAAGGTCTGAAAGACTCCTGGAACTACTACCACTGGACCTGCTTCTCTTCGAGGAATGGGAAGATTCGCCCTCCATCCAACTCTCAGAATTTTGAACTCCTCCTCTCCCGTAAGAAATTGTGCTCCTCGAGTTAGCTCTCGATATACCTGGGAGGATAAAAGGGACAAGAATTTATAGAAATGGAAGGAGTGCGGGCCAAGATTGCCTCCATCACCTGTCAATAATAGCCCTCGCAATGAGGCACCGCCCAAGCGGTCCCATGTGTCGCTTCACCGCTCGCACAGGGTGATTGACTGGACGAAGAATAGGACGAATAGCCCCTATGTTGTCTAGGGATACCCTATCATAATTTGGAGGACATCCGCAAAATTTGACATAACATCCGGGAAAAGAACTAGGGCCGTCATTATTGACTTCGACGGCAGATTCCCGTGGAAAATGGTCACAACAAGATGCGATTCTCTGCTTGGGGCGGAGTCTCGACAGACCTATCACATGGGAACAGTGCAAAGGAGAAGAAGTGTAGGGAAGAAGGAACGCACAAAAGAACAAATAAACAGCAGAAAATCAAATCACTCCATTCATAATTCTACATAAGCTGTCACAAACACTACAATCATAGAGAGGTGGCGGGTCCACTAGCTCGCCAATCCTCACCATCACTCATCTCTCTGGGCACTCTCCTCCTCTCCCCCGAGGTGAGGGTCCCTCAGAAGCCTCCGGGATCCCCGTGCAGTAGCACCTGCCTCGCCTCTGGGCGCCTGCTCCGCAGCAGTGACTCGCTGCTCCTCCCCTGGCGTGGCAAAGAAGCCACTGGCGGCAAAGCGACCGGACTAGCGGAGTCGCTCCCCGAACTCTCGCGCTCTCTCGTAGCGCGTCTCCATCCCTCCTAGCCTCTGCACGACGGCCTGAAGGCCCAGCTGGAGCTCCCTCACTTGGGCCTCCAAGGCCCTCCTCTCGGTCAGATCCCGCTGTCGCTCGGACCTTCTCTCAGCTTTCTCTCTCTCTGCCTCTCTCCTCATCATCTGCAGAAGAACCCTTAACTCCAGGATGTCTGGAGAAGGTCTCTCCTCACCGTGATGCCGCAGCTCCGCTACAGTCGCCACCCAGGCGTCACGCTCCTCTTCCGCCTGGGTCGCGCGGGCCACCGCACCGGCAAGTTGCTCCCGGAGGGAGGCAATCTCGAGAAAGGGGGCCGAGGAACTGGAAGATCCGCCAGCCACTCCCACCGTCGCTGTCTGCTGGGCACGCTGGAACAAAATAAACAATGGCCGTCAGTGAAACTCCAAAATCTGAAGTTAAAAGTGCGGCACATAACTTACCAGGAGCGACAACTCATGTTGAGCGACGGCCAGCTGCCGCCTAGTCTCTGACAGTTGGGCGCGCGAGCCGCCGATGCCACGCGTGTCTCCAGCTTGGGGAAGCCCCGTGTAGCTCTCTCTCTGCCGCCGCATGAAGTCGGCACTGTCCTGCACCAGTATACCCCCTTGCTGTCCAGGGAGACGTACGGGCCACTCCTCGAGCCTCGCCTTGCCGCGACTCTCCCTCCTGACGCGGCTCGGCTCGTCCGCACTCGCCCACTCATCGGCCAGACCCAGGGTCCTTGCCATGTCCTGCACCAAGAAAGGGGCCCCGCATCAGTCAAAAGGAACGCGTCCCCTATCTAGGACGCGTCCATCATTTGAGTGCAACACTCGCCGAACCCTTTCCCCCCTCGCGCGGCTCGCTTCAAAACCCAAAATGAATTAAAAGAGGAAGAGATCGAAGCACCTACCGGACCGTGTTCACCTCCTCCCACGCCATCGGGCCCCTCGGGTCCCTCGGGGGCCCGGAGCGGCCCTTCCTCCTCCATGGACGCCGTTCCGTGCTCGGGCGCGTCCCTCCTTGGGCGAGGGGTCCCGCGTCCCTCTCCACCTTCACCGTGGTCAGGCCCACCGAACTCCATCGATCAAAAGAGGAGGAAGACGAGAAAAGGGGCAAGCGAGTTTCGGCAGAAGGCGGGCTCGTTTACGGGTAAGGCACGGGAGAAGAAAGGCCACCCGACGCTTTAAATTTGAATTCAAGGATTAAGACGCGTCCTCGCGCCTGGACGCGCCCAAAAGGGGGAAAAGGAAACAAAATCCCCCCGTGCAAAGCGTAGTTCCCCGCTGTTCAGGATAAGGTCTCGCGGAGCGTGCCTCAAAGGACAACTCAGTGCAAAGAAGAAAGTGTGGGAGAGAGAAAGGTACACACAACATAAAAAAGCCATTTCCATTTCATATAATAGCCGAAAGTACATCATACAGTGAGAAGGGTGACGTGTACAAGCAACTCTCTAACTCTCACCACCACCCTCCTGGTCATCTCTCTCCTCCCTCCTCTGCCGGGGATCCCTAGGGGGCCTCTGCGAACCCTGAGAAGCCGTGCTCGCCTCGCCCTGCGGTGGCACTCCAGCCTCGAAGGCGCGACGACGCTCCTCGGCCGAAGAGACCAGATAGCTGCCCATGGAAAAAGAACCAGACTGACGAAGTCGCGCCCCGCGTTCCTTCGCCCTCTGGTACCGCTCCTCGCTCTCCCGAAGCCTCCCCTCCGCCGTGCCGAGACTCAATCGGAGCTCCAGCAGCTGGGCCTCTAGAGCCCTCCTCTCAGTCTGATCCCGCTGTCGCTTCTCCCTCTCTCTCTCCCTATCCCTCTCCCTCTCTCTCTCTACGCTCTCCCTCTCTCTCTCCACGTTCTCCCTATCCCTCTCCCTCTCCTCTCTCTCCCGCATCGCCTCTCTCCTCGACAGCTCGAGGGCGATCCGCAGATCCAGCACGTCACGAGGGAGCTCCTCAGCCTCCCGTCGACGCTCCTCCTCCAGCTCCGCAATCCGGGCGTCACGCTCTGCCACCCAGGCATCGCGCTCCTGCTCAGCACGAACAGCACGGGCCAGGGCCTCCCGAATCTCGGCCACCTGTCAAAGCACGCATGCACCGTAAGAGAACAGTGATAGAAGGAAAGCAGCTAGAAAAGGGTCGGGGCCAAGCAAACACTCACTCGAGCCTCGCGGTCACGCTCGGCCTCCTCAGCCCGAGCCACCGCGTGCGCCAGCTGCTCCTGGAGGGCAGAAACCTCCGGAGGAGGGCCCCGCGAACTGGAACCCGCTCCACCAGCCATCCCGGCTGCCGCTGTCTGGTGGGCCCGCTGAAACACGGGGCAAACGTCAGTCAAAGGCTAAGCATCAAAAATCCAGGTCACAAAAAAAATGCATTGCATAGACTCACCAGGATCTCCAACTCCTGTCGGATGGCCACCAACTGCCGCCTGGCGTCCGCCAGCTGGGCCCGCAGGTCGGCGATCATGTTGTCACGAGCATCCTGCATTGCACATAAGTCAGTACCACATGCATATACATATAGAAGGGTGAAGCATTTTCATTTCACACTTACCCCTGCCATACCACCGAGGGAGAGGCGGTCCCCGTACGTAGCTCGATATCGTCTCATGTAATCTGTGCTGTCCTGTACATGGGACACCACTGGGACCCCGCCCTGCTGCCAGTCCTGATACTGTGCTGGGAAGCGCGTACGCCAGTCCACAATCTTCGCCTTCCCCTTGGTCTTCCGCCCAATGCGGGCCGGCGCATCTACATCAACCCACTCCTGGGCCAGCCCCAACGTCCTCATGACCAGTCTAAGCCGCAGCGGCTCAATCTCGTTCAGGCAATGGACCCACACGTCCCACCTGAAACGAGGAAGACCCGCTACAACCCAAGGCTGGCCAGCGTCGCCCATGCCCAGGTAGGGCCTCCACACCACCTGCATCACCATACATACATCATATTAGTTACCATTCAGTCACACGCATAAACACAAAAAAAATCATACGCATCATACCATGGCCTCAGGATACTCGCTCAGCTCCTGACGAAGTGACGCCAGCTGGTAGCCGTGGGGTGCTGCAACCACGACTGGCCTCCACTGCCGCGCCAGAGGCACGGCCCTCCTGTTCCCATGCCTAGCCCTCCCCATCGGGAAATAGTAATAGCTCCACACCTGCATCCATCATACATCATTAGTACAATAATTACATATTTAACTGTGGGAATGCATAAATAAAATGTTTACCTGGAGGAAAGGTGTGAAGCCGCTGACTGTCGTCTCCTTCTCCGAAGTCTGGGAGAGATCAGCAATCAAATGGGCAAGCAGAGCCGCTCCCCACGCGTAGTGTCCCACTCTGTCCAGATCCGCCAAGATCCCGAGGAAACGGCAGTGGATGCCATCCCCCTTCGTCCCCAGCAGAAGGCGGCCCAGGAAGAAGAAAAGAAACCTCCGAAGATCTAGGTCCACCAGCTCCCTCTCGCTCGGATCCTGGGTGAAAGCTGCACGAGCATCCCCCTCCAGTCGAGCCAAGAACTCCGCTCCAGTCTCGCTAACCCGCTGGCGCGGGTCGACGAATCCGAGCGCCTCCATGATCTCCACTCGGCCGACTACCCTGCTGTCTCTATCAGTCACGCTCGTCTCTAACCACAGCAGGTCCAGGGCACTCTCTCGATAGTCGGGGTAGGTGACCCCGCTGACTGCCTCTCCGTCAACCCGTAGCCCGGTAATCCGAGCCACGTCCTCTAGTGTCGGCACCATGTGCCCCCAGGGCATCAAAAACGCCCGGCTCGGTGCGTGCCACCGCTCCCTCAATGCCTGGATAAGAGGAAGGTCGAGCCGGAAGGGCTCGATCCTAAGGAAAGCTCCAAAGCCCATGGCGTCCACACGCGCCCTCTGGAAATCCGGCAGCCCACGGTATGCTGCCACCACCAAGGACCAGCTGATCCGGCCCTTCATCACGCCCTGCACACCACAAAAACCAACAAAGAACACATCAGCATCATGAACAGTAATAAACAATAACACTGTATATACTATTTATTCTTTTTATTTTTTTTAAAAAAAATATTATTTTTTGGAGGCGTCCAGGCCCCTGGACGCCTCCTTCCTATTTTCTTTATTTCTTTTTTCGAAAAAATCCAAGAACCAAAAACAAAAAATATATATAATATATATATTATTATGGAGGCGTCCTAGGCCTTGGACGCCTCCTTATTTTTTAATTTATTTTATTTTTTACGTAAATAAATAAATAAACAAAAATAAAAATAAAAAGTGGAGGCGTCCAGGCCCCTGGACGCCTCCTTCTCTCACTACCCGACCTTCTCTCACAGCCTCTCGCACCCCCGTTTTAGCCTATTGAACCACAGAGTGAGAATTCCGAAGTACTTACCGGGTCGTGATCGTCCTCTCCCGCGTCACCAGCATCCGCAGCGGCCTCCGCGGCCAGAAGCGGCACCTCCATCTCCTCCTCCGTAGCAATCTCCTCTGCTACGGCCTCCTCAGCATCGTCTCTCAGTCTCCTCGGACGACGAGCCAGTCGTTTACGCTTGTCTCCACCTCGGTTCGGGCCTCCTAACTCCATTGGGGCGAAGAATGGGTCTGTCTGGTTTGACGGGATCGTTTGAATGAACAGTAAGTGAGTAAGGGGGGGAGCCCCCCTATATATAATTTGTGCTTTAATTGGGGCGTCCAGGCGCCTGGACGCCCCCACCTTTTTATTTTTTAAAAAAATTCAAAAAAAACTTAGGGGCGTCCAGGCGCCTGGACGCCCCCAAACCAAAAAATTAAAAAATAAAAAAAGTAAAAACTTAGGGGCGTCCAGGCCTCTCGACGCCCCCATAATAAAAAAATAATAAAAAATATAATAAAAAGAAAAAAGGGGTTTAGAGTATGTATATAATCCAAACAAAAGAAAAAAAAAGGAAAGAAAAAGAAAAACCACAAAAAAGATAATAATTAAGGGGACGGGGGTCCGAAACATCCAAATGCCAGATTTTATTCCATCAGAAAGCAGAATGAGCTACATCAGGGGTTTAGGCGCCTTAGGCCTTAACTTCCCCAGTTCGGTTACATAAGCCCTCCACGGCTCGCATTCTTCCACCACATGCGCTAATGCCTTTCCCGCAACACTTGTCTTCCAGGGAGCTTTAATGGCCTTCGCTTCCTTCGCGTCCGCTTCAGTACCCAACTCCCTCTTCTTCAAAGGAACGATGCCAGTCGGTGGCGGGAACGAATGGCGTGGGATGCCAATCTGGAGGCAGCACCGATGCGCGTTGTAAAGAACAAACTCGGTCGCGTCGATCAGTTGAAGATCAACTTCGGGAGAAGGCCTCATGAGGAGATCTAGCGAAAGCAAACATGCCGGTGCGCAAGTAAAAAAGCCTTGTGTCACGGTGCGGAAGTGAGACCGCCAGTCTTCACGTTTCTTCAGCCACGGAACGCGGTTCACTACAGTACCACCGAAGCCTAACACGTCGGCTATGTGATGAAGAGGGCTTTGTTGGAAGAGCTTCGAAGCAGTTGGCACTCCCTCGCGGTGGTCGAATTTGAAATGCAAATCCAGCCAGCAATTCAAGACAAGTGCACAACCAAATGGAGGCTTACCCATGCTCGAGGCAGTAAGACCGCTGTAAAGATAGGCAAGGACGGCGGGTCCCACCCTCTTTCCACGCCAGATCCCGCAGATAGCACCCAGTTGGTCTTCCTCCACCATGTTGTCGGTATAAGGGAACAAGAGAGTACCCGCCAGACAGATAGTGAACCCCTTCATGATTCCCTCCAAATAGTCATCATCTGGTGACCCTCTCAGGGCGTCCATGACCCACTCCGCGAGCTTTCGGAGATCGATCCCCTTTTGAGTACGGACCTTTCGGGCTGCGTCGGACGGCATGAAGCTTCCAAGGACACTTTCAGAAGTCCCCCGTGTCAGCATCCGCATAGCCTTCACCTTCCCGTCACTCTTGAATTTCTTCAATCCGAGCAGAAGTTCCACCTCCTCGAGGAGGATGGTCACCTCGAAGGTCGGGAAGATAAAAGTGTGGGTCTGGGGATGCCAGATCTCCACTAGTGCGCCCATAGCCGCCCAGTCCATACGAATCTTCTCGTAATGCTTGGCGTGAATAAGGAGCCCCTGCAAATGCCACTTCGAGAGTATGGCCCTCATGCCAATGGAGATATTGGAAGTTAGCTTTGAAAGCCATGGCAGTTTGGAAAACTTCCTCGGGCCTGGGAAGAGTGGATATGGCTGGAAGAGGAAAGAAATAAGAAATGAAGGAAGTAAGAAGAAGGTTCACGTGGAGAAAATTTGAAAAGAGTCAGCTTACCATATGCGACATGATCGTCCCACTCAGATGACCCTCGAGGTCGGAGAGTCGCCTGATCTCGCTGCTAGGCTTGCTCCTCTTCATAACGCGGGAAGACTCTCCTTCCATCCTGAAATCTCTAGATTCTCCTCTCCTTCCTCTCCTGAGCTTCCAAAACCCACCTTGGTGCATTTGAATGAACTAGCCTAAGGGGAGTTCTTATAGGAAGGGAAGATCGCTACAGGACAGAACATGTCACATCAGCGGTCGCTATCAGGATTTTGTCTGGATCTCCTTTGAACTGTGGTGCGATTCTGCTATGATTCTGCTACTTTATGATGTTGCTAACCTTTGCTGGCCTGTGCAGGTTTTACTAACGGACGTCTTTGTCCTATCTCCTATCCCACCTTTCATTGGTTGGTCCCACCATGTCATGCATCGTAGTATATGATACGTACGCTACTAGAACATGCCGAGGACCGTGCAGCCCGAACGAATTTGGGATCTGAGTTCCCCTTCAACAAAAACGGTGATGATCCCGGAAGAATTTGAGTTGTACGGATAGGCCGTCAATTTGTGATAGAATGTGGACGACGGTTCCATTCAGTGAGTTGATGCGCGGATAAACGGGCCCCAGCCCAGTATCAGCTCACCGGGTTGGTATCCTGACCCGTTCTTCACAAGTTGACAATATTATCCTTGGCTATTTTCTATTTTAGTTTGTTTTAAATTTTTCTTTGAACCCAGCATGCATTCATATAGGACTTTGATTTATTGCGGAAGATCATTCAAGTGATTCGATTGTGAAAGCCGTTGTGCTCCAATTCCCACAAATATGAGATATTCCACTCCGAATGAAATACCGAGTTTTCTTGAGACAGCCCTACGCTGCTCTTCCAAAGGAGACCCTTGTTTGGACAGACCCTCAGATATTCCTTTACCTTTTTTTGACCCACCTTGGCCGCAGCACTTCCACATTGACTGGTAACCGCTCCCCAAAGGTGAAACCTCCGGTTTATGACCCAGGTACTTCCACATCGAGAAGTTGGTCTCCTTTTGTTTCGTGCCTGAGCGCACATCTCACCCTCCCTTATTTGATCTCCGTCCAAGCAATCGTCAATATTTGAAAGACCTTCTTCAAGGTCGCCTCATTGAAACTCCAGGAAAGATTCCAAACAGTAACGTCAAAAGCGTGTCTCATCACACCTTGGCATCAACTTATCAGTCCGCTCCCACTTCATTTCACTCCACTTCGATACCATTCCACTACGTGTCGCTCCCTTGCAAAGCAGACGCCAAGGCGGGGCAGCTGTAGACACGCCATTCTTGACGCCTCCTGAGAAAGTCTAATATTACTATATAACGCCCCGCAACGGCTTACGCATTTTGAATCACTCGAGTGCTTCCTTTTCTCGGGTCTTCTTCTGCCTTTTTCGGCATCCGGAATCGTCTCGTCACGGCATTCGGACGGCATCAACACCAGTCGGACGCATCAGAGGTTCCGGAATCAAGAAGGGGGTCTACCGGGCGGTCGCCGACGCCTGATTTGAGGATCCGGGTGGGTCTTAATGGGGGCGTCCAGGCCCCTGAACGCCCCCATCTTTTTAATTTATTTTATTATTTTCTCAGGGCCCAAAAATAAATAAAAATATATATATTTTAATGGAGGCGTCCAGGCCCCTGGACGCCTCCATAAAAACTAATAATAATAAATATTTATAAAATGCCAGCCTTGGCATAAAAGACAAAAAATAAATAAAAAAATACATATTAATGGAGGCGTCCAGACCCCTGGACGCCTCCATAAAAACAAATAAAAAAATCAAAATGCCAGCCCCGATATAAAAGACAAAAGAAAAATAAAAAATAATATAATTTTGGAGGCGTCCAGGCCCCTGGACGCCTCCATCAAAACCCTCACGGGCGCCGGCCACCGAACGACGGTTTGTCGTGTGTGAAAAAAATCCAAATATAGAGACGTCCGGTCAGCTGGACGCGCCCATTTCTGAATCACGAGGCGCCGCTCACAAAACCACGCGTTGTGCCAAACCGCGTGCGGCCGTCGTCGGCTTTCGGTGGACCTGCTTGAGGCGTCCGGGACCCTGGACGCCTCCACAAAAGTATTCCAAAAAAATCAATAAAAATAGAATAAAATATTATTTCGGCTCTGATGGAGGTGTCCAGGGTCCTGGACGCCTCCACCCTCCGGAGCCCTATAAATAGAGGCCCACCCCCTCAGTTCTGGGGGAGCTTTGAAGTGATCCGATAGGCTGCCGGAGCCCAGAGGCTACGGAGTCATTTTCTAACCCGTGGGTTCTTTTGTAGGTGGAGGTTCTGCCGGCTTCTCGGGTGCTCACGCTCGCGAGAGGAAGGTCATCTTCATCCACCGCGCTTCCACGTCGTCCCCACGCTGCCGGAGCTCCGCCGGATTTCACCCTCGGCTCATCCAATAAGTCTTTTCTTCCCCTTTTTCTTCGTAGTTCTTTTGCATTCATCATCTCGCATCCTCTATCCCCCTTCATAAGGGCGCCTCTTCTTTTATACTTCTTGCATCCATCATCTCATTTTCCTCCTACTCGAGTCCGAGAGGGGTTTAAAAGATAACACCAACCAGGTGTGTGTCTTGCCATCATTTCGTTATTTTTTATCGCAAGGATTTGAATACTACACCTCCATCTTTCTAATCCACTTGTCATTTGTTTGTCGTTATTTTGCAAGGGTAGTCGAGGAAAGCCCTCTCTGTCGGTCGGCCGGAGGGAGAGGAAGAAGCAACCCGCCATCTCCCGCTCTTGAGGTAGGCACGATCACTTGTTTATTTTGGGGTCTTTCGGCCCCTGGCGATCACATCTTATTTTCGAGGCCGCGGCGAGTCACTTCCCCAATGGCCGTTTAAATTTCCGTTCTTATATTCTCTTATACTCTGTTATATTCTGCTCATATTCTCGAGGCCGCGGCGAGTCACTTCCCCAATGGCCGTTTCAATTCTCGTTTTTATATGTTATATTCTTATCTATTGGTGTTCTCGAGGCCGCGGCGAGTCACTTCCCCAATGGCCGTTTAAATTCATGTTCTTATACGTTATATTCTTATCTGTTTGTGTTCTCGAGGCCGCGGCGAGTCACTTCCCCAATGGCCGTTTAAATTCCCGCTCTTTGTATTCTCTCTATATTCTGTCATCTTATTATCTGTTCATATTCTCGAGGCCGCGGCGAGTCACTTCCCCAATGGCCGTTTCAATTCTTGTTATTTAATTTTTGCACCATTCCCGTCCCCCCGAGGCCGCGGCGAGTCACTTCCCGCTATGGCCGTTTAAACCCCATATTTTGCTATATCATACTTGTCCCGCTCGCCCCGCCGGAGCAATCTCCCGTGGTGGCCCCTTCTCTCTCTTCTCTTATTTCTGTGTTGCAGCAAACAAACACCAAAAAGAAAGAAAAAGAGGAGCCCGCGCGCGCTCCGCGTCCTCTCCGCTCTTCCCCGAATCTCGTGACGTCGCTCACAGAGTCCATAGAAGAATTTATGGAAAGGGCAGAAAGAGGTGCCCGTGCTATGTATTGTATGGATACTAGCAATTGGGAGCGGACCAATATGGATCTGAGGAGGTTCCTCCTCTTTCTATTAGGCAAGTTGTTGCTGGGGTCCAAGGGAGACAGTATCCACTGTCATTTCTTAGAACTGCTTGTAGACTTGGAAAGAGTAGGACAATACGCCTAGGGAGCTGCTGTGCTGGCACATCTGTTTACAAGTCTGTCGCAAAGGACAGACAAAGAGATGACACTAAATGGATTTACGCCTTTAATCCAGGTAATGAAATTTTTTTTTGTTTTTATTTTCTACTTTTTGTTTTTGTTTTCATCAATGACACATGATGGTGTAGCTGTGGAGCTACTATTACCTTCCAATGGGGAGGGCTCGACACTGTCGACCACTGACGGTCCCTCTAGCGAGACGGTGGCAACCCATCATGAGCACTGCACCTTTACCCTACCAACTTATGGTGTTAAGACGAGAATTGCAAGAGTTCCCTGCAACGATGGTAGGATAAAAAATTTTTTCTCAATTTTTTTTTTCATTTTTTTCATCCTTTTTTTCTAACCAAGAAGATACATATAATCCATTCAAGGTGAATTGGAGGCCTTTCATGAACATGGTCGATGTTGACCAGCCTTGGGTAGTTGGAAGTCGCGCCCGATTCGGACAGGACCTCTGGCTCCATTGCTTAAATGAAATCGAGCCCCTCAGGCTGCGATTAGCTATGCGCACCCTAGGGCTGGCTCAAGAATGGGTGGATATGACCATGTCACCTAGCGTCGGAAGGCAGACGCGTGGACCAGCCACCTGTGTTGATTGGAGAGTGCGCTTCCCCGAACAATATGAAGATTGACAACGGGGAGGCACACTCGTGGAATCTCAAACACAAGATAGCGATGATTACCTACGCCTCTACAGAGCAATGTATGCAGAAAGGCTCCAGCCTGGAGGGCTTGTAGAGGTAAGGAAACCATGTTTGTATCTTCTACATTTTGTTGTTTTTTAATTTTTTTTTCTTTGTTTGTGAACTCAAAAGCCATAACTGTAGGATGTCCGTGATACTATAATAACGAACTTACGAGCTCGTCTGGCGGACACGGAGCAAGAGCTGAGTGATACCAGAGCGGCTCTAGGTTCATCAGTAAGTATTTCAGTACATATTCCGGGTAGGCTTTGAGATTCAGGGCGCTAACCACTTAATGTCACCACATGTGCAGGGTGCTCAGCTTGATGCAGTTTCTTCGGCGATGGGAGCAGATGGTGTTTCTTCCAGTCTATGGATTCCCACATCCGAGCTGGATCAACTCCACGAGCAACTTGCTCATGCCACACAACGGGCTGCAGAGGCAGAGGGGATGCTTTCTGTACAGGTGAGGATTTCACCATTTAACATCCCTTATTCAATTATTGCTATTTGCCTGAGATGAAATGTGTGGCAGGAGAAAGAAACACAAGAGGCACTTGCAAATGCCACTCAGAAGGAAGCTAGAATAACTGAGCTGGAAGAAGAACTACAACGTCGTCCAGATGAGGATTCTTCAAGGGACGCTGTGGAGTTGAGAATCACCCTTCAATTAGAAAGAGTAGATAGAGAGAGAGAATGGGCTGAGAGAGAACAGGGCAGAGACAGAGAGAAAGCCAAGAGATCGGCCGAGAAAGAGGAAAAGAGGGCCCTAGAGGCCCAACTTTTTGAATTGAGGACTAGTCTCGGCCTAGCCGAGCAATGGCTGAAGGATGGCGAAGAACGCTATCGAAGAGCACGAGAGCGTGGCTTTCGTGTCAGTAGCTTCTTTGCTGCCCCCTCAGATCGGCGTCCATAGTGCGGTAGTAATACCGCTGCTCTCGGCTTGGGAATACCCTCTAGAGAATCTTGCCCCAGAGAGCGGCAAGACAAGTAATGTGAAGAAAGAAGGTGGATTCCGATGTAATCTCTTTGTTTTCTTTTGTGTGTAATAAAATACTTTTTGCTTGGCTCTCCGTTGTCCTTATCTCTCGAATCCCTAAACACATCTAATTTCCCACAACAATTTATTACCACACAAAAATCACTTAGGTTGCCTCCTAAGAAGCGCTAACTTTTATGTCGTCAGCCAGACACCATGTAGCTCATTAGCTCATTAACCAACGTGTGGCATTCAGAATGAGCCACCACGTGATCTTGTCTTCCTTCAAATTCAGCCTTAATCCATTGGAAGACAAGAGTAGACATGTACGGACCGGGGCTAGAAAGAGGCAGGACTCGCACATGATTGTTTGTAACATTAACCCTGTGTGCGATCCAGTTTTCAGCTTTAGATATCAAAAAATGATCTATGGCCAATAATTTGTCAAGATCAAGGTATAACCCTTGCATAATATCAATCCATCGGTCCCCTTCACCTGTATCGTCCCTCCTGATGACCTCTTTATTGACTACTTCCTCCTTGGGAACTTGGTCATCGAACGATGGCTTAGGGATAAGAGTGTCATTATTAGCCACAGTCTTTCCAGTAACAGCCTCATGTGTTAGAAGGGTACTAATCAACTTGTCTTCCTGATGGGGAGTTAAATCAAAAGTGAATATTGTTGGTCCATCCCCCTCAGGTCCCAGAATGTCATATTGAAGAGGCTCATCTGGCAGGGGTAGCACGAGCCCAGAATCTAATTGATCCAATGATTCAAACATGAGGGGATCGGGCTCAATGGGTAGATCAAATTTGAAAGTTTCTAATAAAACCCCTTTATCACACTCATCATTTAATAGAAAATTGTGAATCAAATTTCCCAATAATGAAGTGGGAAGATCAAATGTAAATTGTTCCAGCTCGGCCCCTTCATCAAAGGTAAGATCAAATGGGAATTTTTCAAAGATGGAGCTTTCATCATACTCATCACTCACCTGAAGATTCTCAATCAAATTTTCCAAAAATGGGGTTGATAGATGAAATATAAACTTTTCGAACAAGGCCCCATCATCAAGTTCTTCCGAGGGAGGAGAAGATTCAGAATTAAGTTCCACTAAATCAACATGATTATTAATCATAAAGCAATCCTCCTCGACATGTAGATCCTCAATTAAGTTGTTTGGGCCACTAATTTTCTCAGTGATATTCTCAATCTCAAAACATTCATAGAATGGGGTGATGATATCAATAGGATCATTTGTATTCTTTAATTCATCCCCTAATTCCGTCCCTTCCTTCATCATGGTATGGCTTGCGCACTCCCCCTCACTCCCAATAATGATATCTTGAGCCAAAATGCCAGGCATCGGATCATCATCATCATCATTCACGTATCGAGGGGGTTGGTTGAATATTGACGAAGGGTCATGGTAAGTAGACTGAGAGTACACGCTTTGAGCTTCAAAGTAGTGGCCCGGTGAATCACCCTTAGTATTGACATTGAGTCCGAAATCGGGGTGAGATGAGTTGAGATGAAGTTGAGTATACATGGGCTGCTCGTGAATTGCTTGGGGTAGAGGTGTAGACAAATGGGTTTGGAATGTTGAATCCATCCAAGGTAAATTTGTGTGATTACTCCAGCCAAGATTATCATCATCTGCAACATGCTTGAGCTGAGAAAATCGTAGGGAATTTTAGACCTGTGCTTGGATGACGGGAGAGAGTCGGGCTATAGTAGGGCATTCACTCACATGGTGAGTGAGACTGGCACAGAATTCACACACTTCCATGAAAGTGTGGATTGGGTTTTCCGCCTGTTTAACATGTCCTACAAGTTGTTGATGAGATGAGATAGAGGCACGATTTATTGAATTTTCACTCAAAATCTCAAATAGATCATATGCCTCATCTTCACTTTTGCTTAAAAATGCCCCTCCACAATATATGTCCACCATCTGCCTATCAAAATTGGATAACCCCTCATAAAATGTAAAGATAATTTGCCATCTGGGCAACCCATGATGTGGACATTGACTCACTAGCTCCTTTAATCTCACCCAAGATTCATGAAGTTGCTCTCCCGGAGGTTGAGTAAATCCTGTAATCGCCCTTCTCATCATGTTGGTTTGGCCTATGGGGTAAATTTTTTTTAAAAATTCTGACTGCATATCTTCCCAAGTCCTGATAATCTTTCGAAAACTCCTTAACCAACATTTTGCTTTATCTTTTAACGAGAATGGAAATAAAATTAATTTAAGGGCATCATCATTAAAATTCTGAATTTTGATCAGTGAGCAAACTTCTAGAAAATCATCTAGATGCCTATAAGGATTTTCATTGAGATTCCCATAAAAAGATGGGAGCATCTGGATGAGACTAGGCGAATCTCATATTGATCAACGTGAATATCGGGGAGTTGAATACATGTGGAGGGCTTGTAAGAAGAAGGATAAAAATGCTCCTTCATAGGCGTGGGTTTCCCTCCAAGATGAATGGCCATAAAATGAATTTTTTTTTACATTTTTTTAAGTATTTCAAATTATATATATTTTTTTTTCAATTTTTCAAAACTTTTTTTATGCAAACACAAACAAGTTAACACAAATTATCCTAATGACCTAGATGCGACTCAGACCTACAAATGTGGTTTCACAAAGTGATTAAAATGAACTTAAATTCACCCTCAGTATGTCCACCGGCCAGGTAAGGGGTGGGGAAGTGGGAGGTTCCCCCTACTTTCGTAGGGACCTTATTATACAAAACCACAATCCCGCTTAAGGCGTTTGCCATCCGACCGTCTTGCCTTAGACACCAGTTTTCATAAGAGGATAAACCTAAATATCACAGGAATCACAGTGTGATCCTAGGGCCAACGTCTACTGGCTTTTATTAAGGCCTAGGTAATGCAGAGATGCAAGGAAATTGTGGTTTTCGGGCTAAGGGAGGGTGATGAAATCCCCACCTTATCTTGTTAGGGGTGTTGCCCTTAAAGTATTTTGAAATGAAATGCACACCACAATTTCAAACAAGGGGTTCTTTATGCAAAAATGAATGCCAGACTGGGATCAGTAGAACGTACCTTGCCCCTCGCGATCTTCAAAATACAATGCAGAAATTAAACAAAGACAAATTCTAAGCTAAATGATGCATGACCTAGAGCATGAAAGTGTAGTTTCTACTCTTGCAATGAGGTCTTTTATTTGGTACAAATGAAGATTTTTTTTTTATTTTTTATTTTTAGTTAATGAACCTAACTAACCAGCATGAAAATTTTTCTTTTGTTTTGATTATTTTTTATTTTTATAGAGTTTTCAAGAAATTTTCAGATTTTTGTAAAAATTTTTCAGAAAGTGGAAAGATAGAACCTGTTTCTTGATTTCTGCCCTTTAGCAATGCCTCCGAGCTATTTAACGACGTTTCATATCCTTGGAATTTCAGATTCGATCTTCCTCTTTCTTTGTTTTTCAAATTTTTTTTTCGTTTTCCTGCACAAGTAAAGAAAGCAAAAATCAATATACAAATATACAAAGTAAACACAAGAGTATCCAACTATGAAAAGTATCTCCATCCCTGGCAACGGCGCCAAAAATTTGATGTCGCCTCGGCAGTCGTTGTTAAAATTGCCGTGCCACACAAATTTCAAATATTTATAACCGCACTCACTCACTTATGGATTTGAAAACATGAGTATAATGGTAAGTACGGGTCGATCCCACGGGGAAGGAATTTGGTTATTTTTCTTAGTTGGAAAATATTCTTATATTTTAAAAAATCAATTGTTGGGTTCTGAGTGCGATTACAACTAAATGAAATTAAAGTGCAACTTCAAACAACAAAAGGTAAGTGAAAGAAATAATTATCCAATTTGAATAAGAACGCCGTCGTTTCCATGCCGAGCCTTTGATGAAGATCGCTTCGCCTAGGAAGTCGATGCCGTGAGAGGATTTGCAGAAGAATGATCACCGCTTTGGGTATGATTGAAGAACTTATGAAGACAAGAGTTGGATTTAACAAGTTTGAAAACTTAAGTTTGAAATCATAATAGAATTCAAGTAAAAATAGGGATTGGAAGAAAAAGCATAACTTCAAATTTGGACAGAATTAGAAGAAGTGTAAAACATGAAAGTTGTAGAGAATTGAAAGAGAAAGAACTTTGATGAAGAACACAAAGACAGAAAATAAGAGAAAGACAGTGAAAATGTGAATTTAAGAAAGAACTATCAACTATAAAATGGCAGAAAACAACACCTTGAAAAATTAATTCTAACTCTAAAAATACGCATAATTAGATAACGTGGAAGAAGAATTAAATGGAGATCTATAAGATAGGAACAACTTTGATGAATAACTCAGATTGAAAGGAGGTCTAGAAAGCCTTCAAAACATAAGAATTCTAAAAGGTACACCACGGATGGATATTAAACACATAAGACAGCACTTAAGAAAACAGATCAGAACTCTATGAATTAAGAGGAATTTGAAGAAATGATCAACAGAGAAGTTGAAGAAGACTTACAAACAAACAACGTTTGTGAAGAAATCAAATTGAAATAAAGATTGCAACCATGCGAAATAAGGCTAAGAACAGGCTGAATTCAAAAATGAAACTTTTATTGAAATAAGAACAACTTACAACTTTGACTTCAAAAGCTTGGAAAATACAACTTGATGCACTCAACAACTTCAGAAATGCAAAGAACAACTTACATTACAAGTGACCCATAGCTAGCTCTCCCCCTACTCAACCTTCTTGCCATCTTCTATCACTCACTATCTAACTCCACTTACTAACTCCCTTCATTCAAGACCAATGCACCCTTTATATAGGGGTTACAAAAAACACTCCATCAATACAAACAAGTGTACCCAATTTTAGCCTAAAATGGTAGGCAGGTAGGTTCTGCCCACTTTGCCATTTTTTTCGGATTTTTCTGAATTTTTCTGGTATTTTATGACCTTTTCTTCTCCTTCTTTCTCTCTTTCTCTTTCTGCGGGCGCAACGCGCCGACCGCGCTGCGTTAGGTCGCCGAACCCGTGGGCCCTTCGTGCGCCCGCCGCTGCTGCTGTCGCCACACGTCACACGCGGCGCACGCGGCCGCGTGCGTCGCGTGTGCCTCGCCGTCCCGCCGCGGCTCCGCCTTCGCGCGCCGGCCACGACCCCCCCGCCCCCGCATCGTCGCCCGCGCCATTCGCGCGGGCGGGAAGGGGCGGGGGTGGGTTTTGAATATATTTTTTTTCATTTTTTTAATTTTATTATATAATATATATATATCTATATATATAGGATAGAAATAGTTAGAAAAATCTAAAAAAATATCAAATAATTTTATTTTTTTTTCTAATTTTTTTCTTATCTTTTTGAACAAGTTTCCGGGCTTTTGGCCCAGTTGAACATATATATTGTTATTCTTTTTTTTTCTTTTTCTTAGAGCTTTCCTCGAACTGCGTGCCTGCATAAATATATAAAAATTATCATAAAAATTTATTTAATTTCAGATAATTAAACATTTGATACAAAATCAACAATAAGTGTGAGAAGTGTATATTTAATATCAATTAAGCTCATAAAAATACATATACTCATGAATTAAATGATAAAAATACACACTAATCACATATCTCTACTCAAAAGTCATATTTACATTCATTATTCAAAGAAAACTAAATCTACTTATTATAGACAACGGAAATCCAAACTACGCCTGGGATCACCCTCCGACTTACTGCTCGTCGGAGTAAAGTGCACGCTCATCAATTCCCTGAAATGGTTAGGCAACAGAAATGAGTCCAAAGACTCAGTAGGCATTAAAACTAGTCACATACTTATCATATACTAAACAGTGCAAATCCATGGTATATATAAAGCTAATCAAAATTTCACTGCATTGTACATATACTATGAATGCGAAGAAAATAGATAATAGAACAGAATAGTTTTTTCATATTTATAAGAAAATGCGTATAAAAAATCTTATCTGACTTATATGTATATGACATGGTACATATCTTAGTTAAATCAGAGTTTATACAGATGTACTTATTCCCAGATCATATCAGAGTCATATATCAAATCTAAACTTCATATTAAGCCATGCATGTTTACAGAGTCACATAATACATTAGTTATTTATCACATATTGAATAAGCACATATTTGACAACATATATTGGACATGCATCCCGTCACTATAAGCAGTAGCAAACACATACTTAGACATCCATAGTTGACTTAACGACAAATGCTCTAAATGCTGGAGCCTATCGGCCTTGATCAACTGCGCAGGATCGGGAGTTAATACTCCACCTTTCCCTAGATAATTTTCTTATTCTGGGTTCCGGATTTTTCAAAAGTCCGTTTGTCCTCGGAAATAGGCCTAATCCCGTAGCGGAAGCTAACTACGGTTTGTCGCCCCACACCTCCTTAAAGTGACACAGTCCATATGCTTAATCAAATTTTTATTCTTATTACATAGTCATCTCAATACTTAAAACTTGTCATTAAAATTTCTAAAATAATTGAATCATATTTTGATATCGTGAATTAGATTTTAATCATAAGGTAGTGAATCAAATTTATTAACTAAATAAATTACTGTTATATAAAATTCGAAGAGAGTAGAGAGAGAGAGAGAGTAGAGAGAGGAAATAGAGAGACATTAGAGAGATAAAGTAGAGAGAGAGTAATATTTTTATAGAATGGTAACTAAATAAATAACCGAGTCTAAGTATAGATCATCGGGTTAAATAATTACATTACATTTCAAATAAAATCAAATCAAAGAAATATAAATGCCAAATAACATGCACTCGGTTTATCATGTGCCTACCTTTAGGGTGGTCTTCCGAATTAAATTTAGTATCTCACCCGAGCTCTCGTAATAGTCATTGCGTAGGAAAATATAATTTTTCCGTCCTAAATACGTAAAGAATGGTGAAATGGTCCAAATAAACTCCAAATCATTCGTCCAAATTTTTGTCAATTATTTATCTTATTCTGACGTCGTATTCTCTTCTCCGTTTATTTATAAGAGTAGAGAGAGAGAGAGAAAATAGAGAGTAGAGAGAGAAAATAGAGAGAGAAAGTGAATAGAGTAGAGAGAGAATAGAGAGAGTAAGTGGAGAGAGAAACTAAAGAGAGAAAATAGAAAGAGAAAATATAGAGAAAGTAGAGAGAGATTAGAGAGATGAGAGATAAAAATAAAATAAAAGAAAAATGAGAGGGAGGGGGAGTTAAAACGTAAGAGTGAGAGAGAGAGAGGGAGAGAGAGAGAGTGGCAAGAGAATGAGAGGGAGAGAGAGAGGTGGGAATCGGGTTTACGTAGGAGGTGGGTGGAATAAGAAGGTGAGAGGGGTATTTATAGGTGGAGGGGAGAGGGGGATTAGAAGAAGAAGTGGAGGATTAGGATGTGAGTGGATAAGAAGGAAGGAGGGGGAGATAAGTGGGGGGGGGGTGTGTGAAGATATTTTGGGGAGGAGGTGATGACGTGGGGAATTTTTTTATTTTTATTTTTTTGTTTTAACTTTTGTGGATGAGGGTGAGGGTATAAGAGAGAGGGGTGGGTTTTTTTCATAAAAACTCACTATTAATTATCAATAATAATATTTCAAAAGATTAAATCATTCTATCTTATTTTTGACTAATAAAATGTCAAATTTTGAAAACGTGTTCAACATGAAATTTGTAGATCTTTGAATTCTATTTCTAACGAGTCTAATATTGATCTTATTCAAATATTTCTTATGAAAAATTACATATTATTAAAGTGAGATATCTATTTAATTTATTTAATAAAATTCATTAAATTATACTATTCAAGATATTAGACTTTAATTAAGAGAATTTAAAATTTATATGAATTATAAATATAAAATATATAATTATTTAATTTATATTAGACTTATAAAAGTTACACGAGGGTATTGATAGTTTGGTACGACGAACGTCTCCTGATCGGACGGCCAGCGTTCCACTTGCATGCGTTCTCCGTGGAGAGAATGTGAGCGGGCGAAGGAAGTTTTTCCCCACTTTTTCTGTTTTGGACAGTTGATGGGGTCCAAAGTTGGAATCGACCCTCACGCGTACATTTTTGGAAGATCCATATTCGAATTAAATAAATTAGTTATATTCATAGAATTCTCATAAAAAAGACGAGCATTCAACATGATTTTTTTTCTCGAGAAAAAAAACATAATAAAAGTTTCATGTTTCAAGGTTACTTTCTACTAAATCCAAATCAACTAAAGATTATGATTCGTATCTTTATTTGTTTGTTATACTTATGGATTTGATTATTTGTCTGTCATGTCCATCCTATTGTTTCAGGGGACGAGATATTAATGTATCCCATGGGGTCAAAACAATGGACTGATTCTAAACTTTGATGGGCTGATCGTCACATAAAAAAACTCTGTTGTTAATCTGATGCGATATTGAACCAATCTACAGTTGACTGACAATAAGAGTCAGATAATCTCATCCTTTATTTTACAATTAGATTTGAAGAGGGGTGATCTCGCGCTGGATCCTGAGTCGCACGATCCTAGATTAATTTTTATCGTCGTCACCGCGATTGGAGGATCTACAATGTAAGAAATAGATCAGAGGAGACCTGGGGTTGGAATTCCTGGGAAAACCCTTCGATGTTTAAGTCAGCAAGTTGGTAGAGCATAGGTGAAAGGGATGTAGTAGCAGGAAAAGTGAGGGGCACGAGATCACTCTCCACCAGTGAGTGTGGTGTTGAGTATTCAGGATCACCTTACCTTTCTAGAGGGTTTTCTAGAGTTTATATAGTTGCTTACTCTCTTGGCCAGAGGTAGGGTAGCTGGAGGGACCAGAGGGCATTATGTCCTGGAGGACGGTTCTCCACATTTAAAGGACTCTTGCTCTCCCCTATCCTGTTGAGCTACCTGCCTCCGAGCGGCAGCGAGGCTTTCCCCGGGATAAAAGCCCCGTTTGAGAGAAATCGCGCCCATGGGAGGTCCGAGCGAGGGATACCGCCTGGTGGGGCGCTTGGGCTTCTCCCGAGCGATGCGGGCGACGTTAATCGGATACGCTCGGGTGCTGTTTGGGTTTTTATCGAGCGACGGTTACTCGGTCTTTTTGAGCCAGGAGGCCGCCTTAGAAGGTCTAGTCCGAGCGTTTTTTGGGTTTCGAGATAAGTGAGCCCATTCGTGAGCTATCACTTAGTGGAGTCAGCCTGGTAGGGTCGGGTTGGACCTAGTTCGATAGCTCCAGGCCATATGTTTATCAGGCCGTGGATTTACCCCTCTCCACTTGCCCCCTACTCCCGAGCCAAAGTTTGGGCTCGGAGAGTAGAGTATAATGGGGTGGCGTTGGTGGCTCGAATGGGGGATATCTTTTGCCGGCAGGGGCCATTTAATGCAGTTGTCCTGGGGGCATGCCTATGATGATGGCTCCCTCGAGTTGGCGTGGGGAGGCCCTTCTTGGAGTTTGGAACGAATGGGGGATATCTTTTGCCGACATGGGCCATTTAATGCAGTTGTCCTGGGGCCATGCCTATGATGATGGCTCCCTCGAGTTGGTGCGGGGAGGCCCTTCTTGGAGTTTGGAGCGTCGCGCCGCTTCCCGCCAGGATCGCTGGGGTATATAAATATCTCGTATGCTTGTGTTCAACATCTCCTCCGTTTAGGGCTTTTCCCTTCATCGCATTCGCATTCTGAGAGAGTCCATGCGCCGCGAGGGCGACCAAAGGGAGCGGAGAATCGCAAAGGCTTTTGCGGAGTTGGCAGAGATCACGGCGGTGGCAATCCGTCAGCTTCCTCCTCCCCCTGAGTCTTCTGACTTCGCTATTCCCTCCTCTCCTTATTGCTCTTCTCGTTCCTCCACGACAGAGCATGACCCCGAGGTTGAGATCCGGGAGTTCGAACAAGGCGCAGGGAGTTTAGTGTCAAAGTCCAACCATCATCTGCGCAGTGAGCTGGGCAAGGCCGAGGTGAAAGAGATTGAGAACCGCTACAAGTTGCCATGGCGATACTACTTCTCTCCGGCCAAATCCCATGAGTCCAGCCTAGATACTAGATCGGGCCATTTCTGCATTTTTCTTTTGGCTTGAAGTGCGATTTTCATCTTCCTCTCCACCCCTTTGTTGTGCAGTTGCTGCAATTCTACCAACTGGCTCCTATCTAGCTGGTTTCAATTCATATACCTTCATCTTCTCCTTTATCTCCCTCTATCGCTCGTGTGGCCTCGCCACTTCTTTAGATCTCTTTCACGCCTTTTTCGAGCTGAAGGAGCAAACCCACGCCGGAAAGGGTTTCTTCTATCTTCAGGCGAGGGGGAGGAGCTGCGTGACCCTCTCTCCTCGAGAGTCTTCACATAAGGGGGGGAAGACCCAATTTTTCGGGGTAGGGTCTTGTGGACACCAAAAATTGCACGTCCAGATATCCTGCTCGGCCCTGCATCAACAACGGCACCGAGTAAAGAAGCTCCGGAGAGACTGGTCATCCGGACTCCCCAAATATGCACACTACCGTGAAGCCATCCCCGAAGTCACAACAGCGAAGAGAAACCAACCCCCGGAAAGCTCATAACCAATGGGCCCCGAAGAAAATCAAATGGACCGCAACTCGTGCTCAAAGGGTGGCGCAAACCTGCCCCAGCGGCACGCCCTCTGGCCCTCCAGCGGCACGCCCCTGTTGCCCTCTCAGCTGCACACCCCCTGGTGGCCTTCCCAGCGGCACACCCCCTGGTGGCCTTCCTAGCGGCACGCTCTGTGGAGCCCCTGCCCGGCACGCCCTCGAGCCTGCTTCAGCGGCACACCCTGCCGAGCCCTTCAGTGGCATGCTTGCCAGTGTCTTCAGCGGCACGCTTGCCAGCCCCTTAAGCGGCACGCTTTTGCAGCCTCCTAGCGGCACAACTCTTCGTCCATCCAGCGGCACGCTTCGGTGTGTTCTTCACCCCAGCAAAACGGACGTGACACCCATGCCCTAGGATCTTTGGTGCGCAATGGACTAGCTGAGGTGACGACAGGAGACGATGGCACGCAAGCTACTCCCCCTGCCACCCAGGACAAGGGAGTCAAATCCCCATTAATGCCCGCCGGTCGTTCCCGCCTTTGGACGCCCCGCCGTGGAGGATATAAAACCCCCGCTCCTCTGCGACGAAGAAGGGACATACGCAGACAGTGAAGAGGAGAAGAGAAGAAGAGAAAGAGAAGAAGAGAAGAAGAAGGAGAAGAGAAGAAGAGGGAAGAGAGGAAGAGAGGGGAGAGGGCTCGCCGCTCCACCCACCGCTGCCATCTGTGCGAAGAGAGAAGAGAGGAAGAGAGGGGAGAGGGCTCACCGCTCCACCCACCGCCGCCGTCTGTGCGAAGAGGGAAGAGAGGAAGAGAGGGGAGAGGGCTCGCAGCTCCACCCACCACCGCCGTCTGTGCGAAGAGAGAAGAGAGGAAGAGAGGGGAGAGGGCTCGCCGCTCCACCCACCGCCGTCGTCTGTGCGAAGAGAGAAGAAAGGAAGAGAGGGGAGAGTGTTGCTGCTCCACCCACCGCCACCGCCCGAAGAGAAGAAGAAAAAGAAGAGAAGAAGAAAGGGGGGAGAGGGCCTACTGCCCTTCCCCTCCCCACTGCTACTTCTGCTCATTTGCCTAAAGGGAGACGCCCTTCTGTTTCTCCATAGACACCCAGGCCCAACGCTTCTATCCTGAGGCCCCTTGAGTCTCTCTCCCTCCTGCCAAGATTTCCTTCGGCCTAGCCAAGCAGCATCCCCGGTCCACCCTTAGCCCTTCTGGCCGGCATGCCCAGCCTTCCAGCTTGCCCGGTGCACTGTGGTTCCACCAACCCGACACACGCTGAACCCCCAGCGGCACACCTTGGCTCCTCGTTCCCCGGCATAGCCCCCGCTCAAACCCAGCCCGGTACATGCCCTACCCGCCTGGCCCGGCACACTCCTTGCCAGCCTACCTCGCCGGTGCACCCTCAGCCCTCTCTTCCCCGGCACACCCGTGCCTTCTTTGCCCGGCACACTTTGTGCTTCTCATCCCGACACACCCTGGCCACCCTCAGCCCGGCACAGCCTCCCTGGCCGGTGCAGTCCTCGACCCCTTTATCCCGGTACACTTGCTACCTCCTCTTACCCGGTGCACCCCAGCCCGCCTTAGGCATGGTCCCCATTCGTTGATTTTCCCGGGCTTTCTGAAGTTTCATTAAAGGTGTTGTTGCCCCTGGCACACACCTCAAATTGACGGGTTCCGCCACTCCATGTGGGCGCGTTCCCTTTATTTCCCTTCCCATCCGGGTCAAGGGGAGATGTTGCTGAATTTTCGTCAGAAATAAGAACACATTAAAAGACAAAAGGAAGCAACAAACAAATGAAATAAAATAATAAAACACTTCAACTGAAACAAGAGAACCACGGAGAGCCCGAATAACTGAACACAATACATCCTTATGACGGACCGATGAACACAACCCCAAACATGACTTACGTGAATAAAAGAAAACCAAATCAAGAACCTATGCATGCATTTCACAAATAAGAAGAAAACCCTTCCACACATCCCCGATGTGCGTCAACCTTGGCCAACCGGCCCCTCACACATCTCACATGTGCATAAACCTGGGCAGACCTCGCCCATCATACACTCCACCGTGGCCTACCCGGCACACCTAGCCCCAGGCTTTCCCCGGTACACCTAACCCAAGGCCTTGACCTCCCTGCCCGACACACAGCCTGGCCATCTCGCCCGGTCCAGTCCCAGTGCCACTCACCCGGCACACCCTTAGCCTCGCCCGCCACCGGCACGCCCTCAGGGCGCTCCGCCCGGCATGGCCTTGACCTCCCTACCCGGCATGGCCTTCGGCCCTTACCCGGCACGCTCCAACCACTGCCTTGCCCGACACGCTCCCTAGCTGCCCCAGCCCGGCACACCTTGGCCTGCCCTTGCCCGGCACGCCCCAACCTGCTCCACCGGCACGCCCTAACGCACTTGGTCAGGCACACTCCCAGCGCACCTATCCGGCACACCCTTGGCCTCCTTTTCCCGGCACAGCCTTCCACCCGTTTAACCGGCACACTCCGTGGCCTCCCTTGCCCGACACACCCTCAGGCGCCCTTACTCGGCACGCCCTCACGCCCCTCATCCGGTGCACTCCCGACGCGCCTTTTATATATATATATATATATATATGAATAAACGAAAGAAAGAAAGATAAAGAAAACACATAGTAATGAAAATCATGATAATAATAAAAAGAGCAATAATAAAAAGAACGAAATGAATAAATAAATAAAAAAGGGACATAACACACATGCGATAAAAAAAGGGAATCCATGAACATAAAAAAATAAATAAATGGATACATAATAACAACAATAGAAAATAACAATGAACAAATAAATCACAACAAGGGATAATAATAATAACAAACTAAAAGAAAATAATAATAAATCAATAAACCATAACAAAATACTAATAGTAATAAACTCAAGAGAAAGATAATAATGAATAAATGAATCATAACAAATAATAATAATAATAGTAAAGAAAATAATAATAAATAAATAATAATAAAGTGAATAATAATAATAACAAACTCACCAAAAGATATATAAAATAACAGAAATAATTAAAATCTAAATAATAATAAAATGATGATTCGCCCTGCAACCTCGTTCTCCTCAAGACCCAGTATGAAGGGAACATTAACGCCGCCCCTCCAATTCGGGTTCAGATCTTGGGAGCCATCCTAATATGGCCGTAATCCGATATTGCTCTGGGCCGATAGTTCGTCAAACCGGACTCGTTCCCAGTAGGATTTGTTTCCGCTCTTTCATTGAAATTACCGTGAACCCGGCATACATTTGTACGGGTTTGTTTCCGTTTACGCCGTGCCTTCAGTACGGACCTTTGTCCGAACATAAAGTGGTCCATGGATGACTGACAAACCTCTGAATGGAACGAGAAGGCTCTCGTCACCCCGGACCCTTTGCATGGGAATATTGATAAGACCTTCTTGGGTCATGCTTAGACCACGGGTTCGCTCGAATCATGGTCTCCGTCTGACCCACACCCTAGGCCTATAGCCAGCTATCTCTGTACACGTCTTTGTTTTGAAATCTAGTCTCGGGACACTTTCCCGTTGCCCTTCGACACCGGAAATATCAATGATGCCTACACAAGTCTCGTTTGGACCGCGGGAGGCGCCCCCGGAATGGTCCTGACTCGATCTCGCACCGGGCCAACAAACTCGATGATTCCCGTTCGCTCTAACCGAGATTTAACCGAATGTTTTCAGTCCCTCGAAATAATAAATTTGCCGTACCCCGCATACATATGTTCTGGGTCTTCCCGCGACGATTGCGATACTCCCGAGCCGGACACCCGTCCGAATATTAAATGGTCCCCTGAATGATCGACGCGTTTCGAATTTTTTCTTCCCTAGACTTAGAGCTTTCCAGCTGATTCAAGGGACATTCTCCCGTTGTCCCTTGGCACCGGAAATATTAACGATGCCCACGCAAGCCAGACTTCGACCGCGGGGGGGCCACCATAGTATGGTCATAGTTTGATCTTGCACCGGGCCGACAAGCTCGTCGGTTTCTGACCACTCTAATCGGGATTTAACCGAATGTTTCCTCTTCCTCTGAATAGTAAATTTGCCTTGCCTAGGCGTACATATGCTCCGGTCTCCCCGTGACGATTACGATTTTCTGAAGCCAGACGCTCGTCCGAATATTAAATGGTCCCCTGAGCGACCGACATGTTACTCTAATTGGAATTTAACCGAACGTCTCACATCCCTTCGAACAATAAATCTGCCATGCCCCGTCATACATATACTCGGTTTTCTCCGTGACAATTGCGATTTCTTGAAGCCGGATGCTCGTCCGAATATCAAAATGGTCCCTTGCGTGACTGACATGTTTCGAATACTTGTTTCCCTAAATATAGGACTTTCCGACTGATTCAAGATCGCCATCGTCTTGTTTCTCTCGATATAATTTCTTGGCCATGAGGCCCTGATCCCCGGCGATTAATCAAGGGTGTCCCCCTCTCTGAGGGGATGTAAATGACGCCGTGACCTTTATGGCGCGGCAGGTTTCCGTCCCGACACGAATCACACAATTACCTGACCAAGTCAGATCGAGCGTACAATAAATTGTCACTTCGTGACTGGCACGCCCACGCACTCAATAAACCAATTAACTAACAAGTAAAGATGATAAATAAAAATAAGTGCATCCACAAGTCTGGCACGCCCGGTGGGACGGAAACCACACTTCATCTCTTCGCCGGAGATTCAGGGCCTCATGGCCTCCTAATAAACGTTGTTTGCCTATTTTTGATGAATTGCAGGTACCCTCTTCCCCAGCCCTATGGGGAGAAAAGTCGGACTAGGCGAATTTATCTTTGTCGCTGTGAAGATGCTACTCTGAGGCACCTACAGCTTCCAGCAATCATGAAGGCCGATAAGAAGAAGGGAGGGGAAATCAAACCCCCTTTCCCAAAAAAAAGAGAGAAAAAAAAAAGAAAGAAACAAAAGGAAGGAAGAGAAAGAATTGGCGAGAGAGGGTTGTACGACCATATCCGTCGACACCCGTACTGAATAATGATCACCACGGTGGGATTGATGTGGTGGAGTGAACCACTCATCCCCTCCCTGAGGGGGTGAGCGCTCTCCTGCATACCCACCTTGGTCCATTTTACAAAAAAAAAGAAGAAAAAAAAAGAAGAGAGGAAAAGAAAAGATAAAAAGAAGAGTTGGCAAGCATCGCCAACGAAGAAAACAAGAAGAAGGCCGACATCCCGCTCGACTCTAGGAAGGTCCAAGTCCGTGGTGCAACGCCCCGGTCTGTTCCACCTTCCTGCTGCCTCTATTCAGCACAAGATGGCCCCTCGAATGACTGTTCGAAGATCCAACAAACCATAATTATAGCTTGATGAATTGCTACCCGTTGTGGGGAATGCTTTATAGCAATGAGGCCAAGCACGGCCACCACTCCTGAAGAGGGCATGCATACACCCCGTCACGGGGAATAAGAAGAAAAAATATACCCTGTCATGGGGGCATAAGATGCAAGAAAAGTTACACCCCGCCTTGGGGGCATAAGAAGCAAGAAGGTACGCCCTGACCTAGGGGTACATGAAGAGAGAATCTACCCTGGTCTGGGAGCATACGAAACAAAAAAAAGTATATCCCGGCTCGGGGGCATTTGACGACGAAGTGTACCCCCGCCATGGGGGCATTGGAAGCAACAAAGAATTCACCCCGGCCCGGGGGCATAAGTGTGGCGCCCCCTTCCCGCGATCCCGTATCGTGTCCGGGGACGTCACATCGGATGTACGGAAGTGTTGTGGGCCGAATATTTACAAGGCGCTAAAGGTCAAACCATCACATATTCCAAAAGAAATATAACAATACCATTTCCATAAGATAAAACATTCATAATTTACATCGTACACAGAGTACTACATATCTCTATTCAAAAGTCATATTTACATTCATTATTCAAAGGGAAACTAAATCTATTTATTCTGCGCGACAGAATCCAAACTAAACCCGGGATCATCCTCCGACCTACCGTCCGTCGGAGTCAAGACGCACACTGGTCAATTTCCTGAAATGGTTAGGCAACGAAAGTGAGTCCAAAGACTCAGTAGGCATTAAAACCAATCACATACTTATCATATACTAAACTGTGCAAATCCATGATGTATATAAAGTTAATCACGATTTCACTGAATTATACATATACTATGAATGCGAAGGAAATATAAAGAGCAAAGTAATTTTCAGATTTATAAACAGATGCGTATAACAAATCTTATGTGACTTATATATATATGGCATAATATATATCTTAGCTAAATCAGAGCTTATATAGATGAACTTATTTTTAGATCATATCAAAGTCATATATCAAATCTGAACTTCATATTATTTGGCAGCATATATTGGACAGACATCCCGTCACTAAAAGCAGTAGCAAACACATACCTAGACATCCATACGTCGACATAAAGACAAAAGGTCTAAACGCTGGAGCCTGTCGACCTTGATCAACCACGCAGGATCGGGAGTTAATACTCCACCATTCCCCAGATAATTTTCTTATTCTAGGTTCCAGATTTTTCAGAAGTCCGTTTGTCCTCGGAAATGAGCCTAATCCCGTAGCGGAAGCTAACTGCGGTTTGTCGCCCCACACCTCCTTAAAGTGACACAGTCCATATGTTTAATCAAATTTATTATTATTATTATGATGCTTATTACATAGTCGTCTCAATACTTAAAACTTGTCATTGAACTTTACAAAATAACTCGATCGTATTTTTATACCATTCGAAGAGATTAGAGTAGAGAGAGAGTAGAGAGAGAAAGTAGAGAGAGAAAATAGAGGGAGAAAGTAGAAAGAGATTAGAGAGAAATTAGAGAGAGATTAAAGAGAAAATAATATTTTTACAGAATGGTAACTAAATAAATAACTGATTCTAAACATAGATCATTGGGTTAAACAAATCAATGACTTAAATTACATTTCAAACAAAATCAAATCAAAGAAATGTAATTAACAAGTAACATGCACTCGGTTTATCGTGCCTACCTTTAGAACGGACTTCCGAATTGACTTTAGTATCTCACCCGAGCTCCGGTAAAAGTCCTTACGTAGGAAAAGATAATTTCCCAGTCCGAGATGCGTAAAGAAGGGTGAAATTGTCTAAAATAGCTTCAAATCCTCCGTCCAAGTGTTTATTAATTATTTATATTATTCTGATGCTGTATTATCTTCTATTCTCCGTTTATTAATAAGAGAATGAGAGTGGGAAGTAAAGAGAAAAAGTAGAGAGAGAAAGTAGAGAGAGAAGATAGAGAGAGAAAGTGAAGAGAGAGTAGAGAAAGAAGTATAGAGAGATATAAAAGAGAAAAGATAGAGAGAGACTTTAGAGAGAGAAAGTAGAGAGAGAAAGTAGATAGAGAAGATAGAGAGAGAAAGTGAAGAGAGAGTAGAGAAAGAAGTATAGAGAGAAATTTAAAGAGAAAAAGTAGAGAGAGAAAGTAGAGAGAGAATTTAGAGAGAGAAAGTAGAGAGAGAAGATAGAGAGAGAACGTGAAGAGAGAGTAGAGAAAGAAGTATAGAGAGATATAAAAGAGAAAAGGTAGAGAGAGAAAGTAGAGACAGAATTTAGAGAGAGAAAGTAGAGAGAGAAAGTAGATAGAGAAAATGAAGAGAGAGTAAAGAAAGAAGTATAGAGAGATATTTAAAGAGAAAAAGTAGAGAGAGAAAATAGAGAGAGAAAGTAGAGAGAGAAAGTAAAAAAAGAGTAGAGAGAGAAAGTGGAGAGAGATTAGAGAGAGTAGAGAGATAATAGAGAGTAAAAAAAAGAGAAAATAAAAATAGAAAGAGAGAAAGAGAGATGGGAGAGAGAGTGTGTGTGTGTGTGAGAGAGAGAGAGAGAGAGAGAGAGAGAGAGAGAGAGAGAGGGAGAGGGAGAGAGAGTGGAGAGTTGGGGGGAGAAGGTGAGAATGTGGGAGAGGGAGAGGGGGAGAGGGGGTATATATAAGGGGAGGGGAAGAGAAGATAAGAAGAAGGAGGAGGAGATAAAGATGAGGGGAGGGGATAAGATGAAGAGGAAGAGGATAAGAAGGAGGGGGGTGACGTGGGAGATTTTTTTTTTAGTTTTTTTTTGTGTGGATGAGTATTTTTATAGAAACCCAGGAAAAGTTATCAATAACAAAAGTTTAAAGAACTAACTCAGTCTTTCTTATTTTTGACTCATTAAATGTCATAATTAGAAAGTGTGTTCAACATGAAACTTGTAGATCTCTGAATTCTCTTTCTAATGAACCTAATATTGACCCTATTCTGACCTTCCTACATAAAGTTACATATCATTAAAGTAAGATATCTATTTAATTTACTTAATGAAGTTCGTTAAACTCATATTCACTATACCGTTCAAGGTATGTGACTTTGATTAAAAGAACCTAAAATTTATATTGGCTCAAGATATAAAATATTTAATTATCTTTATATTTCGGACAGGCTCGGGTGTTACAATAAGAAATAAAGAATACACTCCAGACTTAAGAGAATTTGAAGAAGAAACATACACCCCGCACGGGGGCATGAGAAGCAAAAGATACAGCCCGCCACAGGGGCATAAGCAGCAGACTCCACCCTGCCATGAGGGCGGAAGAAGCCGAGACTCTACCCCGTATGGGGGCACATGAAACAAAAAGAAGCACACCCCGGCTTAGGGGAATATGAAGAGAAATGTACCCCACCCTAGGGCAGAAGAAGCAGAAAAGTCTACCCCGATATAGGGGCATAAGAAGCAGCATAATACACCCCGGCCTGGGGGCATAAGAAGCAGAATTACACCCCACCTTGGGGGCCTCAGAAGCAACAATACACCCCATCTTGGGGGCACCAGAAGTAGAATACACCCCACTTTGGGTGCACGAGAAGCAAAACATACCCCCGCTCTGGGGGCATATGAAGAGAAATACGCCCCGTCTTGAGGGGTAGAAGAAGAAGAATTACACCCCCGACTCGGGGGCACATAAGGCAAAAGTTACACCCCGACTTCGGGGGCACGTGAAAAGAATCTACCCCAGCCTGGGGACATAAGAAAAACAACATTCCCCGACTTAGGGGCCTTTGAAGAAGAAATGTACCCCGCCGTGGGGGCACATGAAGCAAAAGACATATCCCATCACGGGGGCATAAGAAGAAAGGAATTCACCCCAGCCTGGGGGCACATAAAGAAAGGTGCACAAGCAGCAAATACACCCCGCCTGGGGGCATAGAAGCAAAGAAGCAGAATCCACCCCAGCCTGGGGGCATAAGAAGCAGAAGGAAACATACTCCACCATGGGGACATAAGAAGAAGCAACATTCCCCAGCTCAGGGGCAGATGAAGAGAAGTCCACCCCTGCTTAGGGGTATTTGAAGAAGAAGCATACCCCGCCTGGGGGCATAGAAGCCATAAAGAACACGTCCCGGCTTAGGGGCATTTGAAGAAGCTGCATCTCGTCTTGGGAGCACAAGAAGAAAAGAGTCCACCCCGGCTTAGGGGTATTTGAAGAGAAAATATATCCCGCCTAGGGGCATAGAAGCCATAAAGAACACGTCCCGGCTTAGGGGCATTTGAAAAAGCTACATCCCACCTTGGGAGCATAAGAAGAAAAGAGTCCACCCCATCTTAGGGGTATTTAAAGAAGAAACATATCCCACATGGGGGCATAGAGGTCATAAAGAATACGCCCCGGCTTAGGGGTATTTGAAGAAGAAAGATACCCCGCCTCAGGGGACATTGTAAGTAGCGATACACCCTGCCTGGGGGTATAAGAAGCAAACCACACCTCGCTCCTGGAGGCACATAAAGAGAACACACCCCGCCATGGGGGGGCAGATGAAGAGAATCCACCCCGACTCGAGGGCACATAAGGCAAAAGAATACACCCCGGCTTAGGGAATCTGAAGAAGAAACATACACCTCGCCACGAGGGCATAGAAGCCATCGAGAACACACCCCACTTTGGGTGCACAAGAAGTAAACATCCCCCAGCGTGTCGGGGCAGAAGAAGAAGAATCCCCCCCACAGGGGCACAAAAAGCAAAAGATACACCTCGTGCCGGGGGCATATGAGGAGAGTACACTCCATCCCGGGGGCATAAGAAGGAGAAGACGCACTCCACCCTGGGGGCATATGAAGTGAAAAGAATGCACCCCGGCCGGGGACATACGAAGAGAAATATACCCCACTCTAGGGCAGAAGAATCTATCCCGACCTGGGACACAATAAGCAACAAAGATACACCCTGCTCTGGGGACATATGAAGAGAAGCAGTCCTCCGCCTTCAGGGGTAGAAGAAGCAGAATTCACCCCCGCCATGGAGGGGTATAAGAAACAAAAGACACACCCCGTGCCAGGGGCATATATAGAGAAACTCACCCCAACTCGGGGGGGGGGGGGCATAAAAAGCAGAAGAACTCACCATGGCTTAGGGGTATTTGAAGAAGAAACATACCCCACATGGGGCATATAAGCCGTGAAGAGTATACCCCGGCTTGGGGGCATTTAAAGGGAGCTACATCCCACCTTGGGAGCATACGAAGAAAAGACTCCACCCCATCTTACGGGTATTTGAAGAAGAAATATATCCCACCTGGGGGCACAGAAGCCATGAAAAATACACCCCGCCTGAGGGAACAGAAGCGAAAAGGCAAAACACACCCCTATGGGGGCACATATGAAATAAAGCTACACCCCAACCTGGGGGCACATTAAGAGAAATACACTCCAGCACAGAGGCATTAATGAGAAAAGAAGAGCAGAATAAAGAAAAAGAGAGACGTGGAGCCGACATGGTCCTCGAGCCCGCCTCGTCACACAAAAGAAGAGAAGAAAAGAAAGAAAAGACACATGAGACATATATGGTCCTCGAGCCTGCCTCATCACACAAAAGAAGAGAAGAGAAGAAAGAAAAGACACATGAGGCAGACATTCTCCTCGAACCCGCCTCTTCACACAAAAAGAAGAGAAGGAAAGAAAGAAAAGTCACGAGGTAAACATAGTCTTTGCACTCGTCTCCCCACAACAAAAGAAGAAGGGAAGAAAAGAAAGAAAGTCGCAAGGCAGACATTATCTTTGCACCCGCCTCTTCACACAGATGGAGAAGGAAAGAAAAGGAAGAAAGAAGAGAAGAGAAAAAAAAGAAAGTCTCGAGGCAACCGAGGTCTTTTACCTTCATGATGAGAATCGATGCCGAGCATGTACATTTTATCTTATATTTATGTCCTTTAGTTTATTTTTATATCCATGGAAAAGTATATGCGCAATTACAAGGCTTTGTAAGCCAATGCGTCATTTCCTTGGATTGTGTGGGTTTCTATGTAATTTACCAGTAGGTCCAGCAAGGGGTCCTCCAGCCCTTTCCCATTGGTCCATGTTACCCATGTGGGGCTGGTCAACCATCCTAGGTGGCAATCTAGAAGGGTTGAATGCCAAATGACACATGGGTAGACAAGTGGTTAAAATTTTCAAAGGTAGGCTACCTACCCATTCAACCCCTTCATCCTAGTCAAGGGGGCGCCCCCTTCCACTTGGAATATTTTGTTTTTTTTGTGTGTTGGTCACATTTAATCTAGGCCATTCCTTCCCCATCCCTAGATCCAATGGTGGAGATTGATTTGATGTGTAGCACATAAAAGCTTGTAATTTCCATTTGTTACAATTAATGAATGATAGAAAAATTATGAAAGCCCAAGGAGCTTCTTGCGCCCCTCCCCTCTCCCCCTGGTGTTCTTCCTTCTCCAACCCCAATTCTAGAGTGGATCTACCTTCTATCTCCTCCCTTCTATCTCTGGTAATCATCGGTGCCGCCGCCGTCGCCGTTCGTGCCGCCATCGAGCCGCCGTGAAATCATCTTCGGTATTCTGTCCATCCAAGACAGAAGCATCTTCCCCGAATTTCTGCTCCCACCTCCCACCTCTTCTGGAGCTGAAATTTTCAGGAGTGGTTCCCCTCTCGAACTCTTATCTTCACAAAACAATTCAAGTCAAAATTCCTTCATTTGGTATTTTTCAATTTTTGTTCCCCTTCTATTCCCAGATCTGCCAGGTTTCTGTCTACAGTGACAGCAACTCTGAGTTCTACATATCCGGGTCACTTTTTGATTTTTTGCAGGAGCTCCCAATCATATTAGAAGTTCTATCCACCTTCCTATATCACTACGAATTTTCTTGATTTTTGGTTTGCCCTCTACATATTTTCTAAAATTCGTCCAAGTTCCCAAATCTGTTCTGTCTGCCTCATTCCAGATCCGACCACCAGTCAGTCTAAAATCCATAAAAAATCGTAGCCTCCACCAATCCTTCCACAAGAATTATTTCTGTTTTCCTTGTTCAAACCTCTATAAATTTGGTGAAGAGCTCAGGAGCTGAATCGGACGTCTACCTTGCGGTCAAAGGCAACTCTCATGAAAGTTCCCTGCTGATCTGAGATTTCGGCCACAGTACAACAGCAGCTTGGAAATTTGGTCAAGGCCAGATCTGGAGCAATCCATTTTTTCTATCTGGTCTTAGATCGATGTATTTCGAGTTATCTTTCTAATGGCGTTCGTTTCGTGTCGATCCGACATCGGGGCTGATCGCAGCGTTCGTTCTCGCCGGAGCGCGCGTCTAAAAACAGAAGTTGCAGATCCGTGGGAAGTTTTTCCGACAGGTGCCGATCGGAGCCGCCCGACCTCCGGTCGATGTTCCAGCGTGCCGCCATCCCAGGGAGCGCTTCCCGAAGCGTTCCCACTACAGCGGTGCCACCGGGTCCCACACGGCCCCTCCGACCAATACGTGGGCCGCACGGTCGCGAGTACGTGTGCTGCCAAAGCTACGCGTGAAGCCGCCCGTCAACCTGAAATCGGTCCTCCCAGGCCCACTTGTGTAGCCCTTTACCTCCCTACGTGGAGTGGGTAGTAGTTCTTTACTGTCATATTTGTGTATTAATTCTCCCGGGAGTACGAGTTCGGCCGGGTCCGTCTTCCCCACGCCGAGAGCGTGGAGGTATGGTATTCGCTCCCTTACTCGGCATTTGCTCTATTCATATATATCTCTTATGCCGCTGCTAGAGAGCATGTTGTAGGGCCGTTAGCTATATATATATTGTTGTATCCCCGCTGCTGCGAGAGAGAGAGAGTGACCGTCCCGTGACCCCGATCCGGGCACGAGAGAGAGCCGACCACCCTAGCTCACTGTCGGTTTCTCAACCGCGCACGTCCGACGCTTCCCTCGCTAAGGGACAATCACGAGCTCGTCTAGAGTCCGAGGATCGCATTCCTAATTCGAGTCGTGTCCGTGACTCATCCCGCATCACTTCAGCCTTCAGCTATCCCAACAAATAGACATCCCATATGGTCAGCGTCACGATCTTTTGCCCAAGCCAACTAAACCTTCCGCCGACGGGACGTTACACCGACTAAACCTTCCGTCGATGGGGCGTTAAATTGACTAAATCTTCCGCCGACGGGACATTAAACCGACTAAACCTTCCACCGACGGGACGTTAAACCGACAAACATTCAGCCATCGGGGCTTCAAGCCGACAGATATTCAGCCATCGGGGCTTCAAGTCGACAGTTACCCCCCCCATCGGCCTCCGGGTCGACAGCTATTTAATCATCGACCTCCGGGTCGACAGCTATTTAATCATCGGCCTCCGAGTCGACAGCTATTTAATCATCGGCCTCCGGTGTAGATATATTTTCTCCTCCCATTCCGTTCCTTCCATGTGTCTTCCCGATGTCTATTCTACCATATCCGACATGAGAAACAGATGAAGATAGAAGGAAAAGGGGAAGTATAACAAACCATGATAGCCACCAAAGCGCCGGACGTGATGAACATGCCGTGTCTTGGAAAGAGGGAGAGACACTCGCCTAGCTGCAGCGTTGGGAAGATGAGCGGTCCAGGTAGAACCGCCTATAGCTTGCACGGTCTTACGATAGACCGCCTAAGGACACTGCAGGAGGTGCAGGATGAAGGACTCCTGGCTGTTGAACGGCTTAGTCACGACCGCAGGAAGATGATAGACGGTCCAATCGGTACCGCACGTCCTCTCGAACGGACCATAGAGCACCGCGCAAGACCTCCGAGCCAGAAGTCGCAAAGGGGTCCAACCTCTACCCTCTCCAGCCGGTCAGAGGGGATGGGCCTCATGCTAGGGATTGCTGACCTACAAAAACAACGTGAAACACAAAGAAACAACCTAGATTAGAACTGAGAGGTGTAGTAAATGTCAAAATAATAAGAAGTGAACGTGACTAAGTGGAAAGGAGGATACATGGGGGATTTTAAACCCCTAGGGTGTCAAAAATGCAGGTGGATGTGTGCATGGTAATGAGGATGAAGAAAAACGTGGGGAGAGAGTGATAGGAATAATGCATGCAATGACAAAGAAGACAAAACCAATCAAACATAAAGACTCAAAACTTGACTAGTCCCTGAACCGGAGGCTTATATGGACGTAGAAAGTCTCCCTCCTTGGTGCTAGGTCACTCAAGAATGCGGCATGGCTTCACCGTTGACCAAAATCTCCCCCTTTTCCAACCCGGCCTTTAGGGTCTATTTATAGAGCCTAGAAAGCCCAGCTCGAAATTAGGGTTTCCAATGGGTATTAATCCGAGATATCAAAAGATAAAGTGAAGATAATATCCTCAGCTTTCGTTAGGATCAAATCTCATCCGATTTGGTTAAGAATCCACGGAGAAAACCGAGGACAAAGTTGAGGGTTTAACCACGGATAAAAGGGATAAAAATCGGTTGAAATTCAACAATCTATGGGATGAATGGTCTTACGATAGACCGCTCAACTGGATGGGCGGCCATCTACTGGCCGTCCAACCCTGTCGGTGGAAATTCAAAATAAATCATCAATAATCCAAATTATCCGTTGAACTGACCGAAACCTTCGCCATTGGACTCTCAAAGATGAACGGCTCATATTCGACCGTTCAAAGGTAGAGCGGCCAAAGACTAACCGTTCTATCCCTGTCGGTGGAAAATCAAAATACATAAGATAATTAGATAATTATCTGAAAACCAGCGACGTTAGGACTCTGGAGAGATAGACGGCTCAGATGCTACCGCACCATAATATTATGCGGCTATGTCTAGGCCGTATATATACCTGTCGGTGGAAAATCAAAAAATTAGCTAAATATCCCATAAATATATGAACGGCCCAGTATCCACCGCACAATAGGTTATACGGCTGAGGGTTGACCGCACATGTAAATGGGTGTTTGGAATTTATAGAAAATCTCGATTAACCAAAACCAAGGCCCATTAAGCCCTGAATCAACTTGGACCTGACCAAGGAGGGAGGCTACCCATAAAACTGGCCCAAAGTATGTCTGAAAATAGCCCCAACGAGTGATGGACAACTCGAGGCATCAATAAATGGGAGTACGAGGAACGACTCGACTTATCGGAAAAAAATGGGTGTCAACATCTGGGTCGACACCTATCTAATTATCGGCCTCTGAGCCGACAGCTATTCAATTATCAATTTTTAGACCAACAGCTTCCCACTCATCGCGTCTGAGCCGATAACTTCTCAACCATCGGCATTCTAGTCGATAGATGTCAAGTCAACGAGCAACTCCACCCTCGGCCTTCGGCCACCAAATAAAATCAAGAGACCTCTCACTCTAGTTCAGATCCTTTCCCGGCCAGAGAACAAAAGAATATACCCTTTCACTCTGGTTCGAATCCTTTCCCAGCCAGAGAATCGAAGAATAAACCTTTCCACTTTGGTTCGGATCCTTTCCCGGCCAGAGAATTAACAAAGAGACCTTTCACTCTGGCTCAGAGCCTTTCCCAGCTAGAGAATCAAAGAATAGACCCCTTCACTTTGGTTCGGACTCTCCCCCAGCAAGAGAATAAAAGAATCGACCGTTCACTTTGGTTTGGACCCTTCCCCGGCCAGAGAATCAAAAGGGACCCTTCTCTTCAGCTCTCACATCCCGCTGCCCAACACCTTTCAGCTCAGCCACTTCGGCCATGGCCCACTATCAGGATTGATCCACCCGTCCCACTGTGCTCTCTGATATCTTTCGGCTTTGCAGCCGACTTCTAACATCTCTCGGCGTGTTAGCCCGCTCCCAATATCTCTCAGCTTTCTAGCCTACTTTTCAATATCTCAACTTCGGCTTGTAGCCCGCTTCCCTAACATTTTTTGGCTCCTGTAGCCCACTTCTCTTTGGGCTTTCACAGCCTATTCCCCAACTTTGGCTCTATAGCCTGCTTCCCAATTTTGACTCTTGTAGCATGCTTCCCCAACTTCGACTCCCGTAGCCTACTTCCCGGCTTTGGCTATTGCAGCCCGCTTCTCAACTTTGGCTTCCGTAGCCTGCTTCCCATAATTTCGGCCTTCACAGCCCGCTTCCCAATTTCGGCTCTTGCAGCCCGCTTCCCAATATCTTCGGCCTTCACGGCCTGCTTCTCATAATTTGGCCTTCACGGCCCGCTTCCCGTAACATCGGCTCTCACGGCCTGCTTCCCAGAATTCAGCCTTCACGGCCCGCTTCCCGTAACATCGGCTCCTGCAGCCAGCTTCCCAACTTCGGCTCTTGCAGCCTGCTTCCCATGACTTCGGCTCCCGTAGCCCGCTCTCCTCAATTTTTGGCTATTGTAGCCCACTTCCAATATCAACTTTGGCTTCTATAGCCCGCTTCCCCAACGTCCTTTCTGCCCTTCGCGGTCTCCTTCCTCAGCACCTTGGCCGCTGCTCTGATTCTATACGCACATACAAGATACATATACGTAACGACAGTATGTTCTTAGGCAAAAAAGAGAGAGAGAAAAAAAGAGAGCAAAACAAAAGAGATAAAAAAATTTGCTTGGTTGCCCTGCTTGCATGTTTGCTTAATATAGAATAATACACCTCCTTGGAATTTTCTAGGACCGTGCTTCCTTGCTAAATAATATTGTCCCGATTCCGGATGCATATGCGTCACGGCACGCACTCGAAGGGAACCCAATTATGGCGGGCGCACACGTCAAGGGGAAGAGTCATGGCTAAATTGCTAAGCCCAACTCACAAAATAAACCTGAGGCAACACTCCTACGCTTCGCACTTAATGTGTTCAATGGCCTTCGACCATAGGGATTGCTCGACTTTCTTCTTGGCACTCTACGGATGCTTGAATTCCTATACTCGCGTGAAAGGTAATCGTGAGGAAAAAGCTGCCTGCCCCCACTGAAAAAAAAATACAGAGAGAAAAATGATGCAAAAAAAAAAGAGAGAAACATGAATCCGAGTAGCCGGGAATCCCTATTGAGACACATGAGGAGACTCGCGTGAAATGGTGAAGCGAATTTTAATAAGGATGATGCCTAGTGGCTGAGAATCCCCATTGAGACACATGAGAAAACTCGCGTCGAATGGTGAAATCTGTAATAGAATTATGATAATGACGAATCCTAGTAGCCGGGAATCCCCATTGAGACATATGAGGAGACTCGCGCCGAACGGTGAAATTTACTACCAAAATAAACAGATGGAGGTTGTGCGAAGCTACCGAAATCGAAAGCCTGAAACCCATGTGTAGGCGCTAGAGTAATCCTCTAGTGTTGCTTAGAAAACCTGCATATCCCTATGCTTAGGGCCTGAAGAGGCGAGATCTCGCGCGGGTCCTGAGCGGGCAGAGGATCACCGGATTGTGAACTGCAAGAAAGGGAAACAGATGAGGGTGCCCAGGGATGAGTCCCTGGGGAAAAACTATCCGATACTTAAGTCAGTAGAGCTATGGTGGGAGCAATAAGGGGGGGAGTAGTTTCTGCGCGAGATCCCTCTCCACCAGAAGAGTGAAGTGGTTCCTGCTCAGGAGTTTTGAGCGTGTGGTTGCCCTTACCTTTCACCGGAGGGTATCCCTGATTTAAATAGTGCGTCACCTTCAGGAGTCCTGTAAGTCGAGGGGTTTTAGGCGGGAGTTACGTCCTCATCATGGGATCGTTACGTCCTCAGCGTGGGCCCTTCATGACCTTGGGAGATTGTGGCGCCCTTATCCCGCTGAACTCCTGTTCATAAAGGACTGCCAATGGCTGCATGGATAAGCATTTGTCAGTTGATCCAAGCGTGAGAAGTGCCAGCCCTACCCGGGCGATGGGCATAGCTCGGACGTAGTCGGATCGGAGTGGGCGCGTAGCGTCTACCTTTATCTCGGTGGGATGGCTCGGGCGTGGGTCTTCCTCCGTTCTGTCGTTCGGGCCTTCCGAGCCTTGGGGCCGCCGAGGAAGGATGGGTCTCCGAGTGATCTTTATTGGGCTTTTCTGCCGAAGTGGGCCCTAGAGGGCTGTCACTTGGATGAGCTGAGCCTCGTCCGGTCCGGATGGGCCTAGTTCGGCTACTCTTAATTGGGCTACAGAAATCCCCCTCTCCACTTGTCCCCCTCCTACTCCCGAGCCTAAATAGGCTCGGTAGAGTAGTTCATTTAGGGTTTAGGACTAGCGTGGCTCAGGTGGGTGGAGATCTGGCGGTGCTATGAAGCCACGTGTCGTGGTCACCTGGGCCCGTAATAATTGCAATCCAGACGGATTTGAAATGAAGGGACCCCCTTTCCTCGGAGGTCGGAACGACGCGCCGCCTTCCGTGTGGGTTTATAGGCGTTGGGCGCTTGCTATCAGTCCAGACTCCCTCCGTTCTTTAGGGTTTTTGGCTCTCCTTCATTCTCATTTTCTGGGCTCCTCGATGCGCCGTGAGGACACGATGGAGGAGCAGAAGCTAGCGGCGGCGTTTGAGGAGTTGGCGGAGATAACTACGGAGGCGGTCCGGCAGCTTCCTCCTCCCCTGGAATCTTCGAGGTCTCGAGAGAGTTTTTCTTCAAGTTCTTCCTCGGAATCCATGGCGGGCTAGCGTTCGGGTGCCGAGGAGTGGGGTGACGAGCCGGCGGTGAGAGCGCAGGTCCCGAACTGCAGCGAGTTGGGGGAAGACGAGGTGAAGAGGCTAGAGCGTCAGTTTCGCCTGCCTCACAAGTATAGCTTCGCCCTGGCTGCTCCGCACGAGACGAGTTTGGATTCTCATGCTGGCCATATCTGTACCTTCCTCCTGGCGTGGAAGGGTGGATTCCGCCTTCCCTTCGAGCCCTTCGTCCTCACACTCCTCGACTTTTTTCAGTTGGCGCCCATCCAGCTGGTAGCCAACTCCTATCTCCTCCTTTCTACCTTTCGCATCCTCTGTCGTCAATGTGGGATTCCCCTTTCCTTGGACCTCTTCCATTACTTCTTCGAATTGAAGGCGCATCTGTCAGCCGGGAAGGGTTTTTACTTTATCCAGGCGAGGAGGAACATGAGTTGCATCTCCTTGGCGGCAAAGGATTCTTCGCACAAGGGGTGGAAGACCCAATTCTTCTGGGTGGGGATAAACTCGGTGGGGGAAACCTGGAGGTGCCAGGTAATGCCTAATTTCCACCCGAATATCCCTCCTAGACAGGACGAGTTCCCTCCTCATGTGGAGGAGTATACTGCCATCATGCCGAGGAGTCGCCAGTCCACCGAGGAATTGGTGACGCCGGAGAACATAGAGCGGTGTCTTCTTACGCGGCTGCATCCGTCGGGCTCAGGTGCCACCACTTAGATCCTCCTTCGGATGTGGGGGTCATCTTTCTTTTCCTGATCACGCCTTCTTCTTTGTGCAGACACCAGGCGGGAGCCTCTGAAGGACGCCGTTGAGGTGGTCGATCTCTGCGATGACTCGGCTGCCGAGGAGCCGGGCGTCCCTGAGGGTCGCCCCCAAGCCCGAGATAAGGGCAAGGGGGTGGCCTCAGGGGGGACTTCCCGGTCAGGCGGAGCGAAGCGCAAGGGCCCTGTCGAGGACATGTTGCGGGATGCCGTGAAGGCCAAGAAGCGGGCCAAGAAGGCTGGGACCGTCCCCGCTGCTGGAGGCGATTCTGGCCCGACGGCGCTCCCCTCTCCTGAGCGAGATACGGCCGACCCTATCGAGTCAGCTCTCCCATCTGCCGCGCAAGAGGGGGCCGAGGGGGCCAGGAGCGCTCCGAGGGGTGATGGTGTTGGATCAGCTCTTCTCTCGGTGGGAACAGAGGGGGCCGAAGTTGAAGAAGCCGCGGCTGGAGCTGGGGTGTCGGTCGGAAACTCGGGCGGTGGCGCGCTGGCCGGGTCGGTCGAGGTCGGGGGTTCGCCTGCGGAGGCGTCGTAGCCCCAACCGACCGTGGTGCGTGGAGCGGCCGAGTCCGCAGCTCAATCTGGGCCATCCGGCGAGGCGTCAGACGCGGATATGGTTCCCATGCCGGTGGCTCTGGAAAGGCTCGGTATCTCGAGCACTTTGTATTAGATTTGTCGCGGCGTAGCCGCGAGGGTGAAAGGGGGAGACATGCGTCACTCCCCGCCCGGGATCCTCGACATAATTATGGAGGGCGGCTTGATCATGGCCCAGATGGGGGCTACCATGGCGGAGACCTATGCTCGGTCGGAGTCGGAGCGGTCGAAGCTCGCTTGGACCCTCGGAGGGTGCGAAAGGAAACTCGCCCGACTTACTAAGGAGCACGAGGGGCTCCGGCGGGAGTTCTCCGCGATAAGAGAGTCGTCGCGAACGAGCCGACTGGAGGTCCGAGCGCTGACCGAGCAGCTAACCCAGGTCCGGGAGTCGCTCGAGAGGAAGAGTAAACTCCTTGATGAGGAGCGCCTTCTTCGTGTCGAGCTGGATGGCCATTGGGAAGCCGAACGCGCCGAGCTGGTGGATCGGGCGGAGGCAGCGGAGCGCCTGCGGTTGGAGGCCAAAGCTGACCGAGCTGAGGCAGAGGAGCGATCGGCTGAGGCCGAGGAGTGGGCGGCCGGAGCCAAGCGGAAGTTGGCCGAGGCGGAGAAGCGGTCGGCGGAGGCCGAGGAGCGGGCTGCCAAGGTCGAGTGGAGACTAGCCGAGGCGGAGCGGGAGAAGGCCAATCTTGCTGGTAGGGTGGGACTGGCCGAGGCGGAGGCGATCGAGCAATACAAACTCTCATAGGCCTACCGGGTCGACCTGCAGGAAGCCGCCCTTCCCAACTACGAGTCAGCACTTCGCCGAGGCATCCGCAAGGGGTTCAAGCAGGGTTACCACCGGGCGGTAGCTTATGCCGGGGATCAGGATTCTGGGATCGACTTCCCCTCTGGCCAACGTTATGACTCAGACCTGTCGTCTTCCAGCTCCTCAGTGTCGAACGAGGAAGACCCGGAAGGCTCTTCTCCAATGGGGTCGCAAACTCCGACTGCCTCGGGTGGGCTCGCGACCGAGGCAGTTCCCGCGCCGGCGGGGTCAGTGCCATGGTCGGCCGTCACCGAGGGTACCGGGGGTGGACCACCTGTGCCTTCCACTTCCGAGCTTCAAGGTGGGCCAGAGGCCTGATGTATCGTCCTGCTTTGTCTCTTTCTTTTGTTTGTCTCTTTCTCTTTTCAAAAAAGGACTTCTTCTTTTTGTAAGGCAATAAATAAAAATCTTACTTGTTTCTTACTGTCCTTGCCGTGATTTGATCGGCGTATCTGTAGTAGTTTGGAAAGGACCGATACTTTCTACGCAGATCTCGCGTGATGGTTGGGTGATCCCCTGACAGGGTGCCCTTCCGTTTTCTCATGCTTTGAATGCTTGGCCGCTTCGTGTATCCCGCTGGGGCGGAAGATGAGAAGTTTGAGGTGACCGTTCATAGGGGAAAATTCCTTTGGCGTGTTTTCGAGGAGGGAATCATTTAAGGTGAGTAGCCTCCCTTTCCCTATAAAAAGACTGAAGGGTGTCCCTTCCTCTCCATCGCTTAGGGTTTTCCCTGATAGTCTTTCCTCGTCCCTTCTTCACGTTGCGTTATGCCGTTGCATTCGGAGCATGGAGAAAGCTCCAGATGAGGGGGCTACCGATGACGGGGGGCAGGGAGTTCCTACTGCTCCGGACTTGAAAAAGAGTCGACGGCTGGCGGGCGAACTTGAAAAGGGGTCGACGCGCGGAGGCACGCCGTTTTCCCTTCATCAATTCCGGCAAGGCTTGCAGGGGGGCGAGATGGGGGACGGATGGGGGCATCCGGCATCCCTGCCGCTTGTCCCTTCCTGCTCGCTCCATGGATGAGAGGAGGAAGCCAGTTAGGCTCCATCCCTTCCGGGCTTTCCCCTGCCTCCTCGTCCTGCTCTGCTGGTTTCTTTTTCTTTCTGGGAGCCTCTTTTTCCCTCTTCTGCTCTTCTTTTCATTTCTTTCACCCTTCGGAGGGGGCCTACACTCTCTGTCTTCCAAGGAGTTGATAGTTTGGAGGGGGCTTTCATACGCATTCCCTCTCCCCTTCCTCTTCCAAGTTCAACTTGGAAGGTAGCCTTCTCTTTCTTAATCCCTCTGTCACCTTTGTCTCGAGCTGCCCGAGCCAACGGGGTCAACTATCCTTTATCCGAGCCAGTTTCTACACAAGGCAGAGTCAGTGGCTGGACGCAAGAAGATCAACTGAGTCAGCTGAGCGGTGGACTCATACGATGGCGCTAGATGGATCTTTCACTTTTTTTTTTGACATGTATTCTATTGGCTTCGGCCTTCCTGATGTACAAACGGGTTGTTTGAATAAAAAGAAAGGAGCTTTTGTTTTATCTCATGTTGTTTGCACAATACTCAGTACTCAGAAGTAGGACTTGCATAATGTAGCTGCGTTCCAGGTCCGAGCGATGGGTTCTCCTTCCATTGTAGATAACCGGTAAGCTCCCTTCCCGAGCGTCTCGACCACTCAGTAGGGGCCTTCCCAGTTAGAGGATAGCTTGCCCGCCGCCTCAAGTGGTCGAGAGGCTTCGACTTTTCTGAGGACGAAGTCTCCTGGCTGAAAGTGTCTGTCTCGACTTTGACGTTGTAGTATCGAGTGAGGCGGCGTTGGTATTCCGTTGCTCGGATGCTGGCAATCTCTCAGATCTCATCTGCTAGGTCGAGGTTTTCGAGCAATTTATGCTCGTTTGCCTCGGGCGAAAAGTAGATGACTCAGAGGGAGGGATTGGCGATCTCCAACGGAATGACGGCCTCGGTGCCGTATACCAACCAGAAAGGACTTTCACCGGTTGCCGTTCTAGGAGTCGTTCTGTGCGATCAAAGCACGCTAGGCAATTCCTCAAGCCAGCTGCCCTTGGCCTTGCCGAGCCTGGTCTTGATGCCTTTTAAGATAGTCTTATTGGCATTCTCGACCAGTCCGTTAGCCTGAGGGTGGGTGACCGAGGTGAAGTGATTGCGAATGCCTAGGTCGGCACATCTGTCTCGGAAATAGCGAGAATCAAATTGCCGACCGTTATCGCTCACTATCACCCGGGGGATGCCGTAACGACAGATGATCGACTTCCAGACGAATTTCCAGACGACTGTCTCGGTGATCCTCACCGTGGCTTCGGCCTCGATCCACTTGGTGAAGTAGTCGATGGCGACGATGACAAACTTCTTCTGGGCTTGAGCCGTAGGGAACGGCCCAAGGATGTCGATCCCCCACCGAGCGAACAGATATGGTTCGGCTAGGGTGATGAGCTCCGTTGTCGGTCGATGGACCAAGTGGTCAAATCGCTGGCATCGTTCGCACTGTTGCACATAGGCTGAGCAATCGCGCTGAAGAGTGGGCCACCAGTAACCCTGCCACAGCAGGATCTGGCAAGCGACCTTCCTCCCGAATGCGCTCCGCACAGGCCTTCGTGAATCTCTTGGATAGCTCGGCTGGCTTTGTCGGTGCTGAGGCACTTCAGGAGGGGACCGGAGAAGGACCTTCGGTAGAGAGTGCCGTCTAGGATGACAAAACGTCAAGCTTGGTACTTCAATCTGCGGGCCGCTCGGGAGTCGAGAGGCTCTTGAGAGTCCTGGAGCCACGACAGGTATGGGGTGTGCCAGTCGCTCGGCGTGGCCGGGTCAACAGCGAGGAGCTCCGAGTCAATGCTCGGGCGCTCTAGCTCTTCGAGGAGGACCGATCGGGTACCCTCAGGGTCGAGAGAGGAGGCCAGTCGAGAGAGGGCGTCCGCTTGGGAGTTTTCCTCCCGAGCTATTCGGACTACCTCAAATCTCTCGAATTGCTCGGCCAGGGCTCTGACCAATTAGAGGTATTTGATCATTGGTGCCTCTCGAGCTTCGCACTCGCTGTTGACCTGGCTAGCGACCAGCTGGGAGTCGGTGTGGATTTTGACTCATTCAGCCCCCAGCCGTCGGGCCATGCGTGCTTTCGAGATAAGAGCTTCGTACTCGGAAGCGTTGTTGGACGCTTGGAATTTGAACTTCAAGGCGTACTGTAGCTCTACTCCTTCGGGGGACTTCAGGAGGATTCCAGCACCACTCCCGACCGAGTTGGAAGACCCGTCGATGAACAGTTCCCAGGTTGGCCCGGGTGCGGATGGAGGTCTCTCTTCAGTCGGGATGGTGCTCTCGGCGATGAAATCAACGAGCGCCTGGCCTTTGATAGCCGAGCGGGGCCGATGAGATATGTCGTAGGCCCCAAGCATGATGGCCCACTTGACGAGACATCCTGAGGCTTCGGGGTGAGCGAGGATCCTCTTCAACGGTTCACCGGTTAGCACGGTGATGGGATGCCCCTGGAAGTAGGGTCGGATGCGCTTGGCTGAGGTAACCAATGCTAGCACGAGCTTCTCGGTTGCGGGGTACCTTCTTTCAGCCTCGTTGAGCACCTTGCTGGTATAATAGACCGTCCTCTCGACTCCCGAGTCATTCCTTACTAGGACCGAGCTAACCGTAGATGGAGTCGTCGAGAGATAGAGGTGTAGGGCTTCGCCCGAGACGGGCTTGGAAAGCACCGGGGGTGAAGCCAAGAACTCCTTGAGCTCGACGAACGCTTCCTGGCATTCCTCGTCCCATGCGAACGTAGCAGATGCCAATTTGGGCCCCCTCAATAGCTTGAAGAAGGGCAGGCATCGTTCGGCCGCACGGGACATGAATATGCTAAGAGCGGCGACACGCCCGATTAGGCGCTGGATGTCCTTGATGCAGGTGGGCGGGTGCATGTCCAGGATGGCCTGGACTTTATCGGGGTTGGCCTCGATCCCACGTTGAGTAACCAGGAAACCCAGGAACTTCCCGGATCTCACTCCGAAGGTACACTTGGCAGGATTAAGCTTCATTTTGTACCTCAGGAGGGTGTCGAAGGTCTCGGCGAGGTCAGCGAAGTGGTCCTCGGCCTTGGGGGTCTTGACAAGTATGTCGTCAATATAGGCCTCCACGTTCCGACCGAGCTGCCCTTCGAACATATGGTTGACCAGCCTCTGGTACGTGGCTCCGACGTTCTTCAACCCGAAAGGCATCGGGTGTAGCAGTATACGCCGAAGTCGGTGATGAAGGCGATCTTCTCGATATCTTCTGGATCCATTCTGATCTGATGGTAACCTGAGTAGGTGTCTAGGAAGCTGAGTATCTCATTGCCCGAGGTTGAATCAACTAGTTGGTCGATGCTCGGTAACGGATAACAGTCCTTAGGGGTGGCCTTGTTCAGGTCGGTGAAGTCCACGCACATCCGCCACTTGCCCGAAGCTTTCGGTACCAGGACGACGTTGGCTAGCCACGTCGGGTACATGACCGGTCTAAAGAGGCCAGTCTCTTGTCCTTTGGTGACCTGCATCTTGATGATCGCATGCTTTTCTGGTGCGTGCTTCCTCCTTCGTTGTTGCACGGGCTTCACAGTGGGGTCGAGGTTGAGCTTGTGCCTTACGGTCTCCCCTGGTATCCCAGGGAGCTGATCATCAGACCATGCGAAGACTTGGATGTACGCAGAAAGAAAATCTTTATATTGCTTCTGAGCCTCAGACGGTAGGTCGGCTCCGATCATTACTCCTAGGGTCGGGTCGTCGTTTAAGAAAATCGCTAGCAATTCGCCTCCAGGTTCGGCGGTTGCGGATTTTTCCTCGACTCCCCGGGGGCCCTTGTTATTCCCGTCCGGTCTTGAGGCTTCCACCGAGATGTTATAGCACTTCCGAGCCATGGCCTGGTTACCTCGGACTTCCCCCACCCCGTTTTTTGTGGGGAACTTCATCTTTTGGTGATAGGTAGAAGGCACCGCTTTCGTTCGGTTGAGGATTCCTCGGCCGAAGATGGTGTTGTACGCTATCATACCTTTGATCACTATGAAGTCCACCATGACCGTAACGGTTTTGGGTGGGGTGCCGAGAGTAACTGGCAGGCTTAGGGCTCCCTCGGGGTAGGTGACCTGGCCATTGAACCCGCAGAGAGGGGTTCGGATCGGGCGAAGCTTAGACGGATCCTCCCCCATCTTAAGGAAACAATCATAAGAACCCACATCAGGGGCACTTCCATTGTCAACTAGAATACTATCTACGTTACAATGGTTTCTTGTGGCTGATATCACGAGGGCGTCGTCATGCGGGGTGTTCAGCCCCTCCTAGTCTCGGTCGGAGAAGACTATGACCTAGGCCTCACTCGGCGGGGCCTTGGGAGGCTCTATGGCTCGGCTCGCCCGCTCGGCATGACGCTTCCTTCCTCGGCTACTGTCGCCCCCTGATGCTGTTCCTCCGGAGATGACGTTGATGTGGACCCCTCGGGGGGCGTTGTCGATCTCCTCCGGGGCGCCTCGGTTTTCCTTATGCTCGGCTACGAACCGAGCTAGGTGCCCCTCGCGGATGAGGCGCTCGATCTCGTCTTGGAGCTGGTGACAGTCGCCGGTGTGGTGCCCGTGATCGCTGTGGAACAAACAGTGCTTGTTGCGACTACGGTTTTTTCGACCTCATTGGCTCGGGTTGGCGGAGGAGACCCGAGTCTTTGATGTCTTCATAGATCTCATACACCGACGCGGCTAGTGGGGTGTACCGCTCATACTTCCATGATGGTTCCTTGCGTTCCCTATCCCGGTTCTGCCTTTTTCCCGAACCAGAGCTTGGCTCGGATGCCCACTTCTTGTCCCCCTCCCGACCCGAGCCGGTTGTATCTCGGCATGCGCTGAGTACTTCTTCGCACTCGGCATGGCGCAAAGCCAGAGTTACTAGCGTGGCAAGGGTCGAGGGAGGGTGGAGGACAAGCTCGCAGCGGAGATTCTCATCCGGGTGCCCCCAGTCAGTGCGGTTATGGCTGAGGCCACGTCCAGATGGGGCATTCTCAGGGCTTCCGACTTGAATCGATGAATATAAGCCTGGAGTCTCTCCCCTTGTACCTGTTTAAGGGCCAAGAGCACCGCTGCCGACCTTGGGGGGGCACTTCCGGCGAAACTCTCTTTGAAGATTCGCCCGAACTGTTTGAAATCTCGGATGGATCCGGGGGTGAGGGCCCGGAACCAAGCTTGAGCGCCTTGGACCAGGGTGGTCACGAAGGTGTTGATTTATTTTTTAATTAGATTCCTATCCCGCCCCCTTTAAATGCATACATGCATAAACATGTGAATCAAAGACAAGGGGGATGAAATGAAGAGAAATACTAACCGTGATCGCCACCAAGGTTCCAACAACGTCAAAGGATGAAGAAGTGTAAAGAACGGCGCCGTGTACCTTGGAAAGAAAACTTGATCGCGCTTGTCAAACGAGGTGCGGGGAATTTTTGGATTCAAACCTCCTCTCCTTCCAGCCGGCTATATGAAGAGGGCATCACGTTGTATTTATGCTCTCCTGCAAAACAAAGATGAAACACAAATGTAAAAACCCATTAGAACATGAAGTGTAGAAATCTACCCAAAGTGATAAAATAGTATGAATAAAAGGGGGAGAACGCATCGGGGGGAGGTTTTTAACCCCTGTGGAAGGGTGGAAAAGATAGGTGGGTGTGTTGTGCATGTATCAGATTTGAAATCACGAGATTTGATTGAGAGAATAGAGAGAAATCATTGATGCAAAACGGGATAAAATGCATGTGCAGCAGAAAGTGCAGAAAACTATGATGATTTGTGATTTTGAGAGGACTAGAACTAAGAGTATAGACCATGAAATCAAGCCCAGAAAGATGGAATGAAAAGCTAATACTTCCCTCTTCAAGCCAGGGTCGAAGGATTGAGTCGGAGTTGCAGCATGGCTTCGCCCCACGTCCGGAAAGAGCCCCCCTTCGCGACTGCGAACTGGGCAGTTTTTATTGAAAAGTGGTGAAACCCCCAACTTTCCTCCATGAGTTTAAGAGATAGAGTCCATCAAATCTCGAGATCTATGGATCAATCTGGAGATAATAGTCAAGATAAGTCATAGGAGAAAATGGGACTCTATTTGGATGAAGGATCTGGAAGATATGACTTCTGGAAGGGAGCCCCGGAGCTTAATCTGTAGAGTTTGAGTTGAACCAGGACACCTAAACTCTCAACTTTTGAGCATGATTCTGAGTAAGATAGCCATTGAAATTTGGAGTTCTTTGGATTGAATTCAAGATAATACCAAGGAGAAACCATAGGAACAAACGGCGCTCAATTCGGAGTAGAATTCAAGAAGTTATGGACTCTGCAAGAGGGTCACAACGCACAGAAACGGAGCAGAGTCCAGCACGAATTGGACTCTCAGGTGTGTGTAACGGTCTATCGTACGACCGTCAGAGTAATGTAACGGAGTAGGGTAGGTCCGTCACACTCTGGGGGTCAAACGGGGTGATTTCGGATAAGTTTCGGTGTAACGCACCCATACTAGACCGTCACATGGACTCTCGCGGTCTAGAGTAGGACCGCCACGCTCTAGGGGTCGAACAGGGTATTTTCGGGCAAGTTTCGATGTGACGGTCTATCGTAGGACCGTCACACTGCTCTGGCGGTCTACACTGGGCCGTTACATGATGCTCTAACGCACCTCCAGTAGACCTTCACACCGATGAAGGAAAATTCTGGGCAGACTACGCGCGACTTCAGAAATTGAAGCGTATCTCTCAAACGGGGCAGAACTGGCGAAAGTGGTAGAAGAAGAAATTGTAAATAACGGAGAGAGGAACAACTTTCATGAAGAAAGTAAGTTGAGAAAATGACAATAAGATGGAGAAAATGGGGCTAGAATAGATAGGAAAATTCTAGAAAATAGGTGAACATCACAACACACCGGAAAAATGTGAATCGCTCACAATAGGGGCAGAACTGGCCAACTGCGTAGAAGAAGAAATTGTAGATCTTTGAAAGAGGAACAACTTTGATGAAGATAACTTTTTGAAAAGAGGAACAAAAAGAGATTAAAAAGGATCACTTTTAGGACTACGCAGTGAGAGAGAGCCGATTACTTGAGGGAAGCCGACCTAAATGGGCCGTAGGTTGACTTGGAAGCTAGAATTTGATAAGATAAGCTCCAGGACTCTAAGAAATCATGATCTCCAAGACTCAAAGGATATGAAATGGTAAAAATGGGCTTGAAATCCATCCAAGGAAGGCTCCAAAATAATGGCTAATTCGGGACATCAAAATGATGAATAAGAGAAATAACTCAACTTGTGGGCTAAAACGGGTGTCAACAGATGCCCCTCCTTGATGTCCGCTTTGCAAGGGAACGAGCGAAAGCGGCGCGGAGGCGAAATGGAAAGGAGATGGAGCAAAAGCGATAGCGACGTGAAATGGAGATGAAGCAGAGAGAACTGAAAAGCGGGCATCAAGGCAAAAAGACACCCGTCATGACCAACAAGCGACAGGAATTCTCTCGAAAACGCCGAACTAACCACCTGGAATGGATGACAAGCATGAGACATATCTAGAGAACTAACTAAGGGAGGAAAGGAAACACGACCAACCTCATCGGGGACACAATCCACGAACAATGAGGGGATCGGAAAGAACACAGCGTAAGAGCTGGAAAGGAGAATAAGATTGAGATAAAATCCAGATAGGAATCACGCTGGCCAACCAGACCAAGCGACAAGATCAGAGAAATCATTCAAATTTAGAGTGGAATGTGATTCTCTTATCCAAGAGAATTGAGGTGCAATTAACCATTTACTGAGGAGAAATCCTTGAACAGATCACGAGACATGAATGCTCAAAATGACATGATGCATGCTGGGCTAAAAATAAAGAAATCATTAAAACGAATGCAAAGAAAGATAAAATAGAAAGTACTCAAGGATAATATTGCTAGACCGCAAGACGGGGTCAAGAGTCTTCTTGCAACCACGGCGTGCGAGACAGAGTCTATCGTCCCCCACCTGACTCAACCGAGCGGCCTATCTAACGATTAACCGTATGCTCCTAGATCATCATCATTTTTGTTAAAGGGGAACATCAGATCCCAAAACATGCGGGCAACCAGCCGGTCCTTCAGAGGCTATAATAAGGTAGATACCATATAGTAATGCAACAATGAGAAGGGATAGAGAGCCATACCTGACTTACCTGCCAAGCGAAACGGCACTTTTTTGAATTTTTCTGAATTTTTTGATTTTTATGGATTTTCAAATAAGACATAACGACATGACATGACATGATGTGAATATGAACGAATATAAACGAGCACGACACGAACATAACCTAATAAGAGAAATATGAACGAAACATGGCACGACATAACATAACGAAGATGGATGAAACATAACAAACAAATAAATGGCAAGCATACATGCGACTAAAGGCACGGTGGGACAAGACAACACGCAAGCGGTGGGATAGCACACGTGGTGGGGCAAAGACACGGTTGGAAAAAGAACATGGGACATAAAGGGATGACTAACAACATGTGCAAGACAACCAACAATACGTGGTGAGGAACAAAATAACATGCGTGGGACAACACGGTGGGACATAGACACGGCGAGACGAGGACGCAGCGGGACAAAAGACATAAACAAATATGCCCTTCAATCAAAATCCAAGATCAGAATGAAGTAGAACCCCCAGGTTCATAGTCGTGTGGTAAAGTCCTCTCTTATAGATATAATCATTGCAAATAAAAGCTGAGAAGGACACAACCTTCAGAACAGATCGAGAGATTTGAAGAAGGAAATAGATTAGAAGATGTGGACAGGAGATAGAGTACAAAGATATAGTAAGGAATGCCTGAGTACCTGCAACCTGCACACTTAGCAAACCGATTACGTATCTATTCTCAAAATAAAATGTAAAAGATAAATATTTTTAGAATTTTCAATTTTCTTGATTTGTTTGGATTTTGAAAATATTTGATTTTTTTGAACAATATTTCATTTTTTTTTGGATTTTGAACAATATCTCAATTTTTTGGATTTTTGACAATATCTCATTTTTTTGGATTTTTTAAAAATATCTCATTTTTTAGATTTTTGACAATATCTCTTTTTTTGGTATTTTGAAATAGTAATCTGCAGTACCCAAAGACAGGCTCAAACTACTGGCCAGGGATCGTCGTCCCTCCCCTCTCATTAAAGACTTCCATTGAGTAGGACGTGCATGTGAGGGTGGCGTACCATAACCAACCGCCTCTAAAGAACGGTGCCCCTACTAAGGCCATACCTGAGATATAACCCAGCCTAAGAGGGAGAAGCAGAAGAAAAATTAGAGACAAGTTTTATGCAGGATGGGAGATATCAAGATTCGACTTCCTTCCAGGGCACTACCCCTCAAAGAGTAGGTCTGTCGCGCCGGGGCTTTGTGTCTTTGATTTTGAGATCCATATTTACTAGGCACGCATGCGACCGGGCTCATGACGTCCCGCGGGGAACTTTACTGCCACTCTTGCCATGCCTTTGATTCATAATTTTACATATTTATTCATTCTTATTTTGATTCTTATTTTGATAGCCCATATTGGCTAGATATAGCATGAAAGCTCATTTATGAGGGTCAAGACTACCCATATTTGAGACCTCTCTCGTATTAGGGAGTGCCTAGATTGGTTATCTTATCCATCAATCTCTTGCCCCTGCACTTGGCTGAGCAGAGAAGAGAAAACGACCTTTGTGCATACCCAAAGTATGGCCAAAGCAGCAACGGTGTTGCTCAGAGGGATCGGCTATGGCTCGCCGTGAAGTGTGTGAAAAACACATGCTTAAAGGTCACCCTCAATGATCAGGGAAAGAACTAGACTCCCAGCGCGGAGCTATCACCGGCCTAAGGATGCTGCAGAAGCGAACTCATTCTAAATGAACTAAGCAAATTTCTAAAAGCCACTTAACCATGTTGAGGAATAACATTATAACCATGTGCAGAAACAATAGAAATAATGGAAATGAAAGCATGTTTCTTTGCTTAAAATAAAGATACCTTTGTAAATCCATGGCGTGGAAACCGGCATCCTGAAGTGATCTCGATCATCGAGCTTCGAGGAGCGCGAGTAGCTTTGTATTCCTTGCTTGTCAGGATAAAGGATGAAAGGAGAGCAAAGGATTGAAAGATTTCTTGACACAGAGGAGTGGCAGACATCATACTGGACGAAGAAGGGATAAAAAAAGAAGAGAGACGAGGGCTAGAACTCCCTCGTCAAGGCACTGAGGCCCTAATAACAAGGAACCAGATACAGAATAAACTAGATTAGCTGAGATCAAGGCGGACTAAATCCTCGAAAACAACATGAAAAAGGGCAATGACCCTGAAAGGGTGAGGATGAATGAGTAGAAAGATGCAAAGAAGAATCATCTGACGTGGTCGGAGAAGAGGGACGAGAATCATTCGACAAGGTCAGAGAAGGAGAATAAGAGACACCCGATAGGGTCGGGGAAAGAGAACTAGAGACGGAACCCGGAGATACTGGAGGAGAAGAACTGGGAGATGTCCCGAGATCGGGATGAAAAGACATAGGCCGAGGCCTAGAATTGTGAGAGGAGGGAAAAACTGGAGGATCTGGAGAAAAGGGAGAGGAATGGGGACGCACTGACCTACGGAAGGAGGAGAAAATGATGGAGATAGGATCAGATGGAGGAAGATACACCACCCAAGGGTGGGAATTGAGTAGAAGGAAGGATGAATGAAAAGAAAGGGAGGAAGAGGTGGACCCCTGAATGCACAACCGACGGCGATTGAGTTTGCGTCGCCGCCTCTTCTTGGCAGAAATCTCTTGAAAATGGACCCACCTGGTGCGGGCTTGGACCTTCAGGCTTCTTAATCTGTAATACCTTCTCAAATAACGGGCCCACCTAGCAGATGGCCTGGCCCGACTGTGAACATGCAACTTCATTGGTGCGGTTGCCCCTAGACATCCGGTGCTTGCAATATGCGAACATTCTTGAGCAAGTAACCCTTCAGAGTGATGAATATCACAAACCCACGGGGTTTTGTGTCTCGGCACTAGAAGCATGAGATTCGGCAACTCCACTCGGAACTCAGCCTTGAAGCACAACTCCCTTGATAGAAGAGACGGGTGAAGCTGAGAGAGAGTAATACACGGCGTTGACATGGCCGGTTTGCTAATAAACCAAGGAAGATTACATAACAAGTGCAGAATATCCTTGGAAAGTGTAGAAGATACGACCAATTGCCCCTTGAACATAGAATCCATAATCTGCCTGGCGGCCGTATGCGTTAGCAAAACACGGGTAGAGAACCCTTCTTGGCCTATCATCTGAATGGCAATAGAGCGAGGAGAAATAATTGCATTAACGGTGAACTCTCTGGCAAGCAAAGAGATTGCCACAGGCCTTGCTCGGGAAGAAACTGGCATCAACTCAAGGGAACTCTTCTTAGCAACTGTCATCTTTGAAAGTAGAGGCGCATCATCCCCAAAATAACCAAGGACCAGGACACAGATCGGTATCCGACAGATAAAATTCTGAATCTTGAAATGCACGGATGGCACTGAATCATCTCGACTTGGCTTATTGTCTCCCTGGGGATTAGACCCAAGGGGCACCATGGGTAACGCACACCCGCTCCGTGGGGTGGAAGTGGTTGGAGAAGTAAAGGGAATATGTTTGGGTGGTACGTGTGAAGGTTTGGAAGGCATGGAGGCTCCAACGGGAGTGGTGATGGAAAGTGAAGGCGCAGGCGATGTGGCGATGATAGGCTCGGGTGGCGACAAAGGCGAAGGTGAAAGCGTGGCTAAGGGTAAAGGTAAAGGCAAATGTGTGGCTTGCTCAGGCTCGGGCAAAGGTGATGGCGGAGATGGAGGCAAGGGTGGAGATGGAGGTGGTGATGGAAGCACTGGTGGTGGAGAAGGAGATGATGGTGATGGTAATGGAGATGGTGAGGATAGTGATGAAGGCGATGGGGGTAGTGGACATGGAGGTGGAGAGGGTGAAGAGGGAGGTTGTGGTGTCCACCGTCGACGTGTCGACACAATGCATCGAGCGGTGTTGGGAATGGAAGCGATGGTAGTGGCGGTGGGAGAAGAAGGGGAGGCACTAGCATGAACAGAGGGTTGGGTTTGTGGCGATGATGGAGCCGGGGTAGGAGATGGCGGAGGTAACGGAGTAGGTGACGGAGCGAGTGCAGCACTAGACGAGGAATCACAGGGGTGCCCCTGGCCTTAAAGTAACGGAGACGGCTGCCCGGGTGACACTTCTTGCTGCTGTTGTTGGCTGCGAAGATGTAAAATGACTTTGTGAATAGCGGCCCAATCAATCCTTTTCTTAGCTTCCAGATCATAAACATAATCCCGGAACTCGGGGCAATCCTCAACCAAATGCCCCTACTGGCGGTGGAAATAACAGAACTGGAGCATATCCCCGACCGCGGGTCGGCAAGGCACAACCGGAGAGAGCTGCAACGCGTGAGTGGCCATCAAAGCCCAAAATATATCGGTGAAACACTTTGGCAATGGAAGGCGAGGAGCCTGCTTTGGGCAAGGTGGATGACGAGGGATATGTAATGGTGGAGAAGGTTGTGGAGTCGGAAGTGGAGGTTGCGTAGGCAAGAGTGCGTGGCTAGTGGTGGAGGGCTTTGGTGATGGCATGTGTGGAACGGGGTGATGTGGTATGTAGACAGCATCCACCTGCTCGAGATGTGGTGTTCCCTTGACCGAAAGTGGAGACGGGTATGTGGACACAGGAGGCTGACTCATGGAAGGTTGATATGCTGAGGCGTATGAGTATGTTGAGGCGGGAGGTTGGCTCGAGGAGGGATATGCGGTGGAAGGCTGACTCATGAGAGCATAGGGTTGGCACGTGGAGGGTGATGGTCGATATGTGGAGGTGGATGGTGGAGACTCGGAGTCAAGGGAATCTTAGATTTGTTGGCGAATGAAGCGGGCTCAGCTATAAAGTTGTTGCCAGGAGGTAATGTTGTTGAGGGCTAAGATGAACCGATATTCGGGCGTTGCATTAGAAATTAACATCTTGATTTGCTCTCCCTCCGGAATGTGTCTCGAGACTTGCATGGCAAGGCGACGCGAGCGGTCGGCAAAGGTGCAGAAATCCTCATCGGGCTTCATCTTCTCATGGGCCAGATCCGCGATAGAATACTTGGGCCTAACCTAGTCTTGAAACTGCTGAAGAAATTTCTCTTGAACGGCTTGAAAATTTACATTCTTCTCTTGTGGCAATGAAAAGAACCAATCTCGAGCCGGGCCTTCCACTAACAGACCGAACAAGTAAGCCATCAAGCATTGGTCATGCCGAAACTGGGCCGACTCATAAAGAAACTCCTTTAAGTGCACATACGGGTCACCAACTCCACCATAACGGCGATATGTGGGAATTTGTGAAGATGGCGGAAGCCAAAGACCTTGAAATGTGAATGGAATACTTAAGGAGGACTTAGAATCAATCCAACGTTGAAGCTCATCAAGCTGGCGTTGGGTTTGAGTAATCATCTCCTTGGTAGGGAGAGATCAAGAAGGATATGGGCCAGCTTGAGCAAGAGGATGTGAATTCGGACCAGGAGCATGGTATTGGGCCGGATAAGAGAATCCGGGCTGAGAAGAAGAAGGGCCCATTCCGGGAATGGAAGGATATGTGGGCCTGGAAGAAGCATGAGCATAAGGACCCATTGGGCTGGTAGCATAAGGAGAAGAAGAATGAGTCCCATTAGAAATCGGGCCAGTAGCATATGAAGGAGAAGAAAGTGGCCCACGAACAGAAGATGGCCCATTAAGAGAAGGAGGCCCATGAAGATGAGATGCAATAAGACGTTGGGCCTGGGCCGGATCCATTTGGAAAACACGGCTTGAAAGATGGGCCATGAGATTAGCCTGTTCCTCGGAGGGATCAGAGGGACCACGGGAAGATGGGCCCGTGTGGGAAGAGGATTCCACGCGAGAATGGCAAGAAGAATAGGATGAAGGATGATACAAGGGGTTAGAATGATACTCCATGAGGGCAAATGAAGACCTAATACAAGGAGATCAAGGACAATACAAATGGGGAAGCAAGGGCTCAATGGGCTTGAGGACAATAGGGGACTGACCCACTAATGCAAAGACCGATGGACAACGGACCAAGGGACGATGGACTGGACAATGAACCCACAAAATGGACTGACTTAAGTGGGCTTAACAATGACGAAACATGTGGATGCAACACAAGACACCACTAATAGGCTTGAACAAGCCCAAATAAAACAAACAATGCAATGTGAGAGTTTTCACCCAAGTCAAACACGTTGATATGATAGTAAATATTTTAGGGGTTTTAATAGACCTTTTAATGATTTGAATTAGGATAATTCCCTCAAGATAGAAATCATATGGGAACAAGGTCCAAACTTTTGGTTGACTAAGGTTAACTCCTGATGCGCTCGACAGTCGTCGTTTAAAAATGCCGTGCCACACAAATTTATAACCGCACTCACTCACTCGAATGATGTTGAAAATATGAGTACAGTGGTGAATACGGGTCGATCCCACGGGAAGAGAATAGTTGATTTTAGCTCAAGTTGGAAATACCCTTATGTTTTGAACAGCAAATTTTGTATTTGGAGTGCGATTACAATTAACAGAAATGAAATTACAACTTGAAAGAACAAGATATAAGTGCAAGAAATTTAGCCAATGAATTGAAGAATGCCGTCGTTTCCACGCCGAGCCTTTGATGAAGATCGCTCCGCCTTGGAAGTCAACGCCATGATATGAATTGAAGAAGACTTACCACTTCGGGTATGTTTGAAACACTTAAGAAGAACGGATTTGCATATAACAAGTTTGAAGATTTAAGTTTGAAAACATAACAGAATTTCAGTAAAAATAGAGTTTGGAAGAAATTAAATAACTTACAATCTAGATAGAATTAGACAAAGTGGAAAACATAAAAGTTGTAGAGAATTGAAAGATGCAAAACTTTGATGAAGACCATAGAATCAGAAAATGAAAGAAAGTTAATGAAAAACTTGAAAAACTATGACCTATTGGTTCGGATGAACAGTAACTGACAGAAAAACAGCACGTTAACAAATTAATTCTAGAGCTCAAACTAAGAAGAATTGGACAAAGTGCAAGAAGAATAAAACTTAGATCTACAAGAGAGGAAAGACTCTTATGAAGAACTCAGAGTTATTTGAGTACTAAAAAGACTTCAAAATGATGAAATGGCAGAAGATATCACCACGGATGAACAATAATCACATAAAACAGCACTTAAGAAAATTAGTATTAACTCTATGAATTAGGAAGAATTTGAAGAAATGCTAAACAGAGAAGTTGAAGAACACTTGAAAACAAATAACTTTCGTGAAGAACTCAAATTGAAATGAAGAACATAACAATGAGAAATAAGGCTATGAAAAGACTAAATTTCAAAATGAAACTTGTATTGAAATGACTTCAACTTACAACTTTGACTTCAAAAGCTTGGAAAAACACAACTCTAACAATCAAAAACTTCAAAAATACAAAGAACAACATTACATTACAAGTGATCCATAGCTAGCTCTCTCCCTAACTCAACCTTCACAACTTAACAACTAACTACCCACACTTACAAATGAAGGCCCTTTATATAGGGCAACACATAACACCCCTTTACATGTGAACACTTGGCCAATGTGAACAACCCAAATGGCTGCTATTTTGACCCAAAATATGGGCTGACATGTGCTGCACACGTTTTGTAATTTTCTGGAATTTTTTCTGCAATTTTCTGGGCTTTTTATTGGCCTTTTTCTCTCCCATTCTCTCTCTTTCTCTCTCCTGGCTCCGGATGCGCCCGCCGTGCGCCGCGTCTCTCTCACGCGCTTTTGCGCGCCCGCGTGGACCGTCCGTTGCGCCGCCGTCCTCCGCCTCTCGCCGCGTGGAAAACGCGGGCGCGTGCGCCCGCCGACCTCGTTGACGCGGCGAAGCCGCGTCCTGCCACGACCCCGCCTCCGCTGACCGGGGCCCCGGCCGGCTTCCACGAACCCCCCTCCCCTTCGCCCCCCTTCGCCTCGTCGCCCGTGCCATTGGCGCGGGCGGGGCGAAGGCGGGAAAAGGGGGAGGCGATTTAAAATGCTTATATATATATATATATATATATATATATATATTATATAATATATATCTATATATATCTTGTATATATTTGTATAAAAAAATATCAAATAAATTTATTTTCTTTTCTAATTTTTTTCTTTTCTTTTTGAACAACTTCCTGGGCTTTTGGCCCAGTTTAACACATATATTGTTATTCTTTTTTTTCTCTTTTTCTTGGAGCTTTCCTCGAATCGCTTGCCTGCATAAATACATCAAAATTGGTATTAAATTTATTTAATTTCAAAAAATTAAACATTTGATTCAAAATCAATAATAAGTGTGAGAAGTGTATATTTACTATAATTTAAGCTCATAAAAATGTGTATAATGATGAATTAAGATGTAAAAATACACACTTATCAACTCCCTCACACTTATGCAAATGCAAGCCTAAGGGGTGGAAAAGGTACAACCGGCCCGGCGTCCGTGTGGGAATCCACGGCTCACGGGGACTTATGGAGGTCCCCGATAAGATCACTTAGTCGACCCCAAGGAATATGGAGGTGAGAGGATCACTTACCAAGGTAGGAAATGCAACTATGATATGCAATGTATGGCCCTATGTGCACCGGAGTGCATACAAATTCTAGCTTAAAACTAGAAAATCAAGACTAGATTAAACTATGCAAACATGATCCAAATAAGACAAATAGTATATGGATGGAAAGACAATACAAAGGTCTGCACAAGGGGCCCAAGAACAGATCAATCTGACCCCGGGAGGTCAATCAAATCACTGAGCAAAGATGCCCCCGTGAACCTATGCGCAGACCACATGCAGATTTTATGGACAAAATGCTAAAATGATGATAATTTTTAACTAAGCAAACGTGACCCAAATGATGCAAGTAGTATATGGATGGAAAGACAATACAAAGGACTATCCAATGGAACAAAAATCAGTGCAATCAGACATCGGGAAGACAGGCAAATCACTGAGTAAAGATGTACCTGTGAACCTGTCCCTGAGCCTGTCTGCAGAACTTATGCACAAAACTCAAAAAGTTGGACAATATTAGAATATACAAATGTTAACCAAATGATGCAAATGATATATGGATGGAAAGACAATACAAAGGGCTATCCAACGCAACAAGAATCAGCTCAATCGGACTCTGGGATCAAAAGTTATGCCCCAACGAACAGGGCCCCGTGAGCAAGCGCGCAGGACTTGCCAGAACATGTAACGATCTATCAAATGACCGTTACACTCCTCTGACGGTCTACTACAGGGCCGTCACATGACCAAAGCCCTTAAAACACACCAAACAGTGGAAGAATGGACAAAATATCACCTAAACATGCATATGCACACACCCAACTTACAAAAGAGCATTAAAACAAACGTGATGGGCATTGGTGTCCCACCGTGATCACCAAAAAATTATTGATTTATTTTTTAATTAGATTCCTATCCCACCCCCTTTAAATACATACATGCATAAACATGTGAATCAAAGACAAGGGGGATGAAAGGATGAGAAATACTAACCGTGATCGCCACCAAGGTTCCAACAACGTCAAATGATGAAGAAGTGTAAAGAACGGCGCCGTGTACCTTGAAAAGAAAACTTGATCGCGCTTGACAAACGAGGTGCGGGGAATTTGTGGATTCAAACCTCCTCTCCTTCCAGCCGGCTAGATGAAGAGGGCATCACGTTGTATTCATGCTCTCCTACAAAACAAAGATGAAACACAAAGGTAAAAACCCATTAGAATATGAAGTGTAGAAATCTACCCAAAGTGATAAAATAGCATGAATAAAAGAGGGAGAACGCACCGGGGGGAGGTTTTTAACCCATGTGGAAGGGTGGAAAAGATAGGTGGGTGTGTTGTGCATGCATGAGATTTGAAATCACGAGATTTGATTGAGAGAATAGAGAGAAATCATTGATGCAAAATGGGAAAAAATGCATGTGCAGCAGAAAGTGCAGAAAACTATGATGATTTGTGATTTTGAGAGGACTAGAACTAAGAGTATAGACCATGAAATCAAGCCCAAAAAGAGGGAATGAAAAGTTAATACTTCCCTCTTCAAGCCAGGGTCGAAGGATTGAGTCGACATTGCAGCATGGCTTCGCCCCACGTCCGGAAAGAGCCCCCCTTCGCGACTGCAAACTGGGCAGTTTTTATAGAAAAGTGGTGAAACCCCCAACTTTCCTCCACGAGTTTAAGAGATAGAGTCCATCAAATCTCGAGATATATGGATCAATCTCGAGATAATAGTCAAGATAAGTCATAGGAGAAAACGGGACTCTATTTGGATGAAGGATCTGGAAGATATGGCTTCTGGAAGGGAGCCCCGGAGCTTAATTTGTAGAGTTTGAGTTGAACCAGGACACCTAAACTCTCAACTTTTGAGCGTGATTCTAAGTAATATAGCCATTGAAATTTGGAGTTCTTTGGACTGAATTCAAGATAATACCAAGGAGAAATCATAGGAACAAACGGCGCTCAATTCGGAGTAGAATTCAAGAAGTTTTGGACTCTGCAAGAGGGCCACGACGCAAAGAAATGGAGCAGAGTCCAGCACGAATTGGACTCTCAGGTGTCTGTAACGGTCTATCGTACTACCGTCAGAGTAATGTAACGGACTAGGGTAGGTCCGTCACACTCTGGGGGTCAAACGGGGCGATTTTGGATAAGTTTTGGTGTAACGCACCCATACTAGACCGTCACATGGACTCTGACGGTCTAGGGTAGGACCGCCACACTCTAGGGGTCGAACAGGGTATTTTCGGGCAAGTTTCGGTGTGACAGTCTATCGTAGGACCGTCACACTGCTCTGGCGGTCTACACTGGGCCGTTACATGATGCTCTAACGCACCTGCAGTAGACCTTCACACCGATGAAGGAAAATTCTGGGCAGACTACGCGCGACTTCAGAAATTGAAGCGTATCTCTCAAACGGGGCAGAACTAGTGAAAGTGGTAGACGAAGAAATTGTAGATAACTGAGAGAGGAACAACTTTCATGAAGAAAGTAAGTTGCGAAAATGACAAAAAGGGGGAGAAAATGGGGCTAGAATAGAGAGGAAAATTCTGGAAAATAGGTGAACATCATAGCACGCCGGAAAAATGTGAATAGCTCACAATAGGGGCAGAACTAGCCAACAGCGTAGAAGAAGAAATTGTATATCTTTGAAAGGGGAACAACTTTGTTGAAGACAACGTTTTGAAAAGAGGAGCAGAAAGAGATTAAAAAGGATCACTATACGCAGTGAGAGAGAGCCGATTACTTGAGGGAAGCCGGCCTAAATGGGCCGTAAGTTGACTTGGAAGCTGGAATTTGATAAGATAAGCTCCAGGGCTCTAAGAAATCATGATCTGCAAGACTCAAAGGATATGAAATGGTAAAAATGGGCTTGAAATCCGTCCAAGGAAGGCTCCAAAACAATGGCTAATTCGGGACATCAAAATGATGAATAAGAGAAATAACTCAACTTGTGGGCTAAAACGGTTGTCAACAGAAGGCTCGGCATTTGATGGCGTCGGACGCTCCGTGCAGAGTCATCAGAGCGTCGAAGCTGTCGTAGTGATCGGTCGGGTCGCCCTGGCCATCGTAGGGCTTGAAGGTTGGGATGGAGGTTCTGGGAGACACCTATGCCTTCAAGATATACTCGGAGAAGGGGGATTTCTCCTCATCCTCCAGGGGAGAGGCCTTCTGCAGGGCGCACATGGCACGCTCTTATTCTGCGAAGCGTCTCTCGAACTCTCGCAGTCGGAGGGATAGCTCCGGCTACTGTTGTACCGCGGGACTGGGGGGAATGTCTTGGCGATCCTCGGGAATGTCGGTCTCCGGGTTCGGACGGCGTGCCCCATGTTTTCCCCGCCTCGGTGTGGAGGAAGCCTCTTGCTCCGACGGCGGAGCTTGCGAGGGTCCTCCAATCCTGTTACGGATAATCTGCTGGCCGCGGATAGTGAAGCGACCTCCGGCAGTGTGTTGGGATGCATTTTCGTGGGGAGGGCTCCCTGACGGGGCGCGTGACCCTACATCCCTAGCCGCCTGGTGTGGGTGACGTCACGCGGTTTGAGAAACGAAAATGCGGAGTGCGCGGGCTCGTTTTGTTTGCTGCAACACAAAAATAAGAGAAAAGAGAAGGGGCCACCACGGGAGATTACTCCGGCGGGGCGAGCGGGACAAGTACAATATAGCAAGATATGGGGTTAAACGGCCATAGCGGGAAGTGACTCGCCGCGGCCTCGGGGGGGACGGGAATGGTGCGGAAATCAAATAGCAAGAATTGAAACGGCCATTACGGGAAGTGACTCGCCGCGGCCTCGAGGGTATAGCAGATATAGCAGCAATTCAAGATATACAAGAGAAAGGACAGAATTCAAACGACCATTGCGGGAAATGACTCGCCGCGGCCTCGAGAATATGAGCAGATAAGAATATAACATGATATAAAGAGAATATAAAGAACGGGAGTTTAAACGGCCATTGGGGAAGTGACTCACCGCGGCCTCGAGAATATGAGCAAATAAGAATATAACAGAATATAAGAAGAATATAAAGAACGGGAATTTAAACGGCCATTGGGAAAGTTACTCACCGCGGCCTCGAGAATATGAGCAGATAAGAATATAACAAAATATAAAGAGAATATAAGAACGGGAATTTAAATGGTCATTGGGGAAGTGACTCGCCGCGGCCTCGAGAATATGAGCAGATAAGAATATAACAGAATATAAGGAGAATATAAAGAACGGGAATTTAAACGGCCATTGGGGAAGTTACTCGCCGCGGCCTCGAGAATATGAGCAGATAAGAATATAACAGAATATAAAGAGAATATAAGAACGGGAATTTAAACGGCGATTGGGGAAGTGACTCGCCGCGGCCTCGAGAATATGATGTGGTCGCCAGGGGCCAAAGACCCCAAAATAAGGAAATGATCGTGCCTACCTCACTAGCAGGAAGTGGCGGGTTGCTTCTTCCTCCCCCTTCGGCCGGCCGGTGGAGAGGGCTTTCTTCAGTTACCCTTGCAAAATAACAGACAATAGATAAACAAAATTAGAAAATGGCAGTGTAGTATCAATCCCTTGTGATGAAAATAACGAAATCGTGGCAGGACACACACCTGGTTGGTGTGGTTTTAAACCCCTCTCGGACTCAAGTAGGAGGAAAATGCGATAATGGATGCAAGAAGTATATAAGAAGAGGCGCCCTTATGAAGGGGGATAGAGGATGCGAGATGATGAATGCAAAAGAACTACGAAGAAAAGGAAAGGATTGGCTTATTGGATATGCCGATGGCGAAATCCGGCGGAGCTCCGGCAGCGTAGGGACGACGTGGAAGCACGGTGGATGAAGATGACCTTCCTCTCGCGAGCGTGGGCACCCGAGAAGCCGGCAGAACTCCTCCTGAAAGGAACCTAAGGGTTAGAAAAGGATCCGGCAGCCTCGGGATTCCGGCAGCCTGTCGGACCTCTCAAAAATGCTCTCTCTTCGGACTGAGGGGGGTCTGCTATTTATAGAGTCCCGGATGATGGAGGCGTCCAGGGGCCTGGACGCCTCCTTTTGGGGGTGTCCAGGACCCAGGACGCCTTCATCAAGGCCTTAGAAAATTTTTATTAATTTTTATTTTTTTTATTTTGAATATTTTAATGGAGGCCTCCCAACAACTGGACGCCTCCATAACAGCCCACCAGAATCCGTCGAAAGCCGCACGCGGTTTGGCAAAACATGTGTTTTTTGACTGGCGCCCGTGACTCACAAGTGGGCGCGTCTGGCTGGCAGGACGCCCTTATATTCTGGACTTTTCTCAGACGTCAAATTGAGCGGCGCGTCGGGCTTGTCCGGATGTGGTGAAATGAAGGCGTCCAGTCTCCCGGACACCTCCACGTTTTGGATTTTTTTCGATTAGTCAAACCGACCGGTGTGTCGGGATTGTCCGTATATGGAGTATGGGCGCGTCCAGGCACCTGGACGCCTTCACATTTTGGATTTTTTTCAAACGTCAAACCGACCGTCGGACGGGGGCCGCCCGTGGGCAAGTTGATGGAGGCGTCCAGGGGCCTGGACGCCTCCATAAATATAATATATTTTTTTGTTTTGTCTTTTATCCTGATTAATATTATTTATTTTTTATATTTTATTTTCATGGAGGCGTCCAGGGGCCTGGACGCCTCCATTAATTTATTATTTTTATGTGTTTTTTGGCTTTAAATATATATTAAAATCATGGAGGCGTCCAGGGGCCTGGACGCCTCCATGAAGACCCCCCCCGGGTCCCCTGAAAAGGTGTCGGCAACCGCCTGCCAGACATTCTTCCTGGTTCCGAAACCTTCCGGTGCGTCCGATTGGTGTTGATGCCGTCCGAATGCCGTAACGAGACGATTTTCGGATGCCGAAAAGGCGGAAGAAGACTCAAGAATAGGAAGCACTCAAGCGATTCAAAATGCGAAAGCCGCTGCGGGGTGTCGTATAGTAATATGAGATTTTCTCGGGAGACGTCAGGAATAGCGTGTCTACAGCTGCCTTGCCTTGGCGTCTGCTTTGCAAGGGAGTGACACATAATGGAATGGTATCGAAGTGGAGTGAAATGGAGTGGGAATGGACTGATAAGTTGATGTCAAGGTGTGATGAGACACGCTTTTGACATTACTGTTTGGAATCTTTCTTGTAGTTTCAATGAGGCGTCCTTGAAGAAGGTCTTTCAAATTTTGACAATTGCTTGGACGGAGATCAAATAGGGGAGGGTGAGATGTGCGCTTAGGCCAGAAAATAAAGGAGACCAACTTCTCGGTGTGAAAGTACCTGGGTCATAAACCGGCAGGTTTCACCTGTGGGGAGCGGTTACCAGCCAGTGTGGAAGTGCTGCGGCCAAGGTGGGTCAAACAAGGTAAAAAGTAAAAGAATATCTGAGGGTCTGGCCAAACAAGGGTCTCCTTTGGAAGAGCAGCGTAGGGCCGTTTCAAGGAAACTCAGTATTTCATTCGGAGTGGAATATCTCATTTTTATAAGAATTGAAGCACAAACGGCTTTTACAATCGAATCACTTGAATGATCTTCCGTAATAAATCAAAGTCCTATGTGAATGCATGTCGGGGTTAAAATAAAAATTTAAAATAAACTAAAATAGAAAATAGCCAAGGATAATATTGTCAACTCGTTAAGAATGGGTCAAGATACCGATCCAGTGAGCTGATACTGGGCTGGGGCCTGTTTATCCACGCACCAACTCACTGGACGGAACCGTCGTCCCCATGCCACCACAAGTTAACGGCCTATTCGTACAACCCAAATTCTTCCGGAATCATCACCGTTTTTGTTGAAGGGGAACTCAAATCCCAGATTCGTTCAGGCCGCAAGGTCCTTGACATGTTGTAGTAGCGTAGGTATCATATACTATGATGCATGACATGGTGGGACCAACCATGGAATGGTGGGACAGGAGATAGGACAAAGACGTCCGTTAGTAAAACCTGCACAGACCAGCATAGATTAGTAACATCAGAAAGTAGCAGAATTATAACAGAATCGCACCACAGTACAAGGGGATCCAGACAAAACCCTGACGATTGACCACTGATGTGACGTGTTTCGACCTGTAGCGCCTCTCCTTTCCTATAATGTGACGACCCGAGAATCCGATTACCGGGAAGGCCCGATAACCCGAGACTCGCATCGCCGCCCACGAGCCGGGAGGGCTCGGAAGGGCTAAAAGGAGTGTGGAGGCACAAAGAAATATGAAATAAAGCAGGACAACCAACAACAAAGAGCTGAAAGAAAGAACAACAACAGTTACAACAGAGTCCAGTCCAACAGAAAGTACAGTCTAAAGCAGTAAAAACGTACCACATGCCAAGTGAACACTCGGCCCGGCAGGCTGGCAACTGAGAACCTCCGATCCGCATCCTCGAACCACGAGGAAGAACCGCAACACCTGAAAAGCAGGGAATGAGTCTCCAAAATAGAGACTCAGCAGGGATCCCGCGGAACCCCAACCGGAAACAACGGCGGTAGCGGAAAGGAGAGCTACAACTACAGCAGGAACAACAAACCGGTGGCCGGTCAAAACTCGGCACTACAGCTACTCCTACTGCCAGAAGGCAGACCTCGATCACGCAGTCGAAGCTACCAAACTACGCTAGTACCACCTACCGAAGTAAAAACACACGGCAACCACGCCGTAGAGGCCTGTCCCCCGGACAGCCAACCTGGACACGCTGTCCAAGGTGCAACCCCGACCATCCGATCGCGGGTACCGCACAACAAGACCCAACCTCGGTAAAGCTACTAGCACTAATCTCACGGCGCCAGAACCGACACACATGCGCCAAGATGAAACAACCGAACTCACCGGTCAACACGACCAAAAACCCGAAGGTCAAAGACACAGAAACTGACAGTCTGTCACTCCGTACTCGACAGGAGTACCACCCACTAGAAGCACAGCCGGTAGCATCCCCTGACGTCTTACACCGCACCGCAGGTGAACCGCCTGACGTGGTAGGTCCTACCCGAGACGCGAACACCGTACAAGTAACCACAAACAAGTAACTAGCTGGGGTCACGCCCGTCGACGTGGGTCCAACCGCCCCCAACCACGTGTGCACACACAGACCTTGCGTCACTAGGTCTGGTCCTCTGACCGGTTTTCCCCCGTAGCCGGACTCTGGCTACCGACGAGGGGCCTACGGTAACCGGTCCACAAACCGTCTGAAAGGTAAGCCCGTACACCACTCCCTGGTGCGACCAGCACACGCGTACTGGTAGGCTACGACTAGTGGAGGGTCACTGAAGGAGTAGACTCTCAACTCAACGGAAAACAACGTCCGAATCCGACGACGTACGGGGACCACCCCACGTACCGGCCCCGTCGCACGGTGACCACAGTCGGAGAAGAAACGGGACTCACAGTCCACGGCCACGCACGCACCGTGCGCGAGAGTCGAGAAAACTCGAGTGGCACTAAGCCACTGGACACTAGGCAGTCCACTAAACGCACTACAGTCAACGGTCCTTGAGTCACAAGACTCGGGGTCAAGACCGTTGCACGCAACAGCACAAAGCCGTCAATCTAGTCCAATCTCTAGGTCTAAAACCACGATAGCACAAGTACCGAGATAACTCACGAGTCGCCAAGACCACTCCCTCGAGAAGGGAACGCAAGGGACAAAGGCCACTCACACGGGCCACACGGAAAACACAGAAGCACGATTCCCAAGGCAGCACGCAAGCCGCCACGACGATTTCCCATCTTGAAGCAAGCGGGGAACCTCCAGCCCCAGGCCGGACAACTGGACTCACAGTCCAAGGCCAAACACATGGCCCACACGGGAATCGCCTTCCAAAGGAACCCACGATATGCGGGGGAGACCCCACCGCACACACACCGACACACGGTGACTCGATCAAGCGTAACACAAGAGCCCGGAACACGTGGGGTCAACCGGACCCACCACACCTACGGGCACGCGAATCGAGGTAACACGGTCCCTCCCGACACCCCAGAAACGTGGACACAGAACCCACGGGGTGTCCAGGATACTCACAAGGCCGGAGGTCGACCACTGGGTCCCAACCGGGTCGACCGGAGACCAACACAATGCGAACGGACGCTAAAAGGTCACCCGGACCCTTAAGCGCACTGGCACGCAAAACGAGGTAAACGAAACCTCCAGACACCCCAAAAACACGGTCACGGAACTCCACTGGGTGTCCAAGGCACACACGGCCTAAGGGGAGAACGATCAGCCGCAGACCGCCCGCCCCGGGCAACCCGGCTGGTCCCTCCAAGAACGCGCTACATGTGCATAGCGCGTTCAGCCAGAACGCGCTATACGCGCCTAGCGCGTTCAACACGAACGCGCTACATGACCATAGCGCGACCAGGCCAGGTCGCGCTATGATCCTATAGCGCGACAACCAGAACGCGCTGGGGCCGTAAGGCGCGACCCAAACCGCCTTACTGTTCATCTTCTCCGATGAACGCGCCCTATCGGGGCAGCGCGACCTTCAAGAACGCGCTACTGGAGTATAGCGCGTTCTCAGTCTGCGCCCGAAAACGGTGGAAACCGCGGGAAAAGCCATGCCACGCCCCGTTCACCCCCAGGTGAAGGGGAAACAAAAGGGGAAACCTTCCCCAAGCCCCTAGGCATGCATCTAAACCCCTGGATCGCCCAAAAATACCATAAAACGGGAGATTCGGCTCACACCCCGAAAACACACATTTTCCCCAAAATGCCCCGTTTAGCCCGCTCGGCTCACCACGGCCTACGAAACTCGCGGGAAAGGAAGTACACGGGCTGAGGGTCCATCACCCTACCTCCACCGAAGATTACGCGCACCGTGGACGCCGATCCACGAAGAAAACGCCGTTGGAGCCTCGCCGTTCCACGAACTCACGGCCGAGCTTCTACGCGCCTCCACCGCCTCGATCCTCATCCATCCTCGCCCACGCCGTCCCCGCCTCGCCCATGCTCCGCCCCGTCGGCCGCCGGAGAGAGAGGGAGAGAGGAGAGAGCGTGAGAAGAGAGAGGGAGAGAAATGAGAAATGAGAGGGGGAGAGAGAGAAAAAGCTATTTATAGGAAAATCCAGAAAATCAGAAAAATCCAGAAAAATAGAAAATTACACCCTCGCGATCCTCGGAGCGCACCGATCGCAACGGTACCACTCGCGCCCTGGTGAACGGCCCGGTTCACCCGCAACGAGGTTCCGAAGGGAAAGCCGAAACCCACGCCGGGAATCGGAAAACACACGCGGAAAAAGCCGCGGAACGCCTCCGGGCCTCCGAAACGACTCCGGATCGCGCCGATCCGAACACGAAAGACGTCCGAAACGAAATTTCGGACACAACGGAGCTGGACACTCCGGGAAACCAGATCCGGGACCCACGAAGAAGGATCCGAAAAACCTGGGGCATTACAGCCCTCCCCCCTTAAAGGAATTTCGTCCTCGAAATTCAGGACCAAGCACGAAGTCATAGGGGAAGAACACTGAACCAACTGACACGCTGTCAGGGCCCCAGCACAGAAAACCTCGATTCTGACGAAAAAGCCGATCCTGAGGGACACAGCCAGACTTACAATCACACACAACACCTCACTCCTCGCGCCGAGCACACATGCCAACAGAGCAGGCATACAGCAAAGGACACAGTCCGGCATCACTTCAGACAACGCGAGAATCCACCAAGGCGCCGCAGCCACAATCTCGCTCACCGAGGAAACACAACCCTCGACACAAGCAACAGCTACTGATCCACCCAATGATCAGCAGACAAATCGCACAACAGCTTCGCAACCAGCTGACAGGTCGCACACCCTCCTCAAGGGAGCAACCAAAACAGAGCCTCCACCAGCTCAAGCAGCCATCTCAGCAGACCGCAACCAGCACATCGTCTCAACACCAAGAGACACCCCACACATGGCAAGCCGAAAGTCGGACACAACACTGTGCCAACTCTCGTCAGAAGTCAAACTCCGACAAAGTCCAGATCCCATCCGGAAAGGCACATCACAGAAACGACCACCAAAGGTCTCGCTGGCACACGGCTCTCGCCACGCTCGAGCCCCAACAACCAGCATCTTCTGTCTCTGAAAAGACCATCCACTGGTCACCAACTGCTCGCCAACTCGACCCTCTCGGGAAGCACGACGAAACCAAATGACAGAACATGGCGTCTTCAGTCATCACCTCACTGGACCCAGACTCACAGGGGAACGACCCCATGCTAGTCACCAAACCAGGGATAACCTTGCGACACCAATGTCCTATCAGGGACCACCAAGCCGACGCCAACCTCACAGGAGGCCTCCGCCCTAAGGCGTCACTCTTCCATCTGGTCTCATCAAATCCTTCGATCAACCCAAGTGGACACCTGCCAATCCCGATTCCGCCCTTACCACAGAGCCACGGGACACCACCTGGACAGAGCTCACGGGTCCCTAAGCAACGAACATTCCACCGTCACATTCCGACAAGACCGTAGAACCAACAGGAACCCACAGCCTGCCAGAGATCGCTTCCTCAAAAGACGATCTCATCCGAGGACACGACTGGGAACACAAGTCGGACACCAAGCCACCGACTCTGACAAACACGTCCTCGACCTCCGTCAGGCGACATCCTCAACAACCTCATCCAGGTCCAACATCGACGCCTGACACGGCTTCCAACACAGGAATAGGGTACTCATGCGGCGCACTAGCCAGCACTTTTCCCAACACTCCATCCTGCCAGTGCCAACAACCATAATACCTCGAGCAATGACACGGCAACAACACCTTTCACACCGAGGAACCCATCCTCCGATGCTCAACGCAAACTCAGGAATCCGCCCGTAGCAACCAACGCTACGATCCTGAACTAGTGGGTCACAAGCCCACCACGCTTCCGCTGCGCGCTCAGATCCGCGCGCACAGCCGAGAAAGCAAGCACCGCCCAACCAGCACTCGTCCTTCCGGAACAGCGCCAGCACCCTCACACGACAAGGGAATGGGCACAACTTCTCACAGGCAACCGCCTTGCCAGGACAAGGAGCACGTCTCGCACGGACTTCATGGCACACAAGGCCAACCAATCCGAACACACAACGCAAGACGACGAACCTTAGCCCAACACAATCTCTCCAACCAAAGGAGAAACCAGCACACTTCCGACCAACGGAAGGACTCCATGCTCGACCTGACCTCGAACCTCGCGCACGCTGGAAACAGCACCAAGGAAAACCATCACTTCCATCAGGTCAGCGCCTCCGACACACTCGACGAGTGTCACGTCGGACCACAATCACAGCATCTCTCGATGCACCACCGCTGCAATTCCTCGAACTGCAACACGGCATGCCAAGAGTCGCAACACGAGCCATAACCGACAACTGCCAACGCTCATCCTCGAGTCCCGAACTCACCGCGGAGCCTTCACATCTCAAGCCAACTCCAGAGCGGACACAACCCATCCACTGACATAAGCGCAGGAGCAAAGACTTAACGGGACATCTCTGCCAAATCCTGCCTCGAAATCAGCAGAACGATCAGGACCGACACGTCATTTCTGACGCCACAGAGCGCGACAAGGACATCAGGCCCGACGAAACAGCAGCTCACCGAGAAGATCCTCTGCTCACCCAAGCACACTTCTCGATCAGAACGCCTCAGGAGCTGGACAAACCTCAAGCTGGAGTGGCCAAAATCGACAGCAGCTCCCTCAGAGCACGCTCACGGCCACTTAACCAAGAACAGTCCGGACCAGCCACCTGACCACGCTGCAGGTTCCTCGAACGCAGCACCGCGAACTCACGCCTGCCAGCAACCTCTGCCCAACGCAGCACAACCAGGGCCACCACCGATGAGGGAGAAGGCTCTCGACCTTGATCCTTAGACCACATGCTGGCACGAAAGCCGCGGACAGCAACCACCTTCTCAGCGCCGCACAGCGCACCCAAGCTCTCAAGCGAGAAACAAGGCGGAAAGCGAACACAAAACCCTAAGCCAGCTGCCGACTGTACCGGACCTTACGGACTCTGATCACTGCAACATTTCGAATTCTTATGTACGTCCACAACCACCGCTCTGATACCAGCTGTGACAACCCGAGAATCCGATTACCGGGAAGGCCCGATAACCCGAGACTCGCATCGCCGCCCACGAGCCGGGAGGGCTCGGAAGGGCTAAAAGGAGTGTGGAGGCACAAAGAAATATGAAATAAAGTAGGACAACCAACAACAAAGAGCTGAAAGAAAGAACAACAACAGCTACAACAGAGTCCAGTTCAACAGAAAGTACAGCCTGCCGGGCCGAGTGTTCACTTGGCATGTGGTATGTTTTTACTGCTTTAGACTGTACTTTCTGTTGGACTGGACTCTGTTGTAGCTGTTGTTGTTCTTTCTTTCAGCTCTTTATTGTTGGTTGTCCTGCTTTATTTCATATTTCTTTGTGCCTCCACACTCCTTTTAGCCCTTCCGAGCCCTCCCGGCTCGTGGGCGGCGATGCGAGTCTCGGGTTATCGGGCCTTCCCGGTAATCGGATTCTCGGGTCGTCACATATAAGTACCTCCCTTAGGCTAGTTCAACCAAATGCACTAAGGAGAGTTTTGAAAGCTCAGGAGGAGAAGGAGAGGAGGATCTAGGGATTTTAGGATGGAAGGAGAGTCTTCCCGCCTTATGAAGCGGAGCAGGCCTAGCAGCGAGATCAGGCGACTCTCCGACCTCGAGGGTCATCTGAGTGGGACGATCCAGTCGCATATGGTAAGCTGACTTATTTCAAATTCTCCGTGTGAACTCTCTTCTCACTTCTCTTCCTTTCCTTTCTTCTTTCCAGCCGTATCCACTCTTCCCAGGCCCGAGGAAGTTTTCCAAACTGCCATGGCTTTCAAAGCTAACTTCCAACATCTCCATCGGCATGAGGGCCATACTCTCGAAGTGACATCTTCAGGGGCTCCTTATTCATGCCAAGCACTATGAGAAGATTCACATGGACTGGGCGGCTATGGGCGCACTAGTGGAGATCTGGCATCCCCAGACCCACACTTTCATCTTCGCGACCTTCGAGGTGACCATCCTCCTCGAGGAGGTGGAACTTCTGCTCGGATTGAAGAAATTCAAGAGTGACGGGAAGGTGAAGGCTATGCGGATGCTGACCCGGGGGACTTCCGAGAGCGTCCTTGGAAGCTTCATGCCGCCCGACGCAGCCAGAAAGGTCCGTACTCAACAGGGAATTGATTTGAAAAGGCTCGCGGAATGGGTCATGGACGCCCTGAGAGGGTCACCATACGATGACTATTTGGAAGGAATCATGAAATGGTTCACTATTTGTCTGGCGGGTGCTCTCTTGTTTCCTTATACCGACAACATAGTGGAGGAGGACCAACTGAGTGCTATCCGCGAGATTTGGAGTGGAAAGAGGGTGGGACCCGCCATCCTTGCCTACCTTTACAGTGGCCTTACTGCCTCAAGCATGGGTAAGCCTCCTTTTGATTGCGCACTTGTTCTGAATTGCTGGATTGATTTGCACTTCAAATTTGACCACCGTGAGGGGATGCCGACTACTTCGAAGCTCTTCCAACAAAGTCCCCTTTATTACATAGCCGATGTGTTAGGCTTCGGTGGCACCGTGGCGAACCGTGTTCCGTGGCTGAAGAAACAGGAAGATTGGCGGTCTCACTTTCACTACCAGAAAAAGCGGGATTTCAAACGGAATTTTCAGACGGAAATTTCAGACGGAAATTTCCGTCTGAAATTTGTGACGGATTTTTTTCCGTCGAAAATCCCGTTTGAAATATGTAATTACACACCGAAGTTCAGACGGAAATTGTGACAGAAAATATTCCGTCACAAATTTCAGACGGAATTTGGGACGGAAAATTTAATCTGTCAAAAATTTATGACCAAGAATTTGTGACGGCCACATTTGTGACGGATCCGTCTGACAATCCGTCACAAATGTGTCTTCTCACGGATTTTCAGACGGAAATTAATCCGTCACAAAATTTTTGTGCCCCCAATCCGTCACAAATGTGCCTTTGTGACGGATTGGGGGCGCAAAACTTTTGTGACGGATTAATTTCCGTCTGAAAATCCATGAGAAGACACATTTGTGACGGATTGTCAGACGGATCCGTCACAAATATGGCCGTCACAAATTCTTGGTCATAAATTTCTGACAGATTAAAAATTCCGTCCCAAATTCCGTCTGAAATTTGTGACGGAATATTTTCCGTTATAATTTCCGTCTGAACTTCGGTGTGTAATTGCATATTTCAGACGGGATTTCCGACGGAAAAAAATCCGTCACAAATTTCAGACGGAAATTTCTGTCTGAAATTTCCGTCTGAAAATTTCGTCTGAAATCCCGCTTTTTCTGGTAGTGTTTTGAACCATGACACAAAGGTTCTGCACTTGCACACCGGCATGTCTATTCTTACTTGAACTCCTTATGAGCTCTTCTCCCGAAGTTGAACTCCAACTGATCGGCGCGACCGAGTTTGTCCTTTACAACGCGCATCGGTGCTGCCTCCAGATCGGCATTCCACGCCACTCGTTTCCACCACTGACTGGCATCGTCCCTTTAAAGAAGAGGGAGTTGGGTACGGAAGCGGATGCGAAGGAAGCGAAGGCCGTTAAAGCACCCTAGAAGACAAGTGTTGCGGGAAAGGCCTTAGCACACGTGGGGGAAGAATGTGAGCTGTGGAGAGCTTATGTAACCGAACTGGGGAAGTTAAGGCCTAAGGCGCCTAAGCCCCTGATGTAGCCCGCTCTGCTTTCTGATAGAATAAAATCTGGCATTTGGCATTTTGGACCATTGTTCCCTTAATTATTATTTTTTATGATTTTTATTTTTTCTTTTTTTTTTATGTTTTCTCTCTCCCCCTTTTTGTGTTCTCGTTTATATATATATATATATATATATATATATATATATATATATATATATATACATATACATATACACTTTTTATTTTAATGGGGGCTTCCAGAGGGCTGGACGCCCCTATAATTTCTTTTTTATTTTTATGAATTTTTTTGTTTTGGGGGCGTCTAGGGCGTGGACGCCCCTATAATTTCTTTTTTATTTTTTTGAATTTTTTGTTTTGGGGGCGTCCAGGCGCCTGGACGCCCCTAGTTTTTTTTTTGAATTTTTGAAAAAAAATAAAAAAGGTGGGGGCGTCCAGGCGCCTGGACGCCCCAAAAAGGGTGATTTTCTTATATAAAGGGCGCCTCACCCCCCTTCCACTTTTACTGTTCATTCTGACGACTCATTCACTCTAAACGACCCATTCTCAGTCCCAAATGGAGCAAGGAGGCCCGAGCGAGGGTGGAGAGAAGCGGAAACGACGGGCTCGTCGTCCGAGGAGGTCGAGAGATCATGTAGAGGAGGCTGCCGCGGGGGAGGAGATTGCCACGGGAGAGGAGATTGCCGAGGAAGAGGAGGCGCCTCCTTTGGCCGTGGAGGGTCCTGCGGGCGCTGGCGACGCCGGAGAGGATGAGCACGACCCGGTAAGCCCCTCAGAACTCCAATTTGTTGGTTTAATAGGCTAAACAGGCGGGCGAGAGACGGTGTGGAGAAGGCCGGGGAGTGGGGGAAGGAGGCGTCCAGGGGCCTGTACGCCTCCAACTTTTCTTTTTTATTTTATTTTATTTTTATTGTTTTTTTGAGTTATTACATAACTAATAAAATTAAATTAAAAATAAGGAGGCGTCCACTGAGGTGGACGCCTCCATGATAATATATATTATTTTTATTTGATTTTTTTATTTGTTTTTGTCTTGTTAAAATAAAATAAAGAAAATAAAATGAAAGCGTCCAGGGGGGTGGACGCCTTTATATATATATATATATATATTAAATAAATAAATAAATAAATAAATATTATGTACAGTGTTGTTGTTAATTATTATCCATGATGCTAATTGATAAGTGTGTATTTTTTCTTCTTAATTCATAATTATTCATATTTTTATGAGCTTAAATTATGATAAATATACACTTCTCACACTTATTGTTGATTTAGACTCAAATGTTTAATTTTCTGAAATTAAATAAATTTTAATCACAATTTTTACTTTTTATGCAGGCACGTAATACGAGGAAAACTTGAAGAAAAAGAAAAAAAAAAGAATAAAAATATACATGTTGAATGGGCCAAAAGCCCGAGGATTGGTTCAAAAAGAAAATAAAAATTTTTTTTAAAAAATAAATTTATTTACTATTTTTTAGAATTTTTCTAATAATATATAGATATATATATAGCTATATAGATATATATATATATATATTATATATATAATAAAAAAATAAAATAAAAAAATTTCAAAACCCCCCGCCCTTCCCGCCTTCGCCGCCCGCACCGGCGACGAGGCGAGAAGGGCGAAGGGGGGGGGGGGCTCGTGGCATGCGGAGCGAGGAAGGCGCGAAGGCGGGGGGGGGGGGGGTCGTGGCAGGCGAAGGCGGCGCGAAGGGCGGCCGGGCGACGCGTGGCGAGGCACGCGGAGGCGCGGGCGCACCCGCCCGCGTGCGACACGCGGCGACGTTGGCGGGGTTCGGCGCACGGCGGGCCCACGGCAGGCGGCCGAACGGCGGTCGGCCGGTCGGCGTAACGCGCCGGCAGAGAGAGAAAGTGAGAAAGAGAAGGAAAAGAAGGCCAACAAAATACCAGAAAAATCCAAAAAAATCAGAAAAAAATGACAAAGTGTGCAGCACATTCCAGCGTACCAATTTAGGCAAAATTAGGTGCAATTGAGTTGTTTCACATGAGAGGGGGTGTTATGTGTTGCCCTATATAAAGGGCCTTCATTTGTAATGGAAAGGGATGGTAGTGTTGTGAAACTAGGAGAGTGAGGAGGAGAGATAGCATAAGAGATTGTGAAGGTTTTTCATTGTATTCTTGAAGTTCTTCATTGTAAGTCTTAGTAGAGCTCCATAGGAGGGTTGGATCTTGATGTTTTACAAGCTTTTGGTGTCACCTTTGTAAGTTGATTTGATATTAATGCAAGGTTCTTTTTAAGCATTCAGTCTATTCTTGATCCAATTACTTATTATTATTGTCTTCATTTCAATTTGAGTTCTTCACGAAAGTTGTTCCTTTTTAAGTTTTCTTCAACTTCTCTGTTTAGCATTTCTTCAAATTCTTCCCGATTCATAGAGTTATTACCCGTTTTCTTAAGTGCTGTTTTAGGTGTTTACTGTTCATCCGTGGTGAGACATTCTAGTATTCTTATGTTTTGAAGCCTTTCTAGATCTCTTTTCAATCTGAGTTCTTCATCAAAGTTGTTCCTCTCTTATAGATCTCCATTTCATTCTTCTACCACTTTGTCTAATTCTATGTATTTTTAGAGTTAGAATTAATTTTTCAAGGTGCTGTTTTTCTGTCAGTTACTATTCACCAGCAGTGATAGATCTTGATTTTTCATTGCCTTCCTCTTATTTTCTGTGTCTGTGTTTTTCATCAAAGTTCTTCCTCTTTCAATTCTCTACAACGTTCATGTTTTACACTTCTTCTAATTCCGTCTAGATTTGAAGTTATGTTTTTTCTTCCAATCACTATTTTCACTTGAATTCCGTTATGTTTTCAAACTTAAGTTTTCAAACTTGTTATATGCAACCCTTGTCTTCTTAAGTGTTTCTTCAAACATACCCGAAGCGGTAAGTCTTCTTCAAATCCTCTCATGGCGTCGACTTCCTAGGCGGAGCGATCTTCATCAAAGGCTCGGCGTGGAAACGACGGCATTCTTCAATCAATTGGCTAAATTTCCTTTACTTATCTCTTGTCATTTACAGTTACAATTCAAATTTCTTTAGTGATAATCGCACTCCAAATACAACATTTTATTTTCCAAATACAAGGGTATTTCCAACTTGAACTAAAATCAAATATTCTCTCCCCGTGGGATCGACCCGTATTCACCACTGTACTCGTATTTTCAAAAATCATTCGAGTGAGTGAGTGCGGTTATAAATTTTAAAATTTGTGTGGCACGACATTTTTAAACGATGACTGTCGAGCGCATCAAATTTTTGGCGCCGTTGCCGGGGAGTGAATTATGATGATAGTTGGATATTCTTGTGTTTGGTGTATATATGTGAATATTCATTTTGCTCTTTTTACTTGTGCAGGACAAAGAAAAAAATTTGAAAATCAAAGAAAGAGGAAGATCGAACCTAAAATTCCAAGGATATGAAACGTCGTTAAATTGCCCGGAAGCATTGCTAAAGGGCTGAAATCAAGAACAGGTTCTATCTTTCCACTTTCTGAAAAATCTTTACAAAACTCTAAAAATTTCTTGAAAACTCTATAAAAATCATAAAACAATCAAAACAAAAAAAAATTGTTGTGCTGGTTAGATAGGTTCATTAATTAAAAAAAAATATACTTGCACCAAAATCTAAAAAAAAAATCATTTCAAGATTAGAAACCACACATCATGTTTTAGGTCATGCATCATTTAGTATAGAAGTTTTCTTTGTTCAATTCCTGTCAATTGCATATTGAAGATTGCGAGGGGCAAGGTACGTTCTACTCACCATATTCTAGCATTCATTTTACATAAAGAACCCCTTGTTTGAAATTGTGGTGTGCATTTTCATTTCAAAATACTTTAAGGGCAACACCCCTAATAAGATAAGGTGGGGATTTCATCACCCTTCCTTAGCCCACAAACCACATTTCTCTTGCATCTTCGCATGACCTCCGCCATAAATAAAAGTCAGTAAATGTTGGCCCTAGGATCACACTGTGATTCTTGTGTTATTTAGGTTTATCCTCATATGAAAACCGGTGCCTAAGGCAAGACGGTCGGACAGCAAACGCTTTAAGCGGGTTAGTGGTTTGGTATAATAAGGTCCCTACGAAAGTAGGGGGAACCTCCCACTTCCCCACCCCTTACCTGGCTGGTGGTCATATTGAGGGTAAACTTAAGTCTCACGTTAATCATTTTGTGAAACCCTACTTGTAGGTCTAGGGCACATCAAGGTCATTAGGGTAATTTGTGTGCTAACTTGTTTATTTTTGCATAAAAGCACAACAAAATCAAAACAAAAAAAAATTCATTAAAAAAAAACCATCACTCTTTCTTGGGTCGTTTGCATTACCACATCTAAATTTATTCAGGCCCATTACTAGATTCTTTCATGTTCAACTATGCGGGCTATTTGAATTCCAATCCTTCATTTGCCCCTTATCATCAAACTCCTTCACTCTTCCACAATGGGATTCACAATTCATCTTTTACCCAAGAGCCGTATCAATTGTCATCGAATTCTTCCACCTCTTTCTCTCACACAAATCCATATCCTAGGTGGGAAAACCAACAATCATCCTCTTGGGCACCCTATCAAGACCCCATTCAAAGTCCTTCAAACCCACACTTTGCAGATTGGGCTTCATATTCCAATGATCCTTACAATCAAGCTCATTCTCAAGGTCAACCCATCTACTCTTCACCACCTCAGTATCAGGCTGATTTCTATTCTAATTACCCATCACAGTCTGAGTACAACCCCACCTATTCAACTCCTCCAAAGTCTGATTTTGAGGATAGGTTTAATCAAATGACTCAACTCATTTTGGCCAATCAACAGTCCCTGAAGCTCAAAGCCAAATCATTCAAGCCCAAATTGATCAACGTGATAGAGAGTTAGCAATGGACCTATATGCTAGCCTCACCACGGAAAATCTTGAAAATCAATTTCTTGATTATGATTATAATATCAGCTTGAATGAACTATCCATCAATCCTCACTTCAACAACTCTCCCATCATTTTTGATAATGAGGATAATATGGAGCAGCTATATCAGGAAAATTGGGGAGAAGCTAATAAATCCCAAATTGTATTGACCAAGGAAAATAATGAAGAGTCTAAGTTGGGGGGAGAAGAAGGGAATAATGAAAATCATAATTGGGCTAAAACATCTGATGACTATTATGACCCAGCCCAACATACAAATCATTCCCCTCCTCACTATTCATCTCTTCCACCCTCAGCTAATACCTCTGATGATCAATTCATTCTCCTCAGTCAATTCCTCCAACAGCAAATCAATAGGCTTACTGAGGAAGTCAAAATCATGGAGGGAAATCAATTCTTTGATTACTCTGAACCTAATCCTCATCAAGTCCTTCCCACTGACTATGATCACTCTATGATTCCCCAAGAGCATTACCCTCTGATTAATCTTAATTTAGAAGATGAAGGAATTATGGAGAGATCTTGTCAAAACGATTTGAATGAGGAACCTAGACAATTTGAGGAGATTCAAGAATTTGATGGCAATGAAATTCATGACGGTGATGAACTGATGAATGATCATATTTTCCCTCCTACAAAGGAATTTGAGGAGCCAGTGCTTGCCTGTCAACATGAGGGAAATGCAAGAGAGGTGGATGATCTTCAGTTAGGGGGAGAGGATGAATATATTGAACCTCATCACAAGTCTCTCCCCAACCATGATGAACTTCTCTTTGAAGATGGGAATGGAGAAGAAGTGGAGATGGTACACGACTTTGATGAAATTATCCTTGAAGATGGGAAGGAAGAAGAAGTGAAGATGGATCTAGAATTGAATATTTATTTGAATAATGAAGTTGGGGTAAATGAGGAATTGAATGATTTGAATGTACCGCATGATACTTTCAATCTAGAGGAGAGGATAGAGTTTATGCCAATTCTTGACCACGGTGATTCTTTTGAAGTTCTTCCAACCGACGGGTCTACTCTTGCTCTACATGATGATCCCATAGCCTCTAAGGAGGAACATTTCATAATTGATGACATGATTTTTCCCAATGTTCCTCCTCTATTCTATGATTGGGATGGTCCGTTTGTGATGCCTCCACCTCGATACATGCTTTGCCCTTGCGCTCACCAGTCACATTCGTTTTCTTTAGGGCATGAAAAAGACAATTTTGGCAAGGATAAAATTCTTTGATGGCTCATTTTAAAATCAACTTGTTGGTTGTTGAGCTACAGTGCGTCTGGCTGAAGACGTTAAATTTAGCACTTTTTGGGAGGCAGCCCAACATCTTCACAGTTTGGTGTGCAAATAAATGGCTTCTTAGGAGACAACCTAAGTAAATTCTGTGTGATAATCAATTGTTTTGGGAAGTTAGATGTGTTTAGGGATTTGAGTGGCCAAAAAGAAGAGAGAACCAAGCAAAAAATATTTTTATTCAAACTCTCAATAACAGGAACAAACAACCAGAGATTACAAAGTTTAAGGACGCCGATCTGCGGGGGCCGCAAAGAAGCTACTGACACGAAAGCCACGTTCTCGTGCTCTTCGATAGCGCTCCTCGCCATCCTTCAGCCATTGATCGGCAAGGCCGAGACTGGTCTTCAGTTCAAATATTTGGGCCTCTAGGGCCTTCTTCTCCTCTTTCTCGGCCAACCTCTTAGCTTTATCTCTGTCCCTGTCCCTTTCTCTTTCAGCCCGTTCTCTCTCTCTGTCTTCTCTCTCGAGCTGAAGAGTGATCCTCAGCTCCACAGCGTCCCTAGAAGAGTCCTCATCAGGACGACGCTGTAGTTCCTTCTCCAGCTCAGTTATTCGAGCTTCCATCTGGGTGGCATGCGCAAGTGCCTCCTGTGTTTCCTTCTCCTGCCATACATTTCATCTCAGGCAAATAGCAATGCTTGCACAAGGGATTTTAAATAGTGACACCCTCACCTGTGCAGAAAGCATCCCTTCTGCCTCCGCAGCCCGTTGTGTGACATGAGCGAGCTGCTCGTGGAGTTGATCCAGTTCTGAAGTAGGAATCCATAAACTGGAAGAAACGCCATCTGCCCCAATCGCAGATGAAACTGCATCGAGCTGGGCACGCTGTAACACATATGAGATGACATTAAGTGGATAGCGTCGTGAATCTCAAATCATACCTGGGGTGTATACAAAACACTTACTGATGAACCGAGAGCCGCTCGGGTGTCACTCAACTCTTGCTCAGTGACCGCCAGGCGAGCTCGTAAGTTCATTATTATGGTATCACGGGCATCCTACAGGTTATGAATTATGAGTTCACAAAAAAAAAATCAAAAACAAACCAATGAAAGAAATGAAAAAGACAAAAACATGGTTTCTTAACCTCTATAAGCCCTCCAGGCTGGAGCCTCTCTGCATACATTGCCCTGTAGAGGCGTAGGTAATCCTCGCAGTCTTGTGCTTCAGATTCCACGAGCGTGCCACCCCTTTGCCAGTCTTCATATTGTTCGGGGAAGCGCACCCTCCAATCGACACAGGTTGCCGGTACACGTGTCTGCTTTCCGACGCTGGGAGATATGGTCATATCTACCCATTCCTGGGCCAGCCCTAGGGTCCTCATAGCTAGTCTCAGTCTGAGGGGCTCAATTTCATTCAAACAATGGAGCCAGAGGTCCCGTCCGAATCGGGCGCGGCTTCCAGTAACCCACGGTTGGTCAACATCGACCATTTTCAAGAAAGGCCTCCAATTCACCTTTGATGGGTTGTACGCATCTTCTTGGTTAGCTAAAAAAATGATGATCAAACAAAACAAACCAAAGAAAAGGGAGAAAAATTATCATACCATCGCTGCAGGGAATTCTTGCAACTCCCGCCTTAACACCATCAGTTGATAAGATAAAGGTGCTGTACTCATGATGGGTTGCCACCGTCTAGCAAGCGGGACCGTCAGTGGCCGGCAGTGACGAGCTCTCCCCATTGGAAGGTAATAGTAGCTCCATAGCTACACCATCATGGGTCATTAATATCAACAAAATCAAGAAAACAAAGGGCATAAAACAAAACAATGAAAACATTCTTTACCTGGATGAAGGGCGTAAACCCATTGAGTGTCATCTCTCGGTCTGCCCTTTGTGACAAACCTGTAAACAGATGAGCCAATATAGCAGCGCCCCAGGCGTATTGTCCTACTCTCTCCAAGTCTACAAGCAGCTCTAAGAAGTGACAGTGGATACTGTCACCCTTGGAGCCCAATAGCAACTTGCCCAAAAGAAAGAGGAGGAACCTTCTAAGATCCATGTTGGTCCTCTCCCAGTTGCTGGTATCCACGCAATACACAGTTCGGGCACCTCTTTCTGCCCTTTCCATAAATTCTTCAAGGGACTCGTCATCACGCGGACGCATGTCAGTAAGCCCTAATGCCTCCATGATAGATGCTTTAGCTACTGACCTGTTCTTCCTGCCGTCTAAGTCCATCCCCAATAGCTTGTGGGCACCTTCTCGGTAGTCCGCGTAAGTCACGCCAGTCACTGCTTCTCCGTCTACTTTGAGGCCCGTAATCCGGACCATGTCTTCTAGGCTGGGCACCATGTGCCCCCACGGCATCAGAAATGCTCGACTTGCCGGATCCCATCTTTCACGTAATGCTTGAATCAAGGCAAGGTCGAGCTTGATCGGCTTGATTCTCAGAAAGGCCCCGAACCCCATCACGTCTAACCTTGCCTTCTGGAAGGCCGGGAGACCTCGATAGGCCGCCACTACCAGCTCCCACGATATGTTCGATCTCATTACGATCTGCACATACACTTGAAGTGAGAAATGGGAATTTTGCAACGGAAAGAACGGAGACAAAATCATGAAGTAAGGAATGCAAGGAGCCACTTACAAGTTGTGATAGGGTCCTCTCCCTCGATTGTCCTTCGACTTCTAAGAATCTCCTGGCACTGCTGCCTGATCTGCTCCTCTTCGAGGAGCGAGAGGACTCACCTTCTGCTCTGACGCTCGATTCACCCTCCATTCTGACAGTTGAGCAACACTCACTACTTCCCTTTCCCACCTTTCACTCCTCAACTCTACTCTCAAGCCTTCGATGTGCCGAAGATGAGAGGAAAGGGGGGTATTTATAGGATTGGAGAGACGGTGATCGGCATCTGTCTTCGTCACCTTTAGCAACAGCCTTGGCGACAAGTCCTCCTCCCTTTACTCTCGCGCCCACTCTACCATGTGGAGTGACCGAGACGGAGGCATGCTTTATTGACTTTCTGGCCCAAAGATTCCATGTGTTCAGTGTCCCGTTGTGACTGCTTTTCGTAAACACATGCCATAAGGGGACATTTCTGCAGGAATTTCGGATCCGTGACCCATGAAGAATTCTGTAGTCAATTCCCTTTGTAACTCATGGACACGGTAAGTTCCATTCCTTCTGTGCTAAGCAATGGCTGCTGGGAGGGAATCCAAAGTTTTGTGATTTGACGTTTTGCTTGAGTATGTCTTTCAGTTGATCGGCCATACGGAGAAGGAGCCTTCATCACTTCGCCCGACCATCAGGTTGTATCCTTCCATCCCAACCATATTATCTGTTTAATTGTTCTCTGATCTTTCTCATGCTTATGCCATTGAGGACAATGTCATTTAAGTTGGGGGGGGAGTTAAAATTTTTATTTTATTTTTTTCTTGCTTTTTTTGTACTTTTGTATTGTCATGCTAAACAATAGTTTTCCCCGAGTTGATGTTTCTGGATTCATGTTTCATGAAAAGTAATTCTGGAATAGCAACGACTAGGAAAAGGATGATGGATAATTTCTTTAAGCTAGCACTGGAAAACTGATTTAAGAATCTCTTTAAAGTTCAGATGCACTTTAAAAAATGAAAATCACGTTGCACGCTAATGAAACAAGTAGGACAAGTCTTCTGCTATTTTGGGTATGTGTCGGATATTCTGCATTTCTTGAAAAAGAGATTCGTTATAAGCTTTCTGCCATACAAAAGTATGAGAAAAACACCATGAAAAATGCTCTGATTCTGAGTAACCGGGCCTACTTCACCTAAGACGTGTTGAGGTTCGCGTCAAAAGGAAAAAGGAACTCTGATCTGCGTAATCGGGCCTACTTCACCTAAGACGTGTTGAGGTTCGCGTAAAACAATGAAGAGTAGTGCAGCATCATGTGTGTAGAGAAAAAAAAGCAGACAAAGAAAAAGAAACAAAACAAGAGGAAAAGAGATCCCAAAAGGGACAAATGAAATAAGGCAAATAAAAAGCTATTATGCTTAAAGCTCTCATTAAGAAGTGTAGAATTGAAAGGCATTTGTTCGGAATAGCAAATGGGGGATGTAATTATCTTCACTGTGGACTTAGCATTATACATGCACAAGTGCTACTGAATTTTGATTAGAATTCTTGATCATGTACCTGAATTTCCGACATAAGGCTAGTCTGTGGTAATTACTCCAGATTCCTGATCTTTAGTTAACTCTATGAAAGATGATATGGAAATGAAGCATGAATATCTTTAAACTCTTGTTAGTCCTCAAATTTTCATTATGTGCATTGCTAAGGGACTACCAATGAGTAAGGTGGGGGGTGTGATAAGTGTGTATTTTTCCTTCTTAATTCATAATTATTCATATTTTTATGAGCTTAAATTATGATAAATATACACGTCTCACACTTATTGTTGATTTAGACTCAAATGTTTAATTTTATAAAATTAAATAAATTTTAATCACAATTTTTACTTATTTATGTAGGCACGTAATACGAGGAAAACTCCAAGAAAAAGAAGAAAAAAAGAATAAAAATATACATGTTGAATGGGCCAAAAGCCCGAGGATTGGTTCAAAAAGAAAATAAAAAATTTTAAAAAAAATAAATTTATTTACTATTTTTTAGAATTTTTCTAATAATATATAGATATATATATATAGCTATATAGATATATATTTATATATATATTATATATAATAAAAAAATAAAATAAAATAAAATTCAAAACCCCCCGCCCCGCCCTTCCCGCCTTCGCCGCCCGCACGGGCGACGAGGCGAGAAGGGCGAAGGGGGGGGGGGGCTCGTGGCATGCGGCGCGAGGAAGGCGCGAGGGCGGGGGGGGGGGGGGGGGTCGTGGCAGGCGAAGGCGGCGCGAAGGGCGGCCGGGCGAAGCGTGGCGAGGCACGCGGAGGAGCGGGCGCACGCGCCCGCGTGCGACACGCGGCGACAGCGGCGGGGTTCGGCGCACGGCGGGCCCACGGCAGGCGGCCGAACGGCGGTCGGCCGGTCGGCGCAACGCGTCGGCAGAGAGAGAAAGTGAGAGAAAGAGAGAAAGAGAAGGAAAAGAAGGCTAAAAAAATACCAGAAAAATCCGAAAAAATCAGAAAAAAATGACAAAGTGTGCAGCACATTCCAGCCTACCCATTTAGGCAAAATTAGGTGCAATTGAGTTATTTCACATGAGATGGGGTGTTATGTGTTGCCCTATATAAAGGGCCTTCATTTGTAATGGAAAGGGATGGTAGTGTTGTGAAACTAGGAGAGTGAGGAGGAGAGATAGCATAAGAGATTGTGAAGGTTTTCCATTGTATTCTTGAAGTTCTTCATTGTAAGTCTTAGTAGAGCTCCATAGGAGGGTTGGATCTTGATGTTTTACAAGCTTTTGGTGTCACCTTTGTAAGTTGATTTGATATTAATGCAAGGTTCTTTTTAAACATTCAGTCTATTCTTGGTCCAATTACTTATTATTATGGTCTTCATTTCAATTTGAGTTCTTCACAAAAGTTGTTCCTTTTTAAGTTTTCTTCAACTTCTCTGTTTAGCATTTCTTCAAATTCTTCCCGATTTATAGAGTTATTACCCGTTTTCTTAAGTGTTGTTTTAGGTGTTTACTGTTCATCAGTGGTGAGACATTCTAGTATTCTTATGTTTTGAAGCCTTTCTAGATCTTTTTTCAATCTGAGTTCGTCATCAAAGTTGTTCCTCTCTTATAGATCTCCATTTCATTCTTCTACCACTTTGTCTAATTCTATGTATTTTTAGAGTTAGAATTAATTTTTCAAGGTGCTATTTTTCTGTCAGTTACTATTCACCAGCAGTGATAGATCTTGATTTTTCATTGCCTTCCTCTTATTTTCTGTGTCTGTATTTTTCATCAAAGTTCTTCCTCTTTCAATTCTCTACAACGTTCATGTTTTACACTTCTTCTAATTCCGTCTAGATTTGAAGTTATGTTTTTTCTTCCAATCCCTATTTTCACTTGAATTCTGTTATGTTTTCAAACTTAAGTTTTCAAACTTGTTATATGCAACCCTTGTCTTCTTAAGTGTTTCTTCAAACATACTCGAAGCGGTAAGTCTTCTTCAAATCCTCTCACGGCGTCGACTTCTTAGGCGGAGCGATCTTCATCAAAGGCTCGGCGTGGAAACGACGGCATTCTTCAATCAATTGGCTAAATTTCCTTTACTTATCTCTTGTCATTTACAGTTACAATTCAAATTTCTTTAGTGATAATCGCACTCTAAATACAACATTTTATTTTCCAAACACAAGGGTATTTCCAACTTGAACTAAAATCAAATATTCTCTCCCCGTGGGATCGACCCGTATTCACCACTGTACTCGTATTTTTAAAAATCATTCGAGTGCGTGAGTGCGGTTATAAATTTTGAAATTTGTGTGGCACGGCATTTTTAAACGACGACTGTCGAGCGCATCACTAATGTGTTCTTTTTGCTTATTTTTTGTGGTGTGCAGGGCGTGATGAAGAGCCGGATCAGCTGGTCCCTGGTGGTGGCAGCGTACTGTGGGCTGCCGGACTTTCAGAGGGCGCGGGTGGACGCCATGGGTTTTGGAGCTTTTCTCAGGATCGAGCCCTTCCGACTTGACCTTCCTCTTATTCAGGCGTTGAGGGAGCGGTGGCACGCGCCGAGCCGAGCGTTTCTGATGCCCTGGGGGCACATGGTGCCGACACTGGAGGACGTGGCTTGGATCACCGGGCTACAAGTTGACGGAGAGGCAGTCAGCGGGGTCACTTACCTCGATTACCGAGAGAGTGCCTTGGGCCTGCTGTGGCTAGAGACGAGCGCGACTGACAGAGACAGCAGGGTAGTCGGCCGAGTGGAGTTTCTGGCACGACTGGAGGGAGATGCTCGTGCAGCTTTCACCCAGGACCCGAGCGAGCGGGAGCTGGTGGATCTAGACCTCCGGAGGTTCCTCTTCTTCTTCCTGGGCCGCCTTCTGCTGGGGACGAAGGGTGACGGCATCCACTGCCGCTTCCTCGGGATCCTGGCGGATCTGGACAGAGTGGGGAACTATGCGTGGGGAGCGGCTCAGCTTGCCCATTTGATCGTCGATCTCTCCCAGACTTCAGAGAGGGAGACGATAGTCAGCGGCTTCGCACCTTTTCTCCAGGTAAACATTTTATTTATGCATTTTACCGTAGTTAAATATGCAATTAGTCGTGCTAATGATGTATGATGGATGCAGGTGTGGAGCTATTACTACTTCCCGATGGGAAGAGCCAGACAGGGGAACAGGAGAGCCATGCCTCTGGTGCGACAGTGGAGGCCGGTCATGGTCGCGGCACCCCACGGCTACCAGCTGGCGTCGCTTCGTCGGGAGCTGAGCGAGTACCCCGAGGCTATGGTATGATGCGTATGATTTTTTGGTGTTTTTACGCATGTGATTTAATGGTAACTATCATGACGTATGACGATGCAAGTGGTGTGGAGGCCCTACCTGGGCATGGCCGACGCCGGCCAGCCCTGGGTCGTAGCGGGTCGTCCTCGTTTTGGGAGGGACGTGTGGGTCCATTGCCTGAACGAGATCGAGCCGCTTCGGCTCAGGCTGGTTATGAGGACGTTGGGGTTAGCCCAGGAGTGGGTCGACGTAGATGAGCCGGTCCGCGTCGGGCGGAAGACCAAGGGGAAGGCAAAGATCATGGACTGGCATACGCGCTTCCCTGCACAGTACTAGGACTGGCAGCAGGGCGGGATCCTAGTGGTGTCCCATGTACCGGACAGCACCGATTACATGAGACGGTATCGAGCCACGTACGGGGAGCGTCTCTTCCTTGGTGGTGCGGCAGGGGTAAGCGCGAAATGAAAAATGTTTCCTTTTTCTATATGTATATGCATGTGACACTAATTTATATGCAATGTAGGATGCTCGTGATAACATGATTGCCGACCTGCGGGCCCAGCTGGCAGACGCCAGGTGACAGTTGGTGGCCATTCGACAGGAGTTGGAGATTCTGGTGAGTCTATGCAATGCATTTTTTGTGACCTGGATTTTTGATACTTAGCCTCTGACTATCGTTTGTCTTGTGTTTCAGCGGGCCCACCAGGCAACAGCAGCCGGGATGGCTGGTGGAGCGGGTTCCAGTTCGTGGGGCCCTCCTCCGGAGGCTTCTGCCCTTCAGGAGTAGTTGGCGTACGCGGTGGCCCGGGCTGAGGAGGCCGAGTGTGACCGCGCGGCTTGAGTGAGTCCTGCTTGACCCCGACTTCTTTCCAGTTGCTCTTCTTCTTTCACTGCTCTCTTACGGTGCATGTGGGTTTTGGCAGGTGGCCGAGATTCGAGAGGCCCTGGACCGTGCTGTTCGTGCCGAGCAGGAGCGCGACGTCTGGGCGGCAGAGCGTGACGCCCGGATTGCGGAGCTGGAGGAGGAGCGGCGACGGGAGACTGAGGAGCTTCCTCGCGACGTGCGAAATTTGCATTTTGCCCTCGAGCTATCGAGGAGAGAGGCGATGCGGGAGAGAGAGGAGAGGGAGAGAGAGGACAGAGAGAGAGAGAGAGGGAGGACAGAGAGAGAGAGAGGGAGGACAGGAGGGCGGAGCGACTACGAGACTGGGACGAGAGGAGGGCTCTGGAGGCCCAGCTGACGGAGCTCCGATTGAGTCTCGGCACGGCGGAGGGGAAGCTTCGGGAGAGCGAGGAGCGGTATCAGAGGGCGAAGGAGCACGGGGCGCGACTTCGTCAGTCTGGTTCGTTCTCCATGGGTAGCTTTCTGGTTTCTTCGGCCGAGGAGGGTCGCCGTGCCTTCGAGGCTAGCGTGCCACCACAGGGCGAGGCGAGCACTGCCTCTCAGAGTTCGCGGAGGCCCCCTATGGATCCCCGTCAGAGGAGGGAGGAGAGAGATGATCAGGAGGGTGGTAGCGAGAGTTAGAGAGTTGCTTGTACACTCTACCTTCCTCACTTTATGATGTATAACTGACTATTTGCTTATGTGCAATGAAATGGTTCCTTTTGTTGTATGCACTTTCCCTTTTCCACGCTTCTTCTCTTGCACCGAGTTGTTTTGAGGCATGCTTCACGAGATCTTGCCCTAAAAAGTAGGGAACTATGCCTTGCACGGAGAGATCATCCTTTTTTCTTTTCTTTCTTCTTGGGCGCGTCCTGGCGTGAGGACGTGTCTTATCCTTCGAATTCAAATTTAAAGCGCCAGGCGGCCTTTCTTTCTTCGTGCCTTACCCGCAAACGAGCCCGCCTCCTGTCGAGATTTGCTCGCCCCTTTTCGTCTTCTTCCTCTCTCGATCGATGGAGTTCGGTAGGCCGGACCATGGTGAAGGTGGAGAGGGACGAGAGACTCCTCGCCCGAGGAGGGACATGCAAGAGCATAGAGAGGCGTCCATGGAAGCGGAAGGGCCGCTTCGGACACCTGAGGGACCCGAGGACGCGGAGGGAGGTGAACATGGTCTGGTAGGTCCTTCGATCTCCTCCTCTTTGATCCATTTTGAGTTTTGAAGTGAGCCACGCGAGGGGGGAAGAGGGTTCGGTGAGTGTTGCACTCAAATGATGGACGCGTCCTTGACAGGAGATGCGTTCTCGTTGTCTGACGTAAGACCCCCCTTTCTTGATGTAGGGCATGGCACGGACCCCGAGCTTGGCCGATGATTGGGCGAGCGCGGATGAGCCGAGCCGTGTCAAGAAGGAGAGTTGCGGTAAGGCGAAGCTTGAGGACTGGCGCATACGTCTCCCTGGACAGCAAGGGAGCGTATTGGTGCAGGACAGTGCCGACTTCCTACGGCAGCGGCGGAAGAGTCATGTGGGACCTCTCCAACCCAGGGATGCGTGCGACATCAACGGCTTGCGTGCCCAACTGGCAGAGGCCAGGTGACAGCTGGCCGTCACTCAGCAGGAACTGTCGATCCTGGTAAGTTAAGTACCGCATTCCTTTTTTTTTTTTAATTTGGAGCTTAGCTGACGGCCGTTATTTGTTTGTTCCAGTGTGCCCAGCAGACAGTGATGGTGGGAATGGCCGGTGGCGCATCTTCCAGCTCTTCGGCCCCTTTTCTTGAGATTGCCTCCCTCTGGGAGCAACTCGCCGGTGCGGTGGCCCGTGCGGCCCGGGCGGAAGAGGAGCGTGATGCCTGGGTAGTGACTGTAGCGGAGCTGCGGCGTCACAGTGAAGAGAGGCCACATCCGGACATCCTAGAGTTGAGGGTGTTCCTCCAGGTGGCCAAGAGAGAGGCGGAAAGAGAAAGGCTAGAGAGGGAGAAGGAGAGAGAGGACAGAAGGGCCATGGAGGCCCAGGTGAGGGAGCTCCAGCTAGGCCTTCTTCGAGCTATGGGACAACGGCTAGAGAGCATGGAGGCAAGCTATGAGAGAGCGCGAGAGTTCGGGGGGCGACTCCGCCAGTCTAGCCGCTTTTCTGTCGGTGGCCTCTTTGCCACGCCAGGGGAGCAGCAGCGAGCCGCCGCTGTGGAGCAGGCGCCACGAGGCTAGGGGATTGCTGTTTCACGGAGCCCCAGAAGGCCCTCGAGGGACCCTCACCTCAAGGGAGAGGAGAGGGACGCCTAGAAATGTGAAGGTGACGGCGAGAGTTGGCGAGCTAGCATACGCCTCTTTTCTATGATTATGATGTTTATGACAGCTTATGTAGAATTATGAATGGAGTGATTTGATTTTCTGCTGCTTGTTTGTTCTCTTGTGCGTTCCTTCCTCCCCACACTTCTTCTCCTTTGCACTGTTCCCATGTGATGTGTCTACCGAGAATTGCGTCTTGCTGTGACCATTTTCCTTGGGAATCTGCCGTGGAAGTCAATAAAGACGGCTCCAGTCCCTTCTCCCGGACGATGTTTCAAACTTTGCGGACGGCTTCTAAAACATGATAGGGTATCCCTAGACAACATAGGGGGCGGGTCGTCATATTACCCAGTCTAATCAATCACCCTGCGCGAGTGGTGAAGTGACACATGGGACCGCATGGCAGGTGCCTCATCGCAAGGGCTATCGTTAAAGGTGATGGAAGCAATCTTGGCCCGTACTCCTTCCATTTCTATAAATTCCTATCTCTTTTATTCTCCCAGGTATATCGAGAGCTAACTCGAGGAGCACAAGTTCTCACGGGAGAGGAGGAGTTCAAAATTCCGAGAGTTGGATGGAGGGTGAATCTTCCCACTCCTCGAAGAGAAGCAGGTCCAGTGGTAGCAGTTCCAGGAGGCTCTCGGACCTCGAAGGGCACTTCAGCGAAAGGGCCCAATCACAACTCGTAAGCTGAGCTTTCCCCCCCTTTTCTCATTCTTTCTTCCTTCCTATTGACAACACCCTTCTCCATTTCTTATGCACGCACAGAGTGTGATGAAATCACACATTTCATGGGAGTTAGCAGTGGCCGCATACAGGGGTCTCCCGGATTTTCAGAAGGCCAGGCTAGACGTGTGCCTTTCTTCGAATCGAGCCTATCCAACTCGACCTGGCCCTCATCCAAGCCTTGTGCGAAAGATGGGACCCAGTAAGTCGGGCATTCCTGATGCCATGGGGGCACATGGTGCCCAGTCTGGAGGATGTGGTCCGAATCACGAGCCTCAAGATAGATGGCGAGGCAGTGACTGGAGTCACCTATGCGGATTACCGAGAAGGTGCCCAGAAGCTACTGGGTTTGGACTTAGATGGTCGGAAGAACAGGTCAGTAACCAGGGCATCTATCATGGAGGCATTAGGGCTCACTGATACTCATCGACGGGACGATGAGTCCTCAGAAGAATTCATGGAAAGGATGGAAAGAGGATGTCGTGCTGTGTACTGCACAGATTTTGGCAATCGTGAGAGATCCAACATGGATTTGAGGAGATTTTTCCTCTTCTTACTGGGAAGATTGATACTAAGCTCGAAGGGAGATGGTATCTATTGTCATTTCCTGGAACTGCTATCAGACCTTGAAAGAGTGGGGCACTACGCCTGGGGAGCTGCCATGCTGGCGCATTTGTTTACAGGTCTGTTCCAAGAGGCGGACCGTGAGATGACTGTGAGTGGTTTCACACCATTCATCCAGGTATTTTTGTGTTTTATTTTGTATTGTTTTGGTTTATTTTTTGTGATAGCCCACTTAAGGTAGTGATGACATGCGCTAAAGCTGCTGTGGAGCTATTATTACCTCCTGATGGGGAGAGCTCGACATTGGCGACCAGTGACGGTGCCGCTAGCCAGGCGGTGGCAACCCATCATGAGTGCGGCACCCCTAACCTACCAACTGATGGTGCTAAGGCGGGAGATACATGAGTTCCCTGCAGCAATGGTGGGATCTTTTTTTTGAAATTATTTTCATTTTGTTTTTTTTAGTTTTTTTGGTTTTGACCAGCTAAATGGGTATGTACAACCTAACCTAGGTAAACTGGAGACCCTACTCAGGCATGGTTGACGTCGACCAACCATGGGTTCTAACAAGTCGTGCCCGGTTCGGACGGGAACTGTGGATGCACTGCCTGAATGAAATCGAGCCGCTTCGACTACGATTGGTTATGAGGACTCTAGGACTGGCTCACAAATGGGTGGATACGGCTGCGCCACCTCGTGTCGGGAGAAAGACGCGGGGATCGGCAACCTGCATTGATTGGCGTGTGGGGTTCCCCGAACTGTATGAAGATTGGCAACGGGGTGGCACAATCGTGGAATCACATGCACAGGATAGTGAAGACTATCTGCGTCTGTATAAGACAATGTACGCTGAGCGGCTCCAACCCCGGAGACTTGTGGAGGTAGGTCTCCCCTTTTCTCTTCTTTCCCTCCTTTGGTTTTATTCATGGAAATGCTGACTCCTATGGCTGCAGGATGTCCGTGACACTATGATAGCGAACTTGCGATCTCGCCTGGCAGAGAGGGAGCAACAATTGGGTGACACACGTGAAGCCCTGAGTGCCTCGGTAGGTGTACATTGCACACTCCTAATCAAGACTTTAGATTCATGGTATCCGGCCACTAACTATCACATGTGTGATCATAGCGCGCCCAGATTGACGCGACTTCCTCAGCGATGGGAGTGGGTGGCGTCTCTAGCTTGTGGATCCCTACCTCAGAACTTAATTTGCTTCACAAGCAACTCGCTCGTGCCACACAGCGTGCCGCGGAGGCAGAAGGAATGCTCTCTATACAGGTAAGAGTCTCAGTGTTGAATTCTCCTTGTTTACGTCTTTCTGTATATCTGAGATGGTACATCTGGCAGGAAAAGGAGATGCAGGAGTCACTTGCCCATACTACGCAGAGGGAGACCAGAATAGTAGAGCTGGAGGAGGAACTGCGGCGTCGTCTAGATGACGACTCTTCTAGGGATGCCATGGAGCTGAGGATCACTCTCCAGTTGGAGAGGGAAGACCGTGAGAGAGAACGGGCAGAGAGAGAAAGAGACACAGAGAGAGAAAGAGCCGACAGATTGGTTGAAAGGGAGGAACGAAGGGCCATGGAGGCCCAGCTGTTCGAACTCCGAATCAGCCTTGGTCTTGCTGAACAGTGACTGAGAGATGGTGAGGAGCGCTACCGAAGATCACGAGAGCGTGGCTTTCGTGTTAGTAGCTTTCTTGCTGCCCCCACGGATCAACGTTGGGGTGTAGGAAGAGGAGGAGGAGTACAGAGCGGTAGAGTACCGCTTTTCGTAGTTGGGTAGCACCCTTGAGAGCATTCTGCCCGGAGAGTAGCGGGACGAGTAATGCAGAGAGAGAGAGGGCGGAACTTGATGTAATTTTTTTTATTTTCGGAATAAAATACAAGGTTCGGTTTGTTTTGTTTTCACCTTTGCTTTTGTCGCCTCGAATCCCTGCACACATCGCTGAGACAAACAAATCAGAATTTCTGCTCTGACTTGGCCCCTTGCTCAATAAGCAAATGGTCACTTTGACTGTCCTAGATAACTGGTCAAGGGGCCAAGCCTTTATTTAACGAAGGCAAGGGAAAGATGCGGTGATGATGAATGCAGCAGACAAGCACACGAATGCAAGTGATATTAAAAGATGAAATGCTGCATACAAACGTAATCACGCAAAAATGATTTGTTTTTCTTTTATATTTGGCATTTTTTGTTGTTGTTTTGTTATAAAAAAAATATTTGTTTGCAAATATGTACATTTTCTCTTTTTCCATTTTTTTGTTGTTATTTTTATCATTTCACTTTTTATTGCTAACGCCTGGCAAGCACCCAAATGGCACCTAACCTATATGAGAATAGGGGTTTCTTACTAACATCCCAGATATCCTAAGTGCACATCTAGGTTGACTTGGGCCTCTAGACCCCTCGAATGATGATCCCGCCGGCTAAGACTTACCCTGATGACAATACCGTCATGCCATGTTTAGGCTCCTCGTCGCTTCCGACCACAGGGATTCACCCAAAAGGTGTTTGAGGTAAATGATTTGCCCGACCTGGGTCTATTTCCTCACAACTCTAGATGGTATATGATGGAACACCCTGGAACCCTAATGACCAACCGCGCGACGCTGACCCGGAATCAGACGCCGTCGCACCCAGAGGTGACGCGCTTGCATTGGCCTAAGCCCAAGGTTAAACAAGAAGATATCAAGATGATAAACAGGGGTCTTGACTAGCCAGAAACACAGAGACTCCTTCGCAGCGATAGCTTCTACTTTTCAAAGTAGGCAACCATATGTTTGTATTAAAATAAGGTCGCAAACTTTGGCGGGTTTCGCCCTTCAGACATTCCGTCGAGCTTTCACCTTTAACGGAAGAAGGAAGAGCGTAGGGGATAAACCTCCTGAGAGGATCGGTAAAACCGTTAACCCGGCGAGCCAATAAGGGCCCATTTAACTCTTTCCTTTCGGACCAAATCCCGAGCATTTACATTCCGTGGCCCCTTTTGTGGATTCAGACTTTTGCTTTGAGGGGTTTCATTTATCGCATCAGGCACGGTCACGACCAGGCTTTTCTCTTGATTTTGATTTTGTGTTTCTTTTTGCGAGGGAGATATAGTCGTTTGACGTTTGTGAGCTCCCTTTCGTATGCCTGCGGGGACACTGCCCTCTTCTCGTACTCGGATCGATGCTCGAGGAAATGGATCCTACTCTTGCCCTTGGGGGTTTGAGTTTTGGTTTCTCATGCTCAGCGTTTTAAGGGCGACGACTGTCTCATTTGGTCGAAGAGAAAAGAATAAAGATTACAACTTCCGGAGATCTTCTGGGTGAGGCCCCACCATAGGTGATGCTACCAACTTTTTTGGATAAAATACATAAGTGAGTACATGTTGGCTTCCTTCGAGCGAGCATAGGCCGACGTGGCCGGACAGGGATCTCCACGGTTCTGGCAAACCAAGACCCGGTGCCTACCAAGCCTTAATGGGCCCTATCCTAATATGAAGGTTGGATGCAGGGACTTAACTACATGGTGACCACCAGGCATCGGCATTTTGAATTTTCCATATTTTTAATGATTTTCAATATTTTTTGTTTTTGATGTTTTCTTTCTTTTCGTCATTTTTTATTTTTTGACACTAAGCTAAGGGTAGTACTTTTTAAGATAAAGCCCGTTCCAAGGGTAGGATAACTCGGTCCCTTCGGCGTTGACTAGCTTGTAGGCGTTGCCAGGGTACACGGCTTGAATTATAAATGGTCCTTCCCAATTGGGTTGGAGCTTAGAACGCGGCCCTCCAGGTTTGACAAAAATTCATTTTACGACCATCTCACCGACTTTGAATTTTCTCTCAACGACTTTCTTTTGATAAAAGCGAGCGAGTCTATTTTGATACACACGCGCATGCTCGGCAGCGGCCAGCCACTTCTCATCCAAGAGTTCCAACTGGGCGAGGAGTGAATTACGACGGTCGTCGAGGGTAAATTCCTCGTCCAATTGTACCCTGAGAGAAGGGATCAGAGTCTCGTACGGGACTACCGCTTCCATACCATAAGTAAGGGCAAACGGAGTCTGTCCGGTGGGGGTACGGATTGAAGTGCGATAGGCCCATAGAGCTTTGATAAGCTTTTCTGGCCAGTCTGAAAAGTTACTGGACTCACAGGTTTTCTTGATGATTTTGATCAATGTTTTATTGGTGGCCTCCGCTTGGCCATTACCTTGTGGGTAATAAGGCGATGAATGATGCAATGCAATTGCGTACCTTTTGCAGATGTCCTGAAGGTCTCGAGAAATGAACAGTGGCCCATTGTCGGTGACGATTGTGCTCGGGACGCCGAACCTGGCGAGGATGTTCTTCATGATGAACTTGCAGACTGTTGACGCCTTGATTTCCACGTAAGTTTCGACTTCGTCCCATTTGGTGAAGTATTCCATCGCAGTAAGGATGAAAGATTTCTGTTTGGTGAGGGTATTGGGATCACCTAGGGGACCGATGATGTCGAATGCCCACATGGAGAAAGACCATGGGGAGGATATTGGATGAAGTGAGGAAGATGGTGAATGGATTTTATCAGCGTGAAGTTGACACTTGACACACCTACGGACATAGACAGCACAATCTCTTCCATAGTGGGCCAGTGAAAGCCTTGCCTAATGATCTTCTTGGCGAGCATCTAGCTATTCATGTGGCTACCGCACACACCCGAGTGTGCTTCTTCTACGCATTTCCAAACCTCATTGTCGTCAAGACACCTTAACAGAACACCAGTAAGGCTCCTCCTATAGAGTAGACCTCCAACCAATGTGTATTTCTGAGCCACCCTTCTTATGACTTTCTTATGTTCTGTAGTGGCTCCTTCAGGATAAGATTGATCTTTACAATATTTGACAATTTCATAGAACTTTGGTTTCTTATCGTCAGCCAGCTCTTCTTCGACTTCTGCCAGCATGATCTCCCTCTTCTCAAGAATTTCTCCCTTCTGGATCTTCTGTAGGACTCTGATGCGGGATGAGACACGGACACGACAAGCTCGCGATCGTCCCTTAACGAGGGAAGCATCGGACGTGCGCGGTTGAGAAACCGACAAGAGCTAGGGTGGTCGGCTCGCACTTTCGTGCCCGGATCGGGTCACGGGACGGTCACGCTCTCTCTCGTAGCAGCGGTGAATGATAATATAGCGAGCTAACGGACCTAAAGCATGCTCTCTAGCAGCGGCATAAACAAGTATATATGAAAATAAGCAAATGCCGAGTGTAGGGAGCGAGAACGATACCTCCACGCACTCGGCGTGGGGACGACGGACCCGGCCGAAACTCGTACTCCCGGAACAATAATACACGGAGATTACAGCAATACAAATCGCTACCCACTCCACGCAGGAAGGTAAAGGGCTACACAATGGGGTCCGGGAGGACCGAATTCGGGTTGACGGGCGGCTTCTCGCGCTGTTTCGGCAAAACCTGAACACGTGACGGTGGGGCCCAAGTGCTATCCGGAGGGGCCGTATGGGACCCGGTGGCACCGCTGTAGTGGAGGATGCCTGGAAGGGCGCTCCCTGGAGTGGGGACGCGCTGGTTCACCGGGCCGGAGGCCGGGCGGCTCTGATCGGCACCGGTCGGAATAACCGGCCACGGGCTGCAACTTCTGGTTTTCAGCGCGCGTCTCGGCGAGAACGGGCGCTGCGATCAGCCCCGATGTCGGATCGACACGAGACCGGCGCCGTTGGAAAGATAACTTCAAATCCTTCAATCTAGGCCTAGAGATCTTGCCTGGATCTGCACAGATATAAACTTATGGAATTTACAAGCTCCTGTTGTACAGTTCCTGAAATCTTAGGTCAGCAGAGAACTTTCCTGTGGATTGCCTTTGACCGCGAGGTATATGTCTGAATCTGGGGTTGTGTTCTTCAGAAATGTTGTGGGAAATCAAGCTACGAAACCAGGAACTTTTTTGGATCTAGATTTGGGGAAGGCTACGAATTTCTATGATTTTGGCACTAGCAGTGGGTCGGATCTGGAATATGGCTATCAGCACTGTAGCTGAGGAAGAACACGAATTTCTAAAAATAGATAGAAGGATGATAAAAAATTAAGAAAATTTGTGGATGTAGGGGGTGATGGACAGAACGTCCAGTAAAATTAGGAGGGTTTGGACAAGTCAAAAAGATGGTCGGAGGGGGAGAACTCAGAGGTTTTGTCACTGTAGATAGAAACGTGGCAGATCTGGGATGACAGGTTGGACGAAAACGTAAAAATACTAAACGATGGAATTTTGGCATGAAAATTTAGATGGATCTTGGGATGCAAGGGCTAAACACACTATAAAAAATTCAGCTCAATACAAGCTCGTGGCTGAGACAGACAATTCGTGGAAGCTGCTGTGGTCGGACGAAGACAAAACTACAGAGGCGGCTCGATGGCGGCACGAACGGCGGCGGCGGCGGCACAGACGATCACCGGAGGTTGATAGGGGATGATAGAGGTAGAATCACTCTAGAACTTGAGGTTGGAGATGAAAAAACTAGGGGGAGAGAGAGGAGAGGTCGAAATTCTCCAAGAGAGGGGTTCTTGCACAATGATTTTTTCACTTTCATTAATATTCAAATGGAAAATACAAGTATTTATATGCCTCCAATCTAATCCAATCTCCACCATTAGATCTAGGGATGGAGAATGAATGGCCTAGATTAAATGTGACCAACACACACACAAAAAATAAAATAACCCAAGTGGGAGACAAGCTTGACATGGTAGGTAGCCTACCTTAGACTTTTTACTCCATTTGTCTACCCATGTGTCATTTGACATTCAACCCTTCTAGATGGCCACCTAGGATGGTTGACCAGCCCCACATAGGTGACATGGACCAATGGGAAAGGGCTGAGGGTCCCCTTGCTGGTCCTACTGTATAATTGCATAAAAACCCACACAATCTATGAGAATGACTCCTTGACTTATAAAGCCTTACATTTGCGTACATACTTTCCCAAGGATATAAACATAAACTAAAAGGACATAAATGCAAAAGAAAAAGTACATGCTCGGCGTCGATTCCCATCAGACTCGTTCCTTGATCTTTAAGAGGTAAGGGTCCTGAACGGCAGGGACAAGACGCTTGTAGAGAATGATGGATCTAAACCATGCACCCAAAGGGAATTTGAAGGATGACGCCAAGGAGGCGAGGGCATAGGCCAGAATGTTCTGTTCGCGAGGAACATGGACAAAGATCAGCTTGGTGAATAATTTGGCATAGGCGGAGACCAGCTCCTGATAGGGTTTGAGCTTGGGATCGAGGGTGCGATATTTGGTAAGCACCTGGCGGAGAACAAGTTGACTATCACCCACGACTCGCAACTCAGTGATATAGAAAGAACGGGCTAGTTCCATGCCAACTAGAAGAGCCTCGTATTCAGCGATGGTGTTGGTGACTGGGAACGCGAGCTGAAATGCCTCTGGGATGGTAACGCCTTCAGGCGTTAGAAGGACAATGCTGATACCCTTCCCTTGGGAATTTAGAGCTCCATCAAAATATAATGTCCACATTGGCTTGTCAGATTGGGCGATGGTCATTAATTCCTCATCTGAAAACTCTGATTGGACAGGGTCAAACTTGGGGAGAGGATGGTGGGCGAGATGCTCGGCTATGGCATAGCCTTTAATTACCTTTTACTGGATGTAGGTGATGTTGAACTGGGAAAGAAAACTTTGCCAGCGTACTAGCCTATCAGTAAGGACGGATTTCTCCAGAAGAAACTTGATAGGGTTCATGCGAGCAATCAAGTGGACCTCATGAGCCAAGAAGTAGTGCTTCAATTTCTGCACCACCCAAACGAGGGCAGCACAGGTTTTCTCCATGATTGTGTACTTCTGCTCATAGGGTGATGTGACACGACCTTGGACTTAAGCAAGCAAGCACATTCGCAATCTAAATGGGCCAATTTGGGTCGCCGCTCTCTCGTCGCTCACCCAAGCCCGGGGTAACTTGGCAATGCCAAAGTGAGGTTGAGGGGTTGGGCCCTTGCTGGTAGAGGGCCAGCAAGGCCAAGACTTGATTCCCAATGGATGTGGAAGCCCAAGACAATGGGGCCGACCAAGTGCCAAAGGCACCGGTTTCTCTCTTTTCCCACGGTGATCACTTATAGCACAAGAGCTTAAGGATCGGGCTCTCATTCACGTCCAGCGGAGTTTATGAACTAATATTGAAAGAACAAGCACAAATTAGAGTAAAGTTTGGAGCACTTACTCGATCGGTTTGAAGAAACCGGTCCCGCTCGGAGACGAGGGCGAGCGGGGAAGCGTGGGTTCCCCACACGCCGTGCCGGGATAGCTTGACCTGTTTAAACTATTACAACACTACACCCCATGCAAGGGGGGGATCGTGGGGAAGGGAAGATGATAGTTACAATCAAAACTATCTCCACGCAGGGAGGGGCCTTCAGCCGGCCAAGCGGGGTGGGAAAAAATAGGGCTAAAACGATGATGAAGTGAATATGCTGAATCTGTCTTCTCTCGGTAATTGTGGACAGACAGTCGGTACTGTGGCTGCAGAACGTGATCAGGAATTTTGCCGAGGGCGAGAGCAATGGGAAAATCTTTGTTACTGGAACTGGAGTGCCTCTGAATTTTTCCGAATTCTGCTGGGGTCGCTGCTGGCCTGGGCAGGAGCTCGAACAGGGACGCTGATTCTCGGACTGACAACAACTGGTTACAAACAGCAGGAAGAAGAGGTTGCCTCGGCCACTGCCAAACTCCGAATCAGGTGCCGCCAGAGCCGCTGGAACCGTGGACGAGTCTTCTTTGCAACAGAACTGACGGGGAAGCCGAAAGATGCCGGAGAAGATCAGGGGACCCAGAACAGTGAGTGGGGGTCGGTGCAGACTGTGGGAAGCAGAGTCGTATGCCTGAGGAAGAAAATTCGTAACTTCTGTTTCCGGATGCCGAACGGAGTTCGCTTCTTGATTCTGAAAGTAGACAGAAGAGGAAGAACTTTGTAGAAGAGCTCGTGGCCTGATTCCTTTGGGGTTTGTCGTGGTGAAGCTTTCTCTCCAGATCAGGATCTCTGCAGAGCTAGCCCCTAGTTTCCAACCGCTGGTTGCAGAGGATGCCCCGACAGCTCCCGAACTCGGAATTGAGCGCCGTCAGAGTCGTTGGAATCTTGGAGGAGTTCTCTTCACAGAAAAATTGACAGGGAAGCCAACCGATGTCGGAGAAGATTAGGGGACGCAGAACAATGGCGACTGGTCGAAGCAGACTATGGGAAGCAGGGCCGCGTAGCTGAGGGAGAAAAAGGATAACTCCTGCCACAGGATGCCGAACGGAACTCCGCTTCGTGATTCTGAAAGTAGACAGGAGGAAGAAGAACTTTTCAGAAGAGCTCTTGGGCTGATTCCTCGAAGGTTCGTCGTGGCAGAGCTTCTAATCCGGTTCTGGTACTCAGCCGGGGCAGCTCTGCGCAGTTGTGGGAGAACGGAGCTCCCGGGCAGTACACAGCTCGGATGAGGATGAAACCACCACCGTTGCGAAGAAGACTGGGAGACGCTTCCAACGACGGCTCTTGATCATTCAGAAACATCCGGAGGAAGCCGTGGTCGCCTCTGCAAGCTGCTGCTCTTCTATAGATCTTCGATTGAGAGTTGTAGGTTGAAGATGATGGGGGGAATGGGGTATATGGGAGGGGAAATGGGGGTGGATGAGTGTGGGGAAAGCCCGGGCTGTGAGGGGGTCTAGGAGGGGGTGTTCTAAGGTGGGGGGAGGGAAGAATGAGGTCTGGAAGGGGGTCTAACAGGTGGTGGGAGGAGGAGCTACGAATTTGGGAGGGTGGGAGGGAGGAGAAGGTGAGGGGGGCACAAGTGAGTGGAGGGAAGGTGAGTTTGAATTTTGCTTAATGAAGGGTATTCAATGGTGGTCTTGGGGATGGGAGGGGTTGTGTTGGGGAAGGGAATGGGTGCTTGGGGTAGTGGGAAGGGTGCTTGGGAAAGTGGGTGGGGTAGTTGGGGGTTGGGGGTGGAGCTAGGATTGGTGGAAGCTCTCTTGGGACTAGTGGGTGGAGTAATGGGATGTGTGGGGAAGGGGAGTGGCCTTTAATGGGGTAGGTGGGAGAGTGGAGGTGGTTGGGAGGGGAGGAGAGAGAAGAATTTCGAAATTTGGTGTGGAGGAGAGAGAAAGGGGAGTGAAAGAGAGAAATTAAGAGAGGGATGGGTGGGGAATCTCTCCCCTAGGGTTTCTCACCCAAATAATGGAATCTCTCCACTAGATAAGAAGCTTGAACTCTCAAAGTGGCAAGTTTTTCATTCATTGATTCATTAGTTGAAATGGGGGGAATGGGGTCCTATATATAGGCAACCCACATTTTACAATAAGTCCCTGACAAAAGACTCAATGATAAATAACCGAGGGGGTAGGGGGTGCACTTGGGCCAAACCCAATGATTTGGGCCCAATAACTAACTAAACAACATAATGACTCTCAAACTTAGGGAAATAAGCACAAGACCTAGGGACATGACTCAAGTAAAATGAAAATTACATCAAATGACTCAAATAAAAATTACGTAGGACTCAAAATTAGATAACTAGACCATGTCAGATGCAACCGGGGCGAGGAGACGAGCTGTGAACGTGGGCATGGAAGGTGATGTCCCCATCACAGGGATTGAGAAGTTTGGACAAGTAATAGGTTGCCCGTTCCTTGCCTTCTTCATCAGCTTGTGCGAGGACAGCTCTCACGGAGTCGTCCAAGACTGAGATGTAGAGGATCAGAGGTTTTTCTGGTTTGGGTGGAATGAGAACGGGAGGACTAGCAAGATATTCCTCTAACCCTTCAAAAGCTTTTTGGCATTTAGAATCCCAGTGGAATTCCACTCTTGGCTTGGTCAACTCATATAAAGATCTACACCTTTGTGAGTGCTGAGACACAAACCGACGAATAAACTTCAACCTCTCGATTGAACCTCGACTTCCCTCAAATTCTTGGGAGGTGGCATATCCCTGATGGCCTTAGCTTTGTCGGGATCTATCTCGATCCCTCTTTTACTCATAATGAAACCCAGTAATTTACCTGATGACACACCAAACACACACTTCTTCGGGTTCATTTTCAATTGGAACTCCCTTGATCTCTGCAAGACCTTAGCCAAAACTTCTGATGTTCCACCCTGGTCCTTGATTTCACCAATAAATCATCCACATACACCTCCAGATATATGTGCATCATGTCATGAAATATGGCCATCATCGCTCTTTGGTAAGTAGCTCCAGCATTCTTTAACCCAAACGGCATGACCACGTAACAATATGTTCCCCAAGGGGTAGTGAATGACGTCTTCTCTTGATCCTCTTCTGCCAAACGAATTTGATTATATCCTGAAAATCCATCCATGAATGAGAGGGTCTCATATCCTACTGTGTTGTCGATTAACACATCAATGTGAGGCAAGGGAAAATCATCCTTTGGACATGCGCGGTTAAGGTCCCGGAAGTCGATGCAAATCCTGACTTTCCCATCTTTCTTCATGACCGGGACAATGTTTGCCACCCATTGAGGATAAAGGACGACTCTAATATACCTGACTTTATGGAGCTTGTCGACTTCTTCTTTCATTTTCAAAGCCATTTGAGGGTGGAAACGCCTTAACCTTTGTTTTACCGAGACGGACCCTGGTTTTAGGGTTAAACGGTGTTCGACCAGGGTTGAATCCAGTCCTGACATATCCTCGTAGCTCCATGCAAACGTGTCCTTATATTCCTTGAGAACTTCAATTAATGCCTCTTCTTCAGAGGGTGGTAGATTATCACTTATGAGGATGATTCTAGGGTCTTCCTCAGTTCCCAAGTTGACTTCTTTGGTGGACTCTTCTACGGCGGTTGACGGCTCGTCGAATCTCCTTATTCCACTAGCATATGCACCAGCCGCATCCTCATATTCTTCACCCTCATCTTTAGTAGGGTATTCTTCACCCGTGATCTCGTAGACTCCATACCCCTCATCATTTATGCAGTTGCCCTCACATTTTATTTCCGGTAGCTGGATGAGATTTTCTAGCAACTGAGGGATGGCAAGAAGGGTCTGACACCTGGCGGCTAAGTCCAGAAGGAATCGACGAGGGATCTGCCTACCTTTGGATTTCTTCCTAGGTACTACCTTTGACTTATTATTCCTAGATTGACTGACATTATTTACAGAAGAAGAACAAGATGAAGAGGATGGTGAAGAATGTATATGGAAAGACCCCTCAGAGGAGGGGTAGAAAAGGTCGCTCATCGGACCTTGGACGGGTGGTCCGCAGGGCGGGACGCACCCGTGGGAGATGTAAGAGGTTTCCTAAAGAAGATGGGTTGTTGAGGAGTTTGGAAATTGACGTTTTTTTTTTCATTTTTATTTTTGATGACAAAGCAGTGAAAAGAGATTAGAGGAGAGAGAAAAGTGGTTATGGCTAGAGGATTGGGAGGCTCGTAGAGCAGATCATGATTGAAGACCTGGCGCGGGTTGAGAAACCCGCGCAGGTATTGATAAGTGTGTATTTTTACCTATTAATTCATGATTATACACATTTTTATGAGCTTAAATAATAATAAATATGCACATATCACACTTATTGTTAATTTAGAGTAAAATATTTAATTTTTTGAAATTAAATAATTTTAATAACAATTTTTGCTTATTTATGCAGGCACTCGATACGAGGGAAGCAACATGAAATAAAAATAAAAAAAATAATAAAAAGAAAATAACAAAAAAAATAAAGACCAAAAGCCTAAGGACTTGTTTAAAAAGAAAATAAAAAAATTAGAAAAAAAGAAATAGAAAAAAACTAAATTTATTTGCTATTTTTAGAGATTTTATAAGATATATACATAAGATATATATATATATATATATATATTTATATATAAATGTGTGTGCGTGTGTTTTCAGATGAAGGAGCCGCCCCCGCCTTCGCGGCGGGGGCACGTTCGACGAGGCGGGGGCGCGGTCCACGCGCCCTCGCGGAGGGGGTCAACGGAGGCGGCCCCCACGGCGGGCGTCCACACGGCGGAGCCGCGGCAGAAGCACGGCAGCCGGCGCACGCGCAACGCGCAGGCGGCGCACGCGGCGGCAGAAGAAAGGAGGAGAGAGGGAGGCGACGAACGGGCGCACGCGGCCGTAGGAGAGAGAAAGAGAGAAAGAGAAGGAAGAAAAGGGCCTAGAAAAATATAGAAAAATCTAGAAAAATCAGAAAAAAATATCCAATTGAGCAACACATGTTGGCACATTATATTGGGTCAAACACAGCAGCAATTGATGTTCACATTGGCAAGAATGTTCACACTATCTAAGGGGTTGTTGTGTTACCCTATATAAAGGGGTTCAATTGTAATGAAAGAAAAGGAAGAGAGGATAGCTAGGATTAGTAAGCCATGGATTGATCAAATTTGTAAGTGTTCTTCAAGTTTTTACTTTGTGACTTTGGTAGGGATAGATTTTGAGAGCTTTTATGTTTAAGTGTTGAAGTTTGTGTTAAGTTTGTATTGAAGAATTTCATTGTACTCTTAGCCATTTCGGCTTTTCATAATCAATTTACAAGCTTGTGTGATCTTCATTTCAATTTGTTATATTCATGAAAGTTGTTCATCTTTAAGTGTTCTTCAATTATTCTTTTCATCATTTCCTTTAATTCCTTCTAATTTAAAAGTTATTCTCTGTGTTTCTAAGTGCTGTCCTGTGTATGGACTGTTCATCCGAAGTGATAGTCTTCACCAATTTGCCATTTTGAAGCCTTTACAATCATAAGTTTACTCTGAGTTTTTCATAAAAGTTGTTCCACTCTTATAGATCTAATTTTTGTTCTTCTTCCACTTTATCAAATTCTTCTTAGTTTGAGCTCTAGTATTAATTTTTCACCGGTCTATTTTTTTGTCAGTTACTGTTCACCAGCAGCGATAGATCTTGATATTTTAAGTTTTTCATTGTCTTCCGTTTATTTTCTGTTTCTGTGTTCTTCATAAAACTTCTTCATCTTTCAATTCTATACAACTTTAATGTATTCCACTTTTTCTAGTTCCCTATATATTTTAAGTTATTCTATTTCTTCCAAACCCCTATTTTCAATAGAATTCTATTTTGTTTTCAATTTCTAAGGTGGTCTAAAGTCAATTCTCTTGATCTTTAAATCTTAACAACTCAAGGTTTTTAAGTTTCAAATCTACTTCTCCCTGTGGATTCGACTCGGTCTCACCACTTAACTATTCCATTTATTTAATTTGTGGGCCAGATATTTAAATTTGGTAGCGGGACGTATTAACGACGTGCGTTTCCGCGCATCAAATTTTGGCGCCGTTGCCGGGGAGGTTTGAATTTGAAGTTGATAACTTTGTGCTTTCTTTTGTATATATATTGGTGCTCACTCTTATTTTTGCAGAAAAATAAAAGGATCAACAAAAGCACAAAAAAAATAGAAAATTTTGAAAATGTCAAAAAGTATTGTGTCTCCCCGAGGTAAGTCTTCTTTATCTTCTACTCTTGTTATTTTTTATTTACCAAATAAAGAACGAGGGAATGCGATTAAGGTTAGTACTCTTACCCTCTTTCCATGAATTTCGTTTCTTTATTTTTACTTTCGATATGTAATTTATTTTCATGCTTAGAAATATTCTTCAAAAAAATAAAAAAATAGAAGAAATAAAAAAATATGGTGGATTAACCCAGTTCACTAACAAAATAGAAAAATAAAAACACAAAAAAGGGCATAACTTGGGTTCACTATCATCTTTGAAACTGGTGTCTAAGGCTGGAGGTCAACGGCAAACGCTATAAGCGGGAAAGTGGTTACTTAATTAGGACCTTGTGAAAGTAAGGGGAGCCTCCCACTTCCCCACCTGTTACCTGGCCGGTGGAGAAGTTTGATGGTGAATCTAAGTTGGTCTTTGTTTGAGAATTCGTTTGTATAAAAAATAATAAAGAAGAAAAAGAAGAAAAAAAATAAAATATATAAAAAATGGTGAGGGCATAAATTTTAATCTATGGATTGGGCTCATAAGTTGGATAAGTTTGACCAATTGGCTCATAAATTTGATCAATTTCTAGCCATGGATCAAAACCACTTCATACCACCCAGTCACCATGATAATGATCACATGTGGATAACCCGACCCATTATGTAGGTGGTTGTCCAAATCCACACTCATTTCTCACCCAAAACAACCCGACCTCTTATGGCATTCCATATTCGTGGTCGGCCCAAAATGAGATCCCGTCACCTATGATGGCCCAGTTTCCATCGTTTACCCAAGACCATGTTCCAACCACTCAGTTTGGGGGCCATGATCTACCTTTCCTCCCAGAGCAAGCCCAATATGATGCACAGTTTTTTCAGCCTGATTATGAATCACCTTCAGATACTTATACCTCTAGCTGGAAAAATCAACCAACAATCTCTTGGATGGACCAAGCAAGGCAAACTCAAATGTCTCCAGAACTCTCCACACCTTATTTTGACCCATGTCCAAACAACTTTAATTCTGGTTGGAGAGATCAACATGATTCTTCTTGAGAGATGTATCAAGACCAGGCCCAAAGTCCTCAAGCTTTTCCAAATTGGACTCAATACCCAAATGATTCTTACGATCAACCATATTATGGAGGACAACCCATACACTCTCCACCACCTCATTCTCAGACTGAGTGCCCTTCAAATTACTATCCATCACAATCTGACTCTCAGCCCACTTATCTATCTCCTCCATACACAGATTTGCATAAGGAGGAGATGTTTGATCAATTGACACGGCTCTTCCAGACTCAACAACAAGCCTTCCAGGAACAACTACAAAACTTTGAGGCTCATGTGAGTCGGGTTGCTAAAAACATCATAGAAATAGAAGTCGATCCAATGTCTAGCAACTCCACTATAAGTCTTGAGGACCAACTTCCTGGATTTGATGGACGTGATAATGATGAAAATCCATATGTTCAACCTATGATTCCCCAATCTATCACTCATATCACTGTTGATTTTGAGGGGATCATGGAAGAGTCTTATGAGGAGGACGTAAAGGAAGAGCAGCCTGAGAAGCCTAAACCCCATTCCATTTGTGAAGAGGATTATGATGATCTTGAGTCGTTGGGGGGAGAAGAAGAGAATGATGATTTGCCAGTCAATGACCAAATTCCATTACTTGCCATTCCTAAATTTGATTAATCTTCTTTCCAAGTACATGATGATGAAAATATGAGTGTGGAGGGTGAATTAAGTGTATACATAAATCCATCTTCTTGGGTAATTGAGGAACCAGGTACTCCACTGGAAAGTCACTCTGATTGGGCATCTCATGATTTAGAGAAGGATGTGGATCTTTTCCCCATCCCTAACCTTGGTGAATCCATAATCATTCCAAATATTCTGCAACTCACCAACTGGTTAGATCCATATGAGCCTTCTGTGAATTCTTGTGTTGAGGAGCGCACTGATTTCATTCCTAATCCTCCTTATCTCCTTGACACTGGCCATGTGGTAGATTCTCCAAAAATCCATAACACCCTTATCCTCTCTCACCTAAACAATACGCAAGTACATCTTAAAAGTGAGGATGAAGGAGAAAAGTTGAGAGAAATTAAGGTCCGCATTGATGTGTTTAATATTTATAAGGACCTTAAACATACAGAGGAATATTTTGTAATTGAAGCTATGATAATTCCTCCACCATTCTCTGATCGAGAGGGTCCATCCAAATTCCTAGACCCACCTTGGCATGCTTCTAACCCACATGCATCGAGGCATAATCTTTTCCTCCAATGGTACACGAGGTGGAATTTATCGGAGGATAAGATCATTTGGTGGCTCATTCTGAATGCCACCCGTTGGTTAGGGAACTGTAATATGTCTGGCTGAAGACGTTAAACTAAGCGCTTCTTGGGAGGCAACCCAAAATTTTTGTGATTTCTGTGTGAGAATAAATAGCTTCTTGGGAGACAACCCAAGTTTTTATTGTGATTTTGTGTTTATTTTACAGATTTGAATAAAGGATAAGTTGGGGGGAGAAAGCTGATTGCTTACTCTGTTGCTCCGATTTTCAAAGCCAAGTACCGCCTCTCAAACACCAAGGCCGTCGAAGTACACATCATGTTGTCCCGTTCTTTTCCAAACATATCATGTCTACATTATTCTATTGTTCCATATTGTTCATGCCATTGAGGACAATGTCATTTAAGTTGGGGGGACGGAAATCATGTTGCACATGCATTCATATACAACCTCATTTTTTTCAACCCATTTTGAGTTTCATGATTCATGCTTTCATTGAAAGTAATTCTGGAATAGAAATGACTGGATAAGGATGATGGAAGATTATTTAATCTAGCCATGGAAAACTGATATAAGAATCTTTTTAAAGTTCATATGCACTTTAGAAAAATGAAAATCACTTTGCACGCTAATGAAACAAGCAGGACAATCCTTCTGCTATTTTGGGTATATTGCTTGATATTCTGTGCTTTTTTAGGAAGAGATCTTTTATAAGCTTTCTGCCATGTTATCTATTGAAAAAAAAAATTGAAAAAAAAATACCATGAAAAATGCTCCGATTCTGAGTAACCGGACCTACTTCACCTAAGACGTGTTGAGGTTCGCGTAAACCAGTGAAGGGTAGTGCAGCATCATGTGTGTATAGAAAAAAAAAGAAGAAGAAGAAGAAAAGGAAAAGAGATCCCAAAAGGGACATAGCAATAAGGTAGACAAACAAAGCTATTATGCTGAACGCTCTAATTAAGAAGTGCAGAATTGAAATACATTTGTTCAGAATAGCAACTGGAGGACGCAATTGTCTCTACTATGAATTTAGTATTACACATGCACAAGTGCTACTGAATTTTGATTAGAATTCTTGATCATGTACCTGAATTTACTACATAAGGCTAATATGTGATAATGATTCCAGATTCCTAATCTTTAGTTGACTCTATGAAAGATGATCTAGAAATGAGGCATGGATATTTTAAACTCTTGTTGGTTCCTAAAAAATTTTCATTATTTGCATTGCTAAGGGACTAGCAATGTGTAAGTTGGGGGATGTGATAAGTGTGTATTTTTACCTATTAATTCATGATTATACATATTTTTATGAGCTTAAATAATAATAAATATACACATATCACACTTCTTGTTAATTTAGAGTAAAATATTTAATTTTTTGAAATTAAATAATTTTAATAATAATTTTTGCTTATTTATACAGGCACTCGGTACGAGGGAAGCAACAAGAAATAAAAATAATAAAAATAATAAAAAGAAAATAACAAATAATAATAATAAAGACCAAAAGCCTAAGGACTTGTTTAAAAAGAAAATAAAAAAATTAGAAAAAAAGAAATAGAAAAAAACTAAATTTATTTGCTATTTTTAGAGATTTTATAAGATATATACATGATATATATATATATATAATATATATATAATATATATATTTTTATATATAAATGTGTGTGCGTGTGTGTGTGTTTTCAGATGAAGGAGCCGCCCCCGCCTTCGCGGCGGGGGCACGTTCGACGAGGCGGGGGCGCGGTCCACGCGCCCTCGCGGAGGCGGGCCCCACGGCGGGCGTCCACGCGGCGGAGCCGCGGCAGAAGCGCGGCAGCCGGCGCACGCGGCGGCAGAAGAAAGGAGGAGAGAGGGAGGCGGCGCACGGGCGCACGCGGCCGTAGGAGAGAGAAAGAGAGAAAGAGAAGGAAGAAAAGGGCCTAGAAAAATATTAAAAAATCTAGAAAAATCAGGAAAAAATACCCAATTGAGCAACACATGTTGGCACATTATATTGGGTCAAACATAGCAGCAATTGGATGTTCACATTGGCAAGAATGTTCACACTATCTAAGGGGTTATTGTGTTACCCTATATAAAGGGGTTCAATTGTAATGAAAGAAAAGGAAGAGAGGATAGCTAGGATTAGTAAGCCATGGATTGATCAAATTTGTAAGTGTTCTTCAAGTTTTTACTTTGTGGTTTTGGTAGGGATAGATTTTGAGAGCTTTTATGTTTAAGTGTTGAAGTTTGTGTTAAGTTTGTATTGAAGAATTTTATTGTACTCTTAGCCATTTTAGCTTTTCATAATCAATTGACAAGCTTGTGTGATCTTCATTTCAATTTGTTATCTTCATGAAAGTTGTTCATCTTTAAGTGTTCTTCAATTGTTTTTTTCATCATTTCCTTTAATTCTTCTAGTTTAAAAGTTATTCTCTGTGTTTCTAAGTGCTGTCCTATGTATGTACTGTTCATCCGAAGTGATAGTCTTCACCAATTTGCCATTTTTAAGCCTTTACAATCATAAGTTTACTCTGAGTTCTTCATAAAAGTTGTTCCTCTCTTATAGATCTAATTTTTGTTCTTCTTTCACTTCATCAAATTCTTCTTAGTTTGAGCTCTAGTATTAATTTTTCACCGGTCTATTTTTCTGTCAGTTACTGTTCACCAGCAGCGATAGATCTTGAAATTTTAAGTTTTTCATTATCTTCCGTTCGTTTTCTGTTTCTGTGTTCTTCATAAAACTTCTTCATCTTTCAATTCTCTACAACTTTCATGTATTCCACTGTTTCTAGTTCCCTATAAATTTTAAGTTATTCTATTTCTTCCAAACCCCTATTTTCAATAGAATTCTGTTTTGTTTTCAATTTCTAAGGCGGTCTAAAGTCAATTCTCTTGATCTTTAAATCTTAACAACTCAAGTTTTTCAACTTTCAAATCTACTTCTCCCTGTGGATTCGACTCGGTCTCACCACTTAACTATTCCATTTATTTAATTTGTGGGCCGGATATTTAAATTTGGTAGCGGGACGTATTAACGACGTGCGTTTCCGCGCATCAGGTATGTAAGTAAAGAGGGGGATCTGGGAAGATCATCAGACAACCGTCTGACCCAAGACGATGACAGCAACAAAGGCTGTGACGAGTGAATGGAGAAGATGACGGCTAATGAGTCGTCGGTGGTGATGGTGATGGCGGATGAAGATCCGCAGGTGACAGGGTCCTTCTGGCGAGGACGAGGATGGAACCTTGGCAACAATAATGGTATTTTCTGACATTCTGGAGATCAATGGCAGTCTTTCAAGCCGTGGAGGCGAGAACATCCTTTCTAGTGCAACGGAAATATCCCGTATATCAAACCACTTGTCCCATTCGCATTCTGGATCTTTGATCTTGCTTCTTTTGGCGACCCCCGGATATTTTTTAGCCGAATATACAGCATGTGGTCCCCCATGTGCTTCTTGCGGGTAATCTCCCATATGAACAACGGGCCCTTTGTTGAAGTGGTTTGATAGGGTCCATGTGAGGGGCCTCCAATCCACCTTGAATGGTCCTTTGAAGCCTAGGCCAAACCTGCGGTTCGGCCTAATCTCCTTTGGTGGTCTCAACCTACCTTGCAGCTGTGCGCCCAGATCTTTACCCGGTTGATAGCCGATGTTCCTCATAATCTCCCAACCTTTTGAGTGAAAAGGGAGATATGGCGTGGTTGCCTTGACCGGCTTTTTTGGTGCTAGCGGAATGTGAGATGGATCACGCACGTCCAGCAGTGACAATGTGGGCCGATGAGACGGCCAAACAAAGGGCAGAGAGGTGTTGATAGCATCCACCGTGTGAAGGACAGGTGTGCTGACTACTTTAATAATTCTTCCATTGTAAGGAAACTTCAAGCACTGATGGTTGGTGGAAGGCACAGCATCTATGGCTTCAATGTAAGGGCGACCCAGTATGACCTTGAATGTGGGGTCCATGTCGAGGACATGGAATTCCGTGGGGATTGACATAGGACCTAGCTCTGCCCTTAGAATAATCATCCCTTGCGGCGGCCTTTTGCTATTGTCATAAGCCGTGACTGTGATTGAAGAAGGTCTTATCTGTTCCTGTTCGACCCCACACAACTGAAGGGTGCTCATGGAGATCACATTTATGGACGCACCCGTGTCTACAAGGCATGGGTTTATGGATACCCTATTAATTTTTATTGAAACACGCAATGCATATTTCCGAGCTTCCTTGGGAGCGAGCTCATAGTTGTGGAACATGATGGCCGGTTGCGTGTCCGTTGGGGTCAGGACGGTAGAAATCTTTTCTACAGGGAGGTCCTCATTCACCATGACCTTTTGAAGATACTCCATTAAGACTGCCTGATGGGATGTGGATCTCTGAAGCAGCTCCAGGATGGAGATCCGAGCAGGCGTCTTGTCCAAGTGTTTCAACAGATCATACTGTGTTCCAAGGATAGATCTTTCCGGTTGTTCTCCATCATCCCTCTCTGGCTGAGACAGCTCGGGATTCTGACTGTTCTGGGGGAAAATCCTGTGGAAAATCCTTCCACTCCGGAGCACCATTGCCTGCGACTTTTGTACCTCTATAGGGGTAGTAGTGGGTTTTAGCAGAGGTTTGAGGGGTAGTGGTGGAGGGATGGTTGATGAAGCAGGGGTGATGATGGGAGCATGGATTCTGATGAGGGGTTTGTTAGGTGGAGGCATGGTGGAGGTAGAGGGGATATCACACGGGTTACGAAGGATAAGGGGTCTGGAAGGTGGAGGTGAGGTAAAGCGGAAGTGGGTAGGGTTTGAAGCGGGTAATGGTTTTGAGATGGATGGTGGGTGATGAGTGGTTTTGAAGGCATTGGCGGTGGTATGGTGGAGACAGGCGGGGTTACGTATGGTGGACGGGTGATAAGGAGCTTAGAAGACATAGGGGCAAATGCAGTAGAGGTGGATGGTAAAGTGGGGGAATGAGAGAAGATGAGAGGGTGTGAGGGTGTAATGAAGGGTGTTAGCTGATAGGTCATTGGGGTGCGAATGAGAGGGCGTGATGGCAGTGGAAATGGTGAAGGCGGTACTAACGCGGGTTGATGAGAGAGAGGTGCTACCCGGGCAAGGCGAGGGGGTTGCATGATGATAGGGTTGGCGGTAGAAAGAATAGAGGTACTTTCTGGGTGCCACACCTGCTCTCTCCCAACGTCCGGGAAGGAGGAGATGGGGTTGACCTGATGATTGGGCTGTTGGTGCTCCGGTAATAGATTTTGGATTATGCCCATGTTGGGCTGTTGTGGTTGGGCCTGCTGAGGCTGCTGTTGTTGTTGTGGTTGTTGCTGTGGCTGCTGTTGTAACTGCTGTTGTTGTTGCTGGAACTGTGGCCTAGGAGGAGGTCTCCTAGCCTTGAGAGTGGCGATGTATCGCCTCATTTCATCCCAGTCAATCCCGCCTTCATCATTCGTATCGTGGATGTAATCTTTAAACTGAAAGCAATTGTCCACTGTGTCCTGGCTGCCTGTGATAGATGCAGTATCCGGAGGTATCAACATTCGGGGGCCACACGGGCCTTTCCCTGGGTAGGATGAGTGTGTTTGAGGCCATGAGGGCATTGAAAATATCCGCCAGAGTTTCTGGCAATGGTGGGTAATAGGCTCTCTTGGGACCAATCGGCCTCCTTTGTTGCTGTGGGGGACCGTAATTTCCTGGGGGTGGAACTTGGTTCTACTGAAGTGGTGGTTGTTGTTGCTGGGGTCGAGGTTGTTGCTGGGGTTGAAGTAGTTAAGGCATGTTGTTCTGAGGTGGATCGTTTTAGGGTGGAGGACGAGAGGGGAAATGACCTGGTTGGAGGGGAAGTCAGGGCATTTGTAGAAGCCTTGGGTTGGCTGCATAGTTGGCGTTGTTGACCGCACTCACTTGCTCATTTGTTACGACCCCTTCTGTTGCTCCGCCTGGGACACCAGTGCCTGTCTTTCTGACCACCTTGGACTTCGACGGCTCAAACATGTTCATAATGGGGGAGTCTTTTAACTGGGTTTGGATGTACCGGGCTCTTTCATAGAGCTCTTCCATGGTGGTGAGCTTATTCATGGCCAAGACATGCCTGAACTGTGGGGTCGCATTGGATACGATCATCTTTACTTGTTCAGGTTCCGAGAGGGTATCTCTTATTGTTTCTGCCAGAGACCTCCATCTATCAGCATAGCGGACAAAATCCTCGTCGGACTTCATCTTTTCGGCCACTAGGTCGGTAATGGAGAGAGGGGGACCGACCCTATCCAATACTTTTGCAAGAACCTTCTCTGGACTGTTTCAAAATTCTCGGCCGCGTGGGGCTCCAAAGAATAGAACCACTCTAGCGCAGGACCGTCCAATGACCTCCGAAAGAGGTATGCCAGGGATATCTAGTCGTTTTGCCAATAGGAGGACTCATACATGAAATCCTTGAGGTGAATGAAGGGGTTGCCAGTGCCATTGTACCTGCGGTACGTGGGCATTTCGAAGGGAGGAAGATGGATGACCGGAAGGATTGGCAAAGCAACCTCCGGGGTAGCTTTCACGTCCACCATTTTCTTCAAATTTTGAAATTGTTCATCCATTCTATTGAACCGGTTGAGGAGCGATCGGGCGAGCTCCTCGGGAGGTGAATGTGGCACTTGCCACAGGGGAGGAAAATGTCTCCCGGAGACTTGAGGGGGGAACCCCGAATGAGAGGGAGTTGTCGGGCCACCGACAGTTGGCCCCGGTTGAAGCGGTATGTGGGGAACAACGGGGGTTTGAGATTGCGAAGGGAATTGGAACGAGGGTGGTTGTTGGATTGCTTGCCCTTGAAGCGAGGGAGATTGGATGGCTTGCGCCAGTGAAGGAGATGGAATGGCCTGCACCGATTCTTGGAGAGGTGCGATGGCTGGAGTTGATTCCTGGGGAGTGGGGGAAACAGATTTCCCCTTCAGAATGGCATGCAGGGCCCGGAGCTGTTCAGAGGTAAGCTCTGTGTTGGCGAAGACACCCAGCAAAGAGGAGATGTCCTATGGTGGGGACGTGTCCCCTGCAATAACCTGAACCTCATGCGAGGGCTCATAAGAAGGACCCGCGTCCATAGCATGGACTCGCGGCTCGACTGACTCACCACGACCAGGGTGATTTTCCTCAAAAGACTCGTGAGCCATGCTCACAATTTTTTCGGAACGCAAAAACATACACTAGCAAGCAAATAGCAGAGATTATCAAACAAGTGGATGCCTTTACGCCCTTTTTTGTATTTTGAATTTGATGATTTTTTTGTATTTTTAACCAGATCCGAAGTTCACATAAAATAGGGACCCTAGTTCATTTTTGTTTCACCACCGTGTCAGCTAGGGGCTCTCGTCTCACCACGAATGGGTCGACTAACTCCGGGGAACTTCAATGGTACAACCGGCCCAGTGAACGAAGAGGAGATTCTTCGATGTCGGGGACTTACGGAGGTCCCAGTGGAGGAGATTCTAGTCCGTCGAGAGGAATTTCCGAACAGAGAGTCCTTCCTTCACCGAGAGGGGGTGATCCTTAGAAAAAATGAAAAAGAATAGAAAAGAGGGATGGATGTATGCAATGAAATGTTGACAGATATATGGAGTACAACAGAACAATGAAACAATCAAGATATAACAACACACAAGAGATAGTAAAGCAAATCACAAGAAATTGTAAGGGTAACTGAAAGAAAGCAACAGAGGTCCCACCGTGATCGCCAATCTGTGAGCGACGTCACGCGGTTTGAGAAACGAAAACGCGGAGCGCGAGGGCTCGTTTTGTTTGCTGCAACACAGAAATAAGAGAAAAGATAAGGGGCCACCACGGGAGATTACTCCGGCGGGACGAACGGGACAAATACAATATAGCAAGATATGGGGGTTAAACGGCCATAGCGGGAAGTGACTCGCCGCGGCCTCAGGGGGACAGGAATGGTGCGAAAATCAAATAGCAAGAATTGAAACGGCCATTGCGGGAAGTGACTCGCCGCGGCCTCGAGAGTATAGCAGATATAGCAGCAATTCAAGATATACAAGAGAAAGGACAGAATTTAAACGGCCATTACGGGAAATGACTCGCCGCGGCCTCGAGAATATGAGCAGATAATAATATAACATGATATAAAGAGAATATAAAGAACGGGAGTTTAAACGGCCATTGGGGAAGTGACTCGCCGCGGCCTCGAGAATATGAGCAGATAAGAATATAACAGAATATAAGGAGAATATAAAGAACGGGAATTTAAACGGCCATTGGGGAAGTTACTCGCCGCGGCCTCGAGAATATGAGCAGATAAGAATATAACAGAATATAAAGAGAATATAAGAATGGGAATTTAAACGGGCATTGGGGAAGTGACTCGCCGCGACCTCGAGAATATGAGCAGATAAGAATATAACAGAATATAAGGAGAATATAAAGAACGGGAATTTAAATGGCCATTGGGGAAGTTACTCGCCGCGGCCTCGAGAATATGAGCAGATAAGAATGTAACAGAATATAAAGAGAATATAAGAATGGGAATTTAAACGGCCATTGGAGAAGTGACTCGCCGCGACCTCGAGAATATGATGTGATCGCCAGGGGCTAAAGACCCCAAAATAAGGAAATGATCGCGCCTACCTCACTAGCAGGAAGTGGCGGGTTGCTTCTTCCTCCCCCTTCGGCCGGCCGACGGAGAGGGCTTTCTTCAGTTACCCTTGCAAAATAACAGATAATAGATAAACAGAATTAGAAAATGGCAGTGTAGTATCAATCCCTTGTGATGAAAATAACAAAATCGCGGCAGGACACACACCTGGTTGGTGTGGTTTTAAACCCCTCTCGGACTCGAGTAGGAGGAAAATGCGATGATGGATGCAAGAAGTATATAAGAAGAGGCGCCCTTATGAAGGGGGATAGAGGATGCGAGATGATGAATGCAAAAGAACTACGAAGAAAAGGAAAGGATTGGCTTATTGGATGTGCCGATGGCGAAATCCGGCGGAGCTCCGACAGCGTAGGGACGACGTGGAAGCGCGGTGGATGAAGACGACCTTCCTCTCGCGAGCGTGGGCACCCGAGAAGCCGGCAGAACCTCCTCCAGAAAGGAACCTAAGGGTTAGAAAAGGATCCGGCAGCCTCGGGATTCCGGAAGCCTGTCGGACCTCTCAAAAACGCTCTCTCTTCGGACTTAGGGGGGTCTGCTTTTTATAGAGTCCCGGACGATGGAGGCGTCCAGGGGCCTGGACGCCTCCTTTTGGGGGTGTCCAGGACCTAGGACGCCTTCATCAAGGCCTTAGAAAATTTTTATTAGTTTTTACTTTTTTATTTTGAATATTTTAATGGAGGCCTCCAGGCAACTGGACGCCTCCATAACAGCCCACCGGAATCCGCCGAAAGTCGCACGCGGTTTGGCAAAACACGTGTTTTTTGACCGGCGCCCGAGACTCACAAGTGGGCGCGTCTGGCTGGCAGGACGCCCTTATATTCTGGACTTTTCTCAGACGTCAAATTGAGCGGCGCGTCGGGCTTGTCCGGATGTGGTGAAATGAAGGCGTCCAGTCTCCCGGACACCTCTACGTTTTGGAATTTTTTCGATTAGTCAAACCGACCGGTGTGTCGGGATTGTCCGTATATGGAGTATGGGCGCGTCCAGGCACCTGGACGCCTTCACATTTTGGATTTTTTTTCAAACGTCAAACCGACCGTCGGACGGGGGCCGCCCGTGGGCAAGTTGATGGAGGCGTCCAGGGGCCTGGACGCCTCCATAAATATATTATATTTTTTTGTTTTATCTTTTATCATGATTAGTATTATTTATTTTTTATATTTTATTTTCATGGAGGCGTCCAGGGGCCTGGTGTGGACACCAAAAAAATTGCACACCGAACACCCTGCTCGGCCCAGCATCAACAACGGCGCCGAGTGAAGAACCCCCGGAGAGATTGGTCATCCAGGCGCCCCCACATATGCACACTACCGTGGAGCCGTCCCCGGAGCCACGACAGCAAAGAGAAACCAACCCCCGGGAAGCTCACAATCTGCGGCCCCCGAAGAAAATCAAACGAATCATAACGCGTGCTCAAAACGGGCCCAAGTCAAGCCTCAGGGGCACACCCCAGGAGGGGCTTCAGCGGCACACCCCCTGGGTGTTCAACGGCACAGCCCTTTGGCCTTCAGCAGCACGCCCTTTGGCCTTCAGCGGCACTCCCTTTTGGCCTTCAGCGGCACGCCCTTTGGGCCTTCAGCACTACGCCCAGCCTGGGCTTCAGCGGCACGGCCCCCAGGGTGTTCAGCGGCACACCCTTCAGGCCATTCAGTGGCACGCCCAGCAAGCCCTCCAGCAGCACACCCCACACGGAGGTTTAGCGGCGCGGCCCTTCAGGGCTCCAGCGGTACGCCCTTCAGGGCTCCAGCGGCACGCCCATTCAGGGCTCCAGCGGTACGACCATTTGGGCTCCCAGTGGTACGCCCTTTTGGCTCCCCCACGGCACGCCTGTTCAGCCCGCCAACGGCACAGCGGAAGGCTTTTTCAACGGCAAACGACGTGAAGCCCATTCCCTGCGCATCCTTGGCGCGCAGTGAAGCCGTCTGAGGTGTCAGCCGATCGTTGGGCCACGTAGGCTACCCCACTGACACCCAGGACGGGGAAGGTCAAATGCCATCATCACAAGCCATTTCCCGCCTTCGATGGCCGTGGCCAAAGCCCCGCTGCTGGGGAGTATAAAAGACTCCCGTTTTCGACAGAAGATGGGCATCCACACAGACGGACACACAGAGGAAGAAGAGAAGAGAAGAAGAGAAGAAGAAAAGAAGAGAAGAGGAAGAAGAAGAGGGAGAGGCTCCCCCTGCTTCCCCGTCCACCGTCGCCGAAGAAGAGAGAAGAGAAGAAGAAGAGTGAGAGAAGAGAGGAGTGAGGTCTGGGAGGGGAGGAGGAGCCCATGTTCTGTTCCCCTTCCCCCCTTGTATCTTCATTCCCCCTTTTCCCTTTCCTTTTTGCTGTTGTTCCCTTTTTTACCTTTCCCTACGATGTATTGACCCTCTGTGGCCTTTTCTTTCCATGAATGAGAATCCCTCTTTTGGGGTCTTGCTACCGTGCTTGGTTTGTGCGTCTTAGCCATTCACCCTCTGTCTTGGCCCTTTCCATGAGGCCTCTGGCCTTAACCGCTTGTCTTCGCCTGCCTTTGCTTGCCGTTTACCCCCCATGGGGGGTGCACCCCTTTTGGTGCCCCAGCGGCACGCCCCGAAGTGCCCCAGCGGCACGCTGCTCGCCCCTCCTTTGACCCTTCGCCGGTACGCCCTGTCGGGCCTTCACCGGCACACCCTGCCTGCCCTCAGCGGCACACTCCCTTGCGCCCTCAGCGGCACGCCTTCAGCCGCCCTCAGCGGCACGCCTTCAGCCGCCCTCAGCGGCACGCTCCTCGGCCCTCAGCGGCACACCTTCAGCCGCCTGTTCACCGGCACACCCTAGCTAGGCCTTTCGCCGGCACACCACCCTTCCTTCTTGCCCGGTGCATTCCCGTCTCAGCCAGTCTTAGGAGTGTCTCCCGCTCGCCGTACCCTCCGAGTTTTCCGAGGTTTATAAAGGTGTTGCCGCTCTCGGGCGCCCACCTCCAGTTGCCGGGTTCCGTCACTCCTTGTGGGCGCGTTCCCTGTATCTCCCTTACGCTCGGGTCAAGGGGAGATGCTGCCGAATTTTTGTTAGAAACGATGACATATTAAAAAGACAAAAGATAGCAACTAGCAAATGGAACAACAACACATTAAAAGGACTAAAAGAAAGCAACAAACAAACGAAAAGAACAACGGCAAAATGCTTCAACCAATGCGAAGAACAATGCAAGCAATTCAAAGAGAACCAGACCGAACAACAACTAAGCAACTCGAACATCCGTCCCCACAAGAGAAAGAATGAAAATTAATCAAGAGAAGAAAAGAAGAAACCCATGCAAAGCTTAATAAAAATCAAGAGAGAAAAGAAAAGAAGAAAAGAAAAGCCTTAAAACAAATAATAAAAGAAAGAACCTCCACCGGCATGCCTGCCCTTACCTCCCACTCAGATGGACCCTCAGCGGTACGCTCCCATGGCCCTCAGCGGCACACTCCCATGACCCTCAGCGGTACACCCCTCTAGCCTGTTCCTTCTTCAGCGGCACACCTACTCCGACCCTCAGCGGCACAACCCCTGACGCCCCCCCCCAGCGGTACACCCTTTTACCCCTAGCGGTACACCCCTTGACCCTTAGCGGTACAGCCCTTTTGGCCCTCAGCGGCACACTCCCTGGGACCCTCAGCGGTACGCTCCCATGGCCCTCAGCGGCACACTCCCATGACCCAGCGGTGCACCCAAAATAATGGTATTAATAGAGATAATAAGCTAAAATAAAACTTAGTAAATAAATAAATAGTGACACAAAGCTCAAATTACGATAATAACAACAAATTCAAAAGAAAATAGAGAAATAATAGCAAACAATAATGGCAAGTAGCAGTAATAAGTAATAATAAATTCAATAAGGCGAATAAATAAATAAGAACGATAAAGGAATAAGCAATGATAACAATAAACTTAAAGGAAATAATAATAATGATAAATAAACAAATCAATGACCGCCAAAATAAAATAAATAATAATAACTAACTTAACGAAACACGACAAGCAAATGAATGATAATAAACGAACAAACAATAAGAGCAAACCTAACAATAACGACAATAAATGAATAAACCAGCAAAAAATAAACAAATAGAAATAACGAACTCACTCAAAGATATATATATATAAATCAACAAATAATAATGGTAAAATTCTAAATAATGATAAAACAACGATAAAATCTACACCGCAGCCCCGTCTCCCCTGCGACCCGGTGCTAGAGGAACGACAATGCCGCCCTTGCGGGCTGGGCCTGAGTCTTGAGAATTATCCCGAAATGGCCATGACCCGACCTCGTCTTGGGCTGACATTCCGATTAAACCAGACTCGTTTCTCCGGCCGGATTCCTTCCGAGCCGCTACTGAAATTACCGCACGTTCGGCAGACATTTGAACGGGTTCATGTCGATTCCCGCCGAGGTCTTAATACGGACCCATGTCCGAACATGAAAAGGCCCGTGAGCGACTTCCATAGCCGGTGACTCCTACCCCAACATGGTTGTGAGCCGGCATTGCCCTGGGCCAATAGCTCACCAATTCCGACCTGTTCCTATCGGGATTTACTCCCGCTCTTTCATTGAAATTGCCGTAAACTCGGCATACATTGGTACGGGGTTGCGTCCACCCCCGTCACGCTCTCAATACGGGCCCTTGCCCGAACATGGAAATGGCTGCAAGTGACCGACAGAATCGGAATAGAACGAGACGGCTCTCGCCACCCCTGGACTCCTCCCATGGGAATATCAATAAGACCTCCGTGGGCCATATTTAGACCTCGGGCCCGTCCCGATCATGGTCATCGTCTGGCCCATATCTCCGGTCTACAGCATGTTCCTCTCGAACACGTTTTCAGTTCCGAAGCCTAGTCCCGGGACTTTTCCCCGTTGCCCTCCGACACCAGAAATATTAACGCTGCCCATGCGAGCCCCGTTTGGATCACGGGAGGCGCCCCCGGCATGGTCCCGACTCGATCTCGCACCGGGCCAATAGACTCACGGGTTTCCGGATATAATAGCCGAGATTCAATTGAACGTTTTCGGTGTCTCGGAATAATAAAACTTGCCGTGTCCCGGCACACATACACTCTCGGTCTTTTCGCGACGATTACGATATTCCCAATATCGGACACCCGTCCGAACATTAAACGGTCTCCTGAATGACCGACACGTTTAGAACACCCGCTTCTCCGGACATAGGGCTTTTCAGCCGATTCAAGGGATATTCCCTCGTCGCCCCCCCCCCCCCCCCTTGGCACCGGAAATATCAATGACGCTCATACAAGTCTTGTTCCGACCGCGGGGGGCCCACCGCAGTATGGTCGCAGCTTGCTCTTGCACCGGGCCAACAGATTTATCGGTTTCTGACCGCTCCAGCCGAGGTTTAGCCGAACGTTTTCCGTTCTTCTGAACAATAAATTGCCATATACTGGCATACATACGCTCTAGTTTTTCCGCGACAACCGCGATTTTATCGAGCCGGACATTCGTCCGGACATTAAATGGTCAACACATGACCGACATGACCGCGAATGGTTTTCTTCTCGCCCTCGTGTGAGGATTTCAATGTCGCGTAATAGACCTTTCATGCAATTAATTTCTTGGCCATGAGGCCCTGAATCTCAGCGATTAATCAAGGGTGTTCCCTCGTATGGGGGATGTAAATTACGCCGTGACCTTTATGGCGCGGTGGGTTTTGGTCCCGACACGAACCACACAATCGACTGACAAAGTCAGATCGAGCGCACCATGGGCACTTCGGAGTCCGAATAAATTGTCACTTCGGTGACTGGCACGCCCACGCACTCAATAGACGAAACCACCTGAATAGACGAATCAACGCCATAAGCGTGTCGAAAAGTGCGTCCACAACTCTGGCACGCCCGGTGGGACCAAACCACCCTTCATCTCTTCGCCGGGATTCAGGGCCTCATGGCCCCCTAATAAACGATGTTTGCCTGCTTTGATGAACTGCAGGTGCTGTCTTCGCCAGCCCTATGAGGAGAAAATCCAGACTCGATGCAGCTGCCTTCGCGGCCTCGAGGACGCTGCTTCGAAGCATATGCAACTTCCATGAATCATGGGGGCTGTTATAAAAAAAGAAAAGAGAAGAGAAAGAGCAGAGAAGGGAGGGGGAAATCAAGCCCCCGTTTCCCTCAAGAAGAAAGAGAAGAAAGAAAAGAAGAAAAGAAGAAAAGAAGAAAAAAAAAGAGAGAGAAAAAAAAAAGAAAAGGAATTGGCAAGAGAGGGTTATGCGACCACGTCCGTCGAGACCTGTGCTGAACAAAGATTACCGCTGTGGAGTTGATGCGGTGGAGCGAACCACTCATCCCCTCCCTGAGGAGGTGAGCGCTCTCCTGCACCTCCACCCTGGTCAATCATACAAAAAGAAGAGAAGATGAGAGGGGACAAAAAAAAGAGAAAGAAAAGAAGAAGAGAAAAAAAAGAGAGAAGAAAGAAAGCAAAAAGAAAATAAGAAAAGTTGGCCAGCATCGCCAACCAAAAGAGTAAGAAGAAACCCGGCGTCCCGCCCGACTCTAGGAGGCTCCGAGTCTGTGGTGTAATGACCCGGCATGTCCCTCCTTCCTGCTGCCTCCATCCGATACAAAACGGCCCCCGAGTGGCTGTTAAAAGACCCAGCGAGCCACAATTGTAGCTTGGTGAATAGTTGCCCGCTGCGGGGAATGCTTTATAGCAATGAGGCCAAGCATGGCCGCCACTTCCGAAGAGAGGCACATACCCCGCCATGGGGGATGAGAAGAAGATATATACCCTGCTATGGGGGCATAGGAGGCAAAAAAAAGGAAGAGGAGAAATACACCCCATTACCAGAGGCACATGAAGAGAATCCGCCCCAGCTGAGGGGCACACAAAGCAAAAGCTACACCCCGGCTTCGGGGCATTTGAAGAAGTGAATCCGCCCCGACCTGGGGACGTAAGAAGAAATAGAACTGCACCCCGGCTTAGGGGCATTTGAAGGAGAAATACACCTCGATATGGGGGCACCTGAAGCAAAAGACATACCCCGCCATGGGGGGGCATAAGAAGAAAAGAATTCACCCCGGCCTGGGGACACTTGAAGAAAGAAGCACATCCCGCCACGGGGGCACATGAAGAGAACTCCTCCCGCCTCGGGAGTATAAGAAAGAGACGAATACACCCTGGTCCGGGGGCTTTTGAAGAAACAACACCCCCCCCCCCATGGGAGACAAAGCTACACCCCGACCCGGGGACACATGCAGAGCATCCACCCCGCTCAGGGGGCACAAAAAATACGCTACGCCCCTGGCGCATAAGAAACAGAAGCATCTACCCTGATCTGGGACACAGAAACGAAGAGACATGCATCCCGATCTGGGAGCATAAGAAGAAAGATATACTCCGCCCAAGTGGCATTTGAAGAAACAACATACCTTGCTTCTGGGGCACAGAAGCTGTAAAGAGATACACCCCGACCTCAGGGGGGCATAAGAAGCAAAAGACACACCCCCGTACCAGGGGCATATGAAGAAGAAGCATACCTCGCCTCGAGGGCCTAGAAGCTATATAGAACACGTCCCGGCTCAGGGGCATATGAAGAGAAGTCCACCCGGGCTTAGGGGCATATGAAGAAGAAACATACCCCGCCTGGGGGCATAGAAGCCGTGAAAAGTACACCCCGGCCTAGGGGGACATTTGAAGAGAGCTACACCCCGTACCAGGGGCATATGAAGAAGAAACATACCTCGCTTCGAGGGCCTAGAAGCTATATAGAGCACGCCCCGACCCAGGGGCATATGAAGAGAAGCCCACCCTGGCTTAGGGGTATCTGAAGAAGAAACATCCCCCGACTTGGGGGCATCTGAAGAGAGCTACACCCCGCCTAGGGGGCATTAAAAGAAAAAAAATATATAATAACACACCCTGGTCTTGGGACATAGAAGCCAAGAAATATACACCCCGCCTGGGGGCACAGTAGCAAAGAGGCAAAACACACCCCTCAAGGGGGGATGCATACCAAGTGAAGTTACACCCCAACCTGGGGGCACATTAAGAGAAATACACTCCAACATGGAAGCACTAGTGAGAAAAGAAGAGCAGAATAAAGAAAAAGGCACGCATGAGACAGGCGTGGTCCTCGAGCCCGCCTCATCACACAGAAAGAAGAGAAGAAAAAGAGACATGAGGCACACATGGTCCTTGCACCGACCTCTCCACAAAAGAAGAAAAAAGAAGAGACATGAGGCAGACGTGGCCCTTGAGCCCGCCTCATCACACAAAAGAAGAAGAAGAAAAGACACATGAGACAGACGTGGCCCTCGAGCCCGCCTCACCAAACAAAAGAAGAGAAGAAAAGGAAAGAAGAGGCACATGAGGCAGACGTGGTCTTCGAGCCCGCCTCTTCACACAAGAAAAGAAGGAAGATCAGAATCAAAAGAATGGACATGAGGTAGATGTGGTCCTCGGGTCCACCTCATCACGCAAAAAAAGAGAAGAAAAAAAGAGACACGAGACAAACATGGTCTTCGTACCTGCCTCCCTACAAAAGAAGAAGAGAAGGAAAAAAAAAGATATGAGGCAAACATGGTCTTCGTACCTGCCTCCCTCAATAAAAGAGGAAGAAAAAAAAAAGAAAAGAACAATCATGGGGGGAACATGGTCCTTGCACCTGCCTCTCTACAAGAAGGAAAGAAGAAGAGAAAAAAAAAGAGACACGAGGCGAACATGGTCCTTGCACCTACCTCTTTACAAAAAAAGAATAGAAAAAAAAGGGGACACGAGGCGAACGTGGTCATTGTACCTGCCTCTCTACAAAAAAAAGAAGAAGAATAGAAAAAAAAAAGGAGAGACACGAGGTGAACATGGTCCCTGCACTTGCCTCCCCATAAAAAAAAAAGAGAAGAAGGGAAGAGAAGAAGAGAAAGGGCAATCATGAGGCAAACATGGTCTCTGCACCTGCCTCTCTACACAAGAAGAAGAGGAAAAGAAGAAGAGAAAGAAGAGACATGAGGCGAACATGGTCTCTGCACCTGCCTCCCCACAAAAGAAGAAGAGAAGAAGAGAAAGAACCGTCACGGGGCAGACGCGGTCCTTGAACCCGCCTCCCCACACAAAGGAGGAAGAGAAGAAAGAAGAAGAGAAAGAAGGGTCACGAGGCGAACTTCTACCTCCGACCTCCAGCCATCCAAAAAATAGGACCCGACTAGACCTTCCGCCGGCGGGGCGTTAAATCGACTAGACCTTCCGCCGGCGGGGCGTTAAACCGACTAGACCTTCCGCCGACCGGGCGTTGAACCGACTAGACTTTCCGCTAACGGGGCGTTAAACCGACCAACCCTAATCATCAGCTCCTAGCCGACAGCTACCTCATTATCGGCCTTCGGGTCGACAGCTATCTCATCATCGGCTCCTAGCCGACAGCTACCTAATCATCGGCTCCTAGCCGACAGCTACCTAATCATCGGCTCCTAGCCGACAGCTATCTCATCATTGGCCTCTGAGCCGACAGCGGCCTCATCATTGGCTCCTAGCCGACAGCTATCTCATCATTGGCACCCCAGCCGACAGCTGCCCAGTCAAGAGAATAAACCTTTCGCTTTGGTCCGGACCCTCCCCCGACCAGAGAACAAAAGAGACCCTTCTCTTCGACTCTCACGTCCCACTACCCAACGCCCCTCTGCAGGGCCATTTCGGCCGGGGCCCACTAGCAGGATTAATCCACCCGTCCCACTACGCTCTCCGATATCTTTTGGCTTCGCAGCCGACTTCTAACATCCCTCGGCTCTTGCAGCCTGCTTCCCAGAATTCGGCCTTCATGGCCTGCTTCCCAGAATCTGGCCTTCACGGCCCGCTTCCCATAATTTCAGCTCTTACAGCCTGCTTCCCTAATATCCTTTCAGCCCTTTTACGGTCTGCCTCCCTAATATCTTTACTACCACTACACTTATACATAACAACAATATTTTCTTATGAAAAAAAACAAACAAAAACACACAGAAAAACAAACAAACAAACAAACAAACACATACGCAAAAAAAAAACAACAAATAACAAACAAAAAAACAAAAAAAAACAAGACAACAAGACAACAACACTACCAAAAAAAAACAAAACAAAACAAAACAAAAAAGGAAGAAAATTGAAACAAAAAGAAAAAGAGAATGCATGATTGCCCTGCTTGCGTGGTTGCTTAATATAGAATAATACACCTCCTTGAAATTTTTTAGGACCGTGTTTCCTTGCTAAATAATAATATCGCCCTAATTCCGGATGCACGCACGTCGTGGCGCACGCTCGAAGGGAACCCAATTATGGCAGGTGCACACGTCAAGGGGAAGAGTCATGGCTGAATCGCTAAGCCCAGCTCACAAAATAAACCCGGGGCAACGCTCCCACACTTCGCACTTAATGTGTCCAAAAGCCTTCGACTATAGGGATTGCCCGAATTTCTTTTAGCACTCTACGGAGACTTGAATTCCTGCACTCGCGTGAAAGGTAATCGTGAGGAAAAAGCTGCCTACCCCCACTGTTAAAAAAGGAAAAAAGAAGAAAAAAAAGAGAGAGAAAAAAAAGGGAAGAGAGAGAGAAACGTGAATCCGAGTAGCCGGGAATCCCCATTGAGACACATGAGGAGACTCGCGCGAAATGGTGAAGCGAATTATAATAAGGATGAATCCTAGTAGCCGGGAATCCCCATTGAGACACATGAGGAGACTCGCACCGAACGGTGAAATCCGCTACAAAATAAATAGATGGGGGCTGTGTGAAGCTACCGAAAGTCGAAAACCTGGAACTAATGTGTAGGCGCTAGAGTGATCCTCGAGTGTCACCAGGAAAACCTGCATATCCCTATGGTTAGGGCCCTTTGTTCACACATTTGCACTGCCACGTCACAGAGAATTGCCTCGGGTGAAATGCGTGAATTTAGGCATGCAAGACATGCGATATCCTCTTGACGGGTGCACCACCCCTCAGTTGTGCCCTGTGGCCCGCGCCGCGTCTACGAATTACGGGCAATGTCCCTATCCTATCCCCTATAGAGGGAGCTGCCTTACTTATATTTATGTTATGCCTGCTAATGAATGCTTGCATGATTAAAAAAAAAAGAAAAAAATGATGATAAATATATATATAAAAACAACAACAACAACAAAAAAAAACAAACAAACAACATAAAAAAAATAATAATAAAATAACAATAATGAAAATAATAAAATAACAAGAATGTGCGTATGCAATAAACTCAACTTTGGCTATTGCAGCCTACTTTCCTAGCTCCGGCTCGTAGAGCCCAATATCGGCCACCTTAGCCTACCTCTTGCCCTTGCGGCCCAGTAATCTCCCAACTTCGACTCCCGCAGCCTGCTTCCAGCCACGGCTATTTTGGCCACCCTCATCGACCTTCGGGTCGACAGCTTTTCAATTATTGGCTCCCATGCCAACATCTTTCAATTATTGGCTCCCATGCCAACAGCTTTTCAGTCATCGACCTTCGGGTCGACAGCTTTTCAATTATTGGCTCCCATGCCAACAGCTTTCTAATTATTGGCTCCCATGCCAACAGCTTTCAATCATCGGCCCCTGAGCCGACAGCTTTCAGTCATCGACCTTCGGGTCGACAGCTTTCCAATTATTGGCTCCCATGCCAACAGCTTTCTAATTATTGGCTCCCATGCCAACAGCTTTTCAGTCATTGACCTTCGGGTCGACAGCTTTTCAATTATTGGCTCCCATGCCAACAGCTTTTCAGTCATCGACCTTCGGGTCGACAACTTTTCAATTATTGGCTCCCATGCCAACAGCTTTCTAATTATTGGCTCCCATGCCAACAGCTTTTCAATCATCGACCTTCGGGTCGACAACTTTTCAATTATTAGCTCCCATGCCAACAGCTTTCAATCATCGGCCCCTGAGCCGACAGCTTTCAGTCATCGACCTTCGGGTCGACAGCTTTCACTTGTTGGCTCCCACGCCAACAGCTTTCAGTCATCGGCCGCCGCGCCGACAGCTCTTATATCATTGGCATCCACGCCAGCAGCCACCCGGAGTTGTTCAAAAAAAAGAGAAGAAAAAAAAGAGAAGAAGAAGAAGAAAAAAAAAGAAAAAAAGAAGAGAGACAAAACGACAACAAAAGAACAAAAAAAGAGAGATGACAAAAGGAGAAGAGAAGGAAAAGAAGAGAAGAAGAGAAGAGAGAGAAGAAAAGAAAGAGAAAGAGGCCAAGAGAACAGCAGACCAGGCCAGCTCCCGACACCCTGTTGGCACTGGCGAAGAGACCAAGAGAACAACAGACCAGGCCAGCTCCCGACGCCCTGTCGGCACTGGCGAAGAGACAAAGAGACAACAGACCAGGCCAGCTCCCGACACCCTGTCGGCACTGGCGAAGAGACAAAGAGACAACAGACCAGGCCAGCTCTCGACACCCTGTCGGCACTGACGAAGAGACCAAGAGACCAACAAACCGGGTCAGTTCCCGGCACCTTGCCGGCACGGACAAAGAGAAGAAAAGATAAACAGACCATGGCGGCTCCCGACGCCCTGTCGGTGATGGTGAAAAAGAGAAGAAGAGACCAACATGCTACAGCAGCTCCTGACGCACTGTCAGCACTAACGAAGAGAAGAAGAGACCAACATGTCAAGTCGGCTTCTGACACCCCGTCGGCATCGACGAAGAGAAAAGAGACAAGTACACCCACGGGCACCGCCCGGCTCATCCTTCGCCTGCGCTACCCGTGGCTGGGGGGTATTTGTGGACACCAAAAAAATTGCACACCAAACACCCTGCTCGGCCCAGCATCAACAACGGCGCCGAGTGAAGAACCCCCGGAGAGATTGGTCATCCAGACGCCCCCACATATGCACACTACCGTGGAGCCGTCCCCGGAGCCACGACAGCAAAGAGAAACCAACCCCCGGGAAGCTCACAATCCGCGGCCCCCGAAGAAAATCAAACGAATCATAACGGGTGCTCAAAACGGGCCCAAGTCAAGCCTCAGCGGCACACCCCAGGAGGGGCTTCAGCGGCACACCCCCTGGGTGTTCAGCGGCACAGCCCTTTGGCCTTCAGCGGCACGCCCTTTGGCCTTCAGCGGCACTCCCTTTTGGCCTTCAGCGGCACGCCCTTTGGGTCTTCAGCACTACGCCCAGCCTGGGCTTCAACGGCACGGCCCCCAGGGTGTTCAGCGGCACACCCTTCAGGCCATTCAGCGGCACGCCCAGCAAGCCCTCCAGCGGCACACCCCACACAGGGGTTTAGCGGCGCGGCCCTTCAGGGCTCCAGCGGTATGCCCTTCAGGGCTCCAGCGGCAAGCCCATTCAGGGCTCCAGCGGTACGCCCATTTGGGCTCCCAGCGATACGCCCTTTTGGCTCCCCCACGGCACGCCTGTTCAGCCCGCCAACGGCACAGCGGAAGGCTTTTTCAACGGCAAACGACGTGAAGCCCATGCCCTACGCATCCTTGGCGCGCAGTGAAGCCGTCTGAGGTGTCAGCCGATCGTTGGGCCACGTAGGCTACCCCACTGACACCCAGGACGGGGAAGGTCAAATGCCATCATCACAAGCCATTTCCCACCTTCGATGGCCGTGGCCAAAGCCCCGCTGCTGGGGAGTATAAAAGACTCCCGTTTTCGACAGAAGAGGGGCATCCACACAGACGGACACACAGAGGAAGAAGAGAAGAGAAGAAGAGAAGAAGAAAAGAAGAGAAGAGGAAGAAGAAGAGGGAGAGGCTCCCCCTGCTTCCCCGTCCACCGTCGCCGAAGAAGAGAGAAGAGAAGAAGAAGAGTGAGAGAAGAGAGGAGTGAGGTCTGGGAGGGGAGGAGGAGCCCATGCTCCGTTCCCCTTCCCCCCTTGTATCTTCATTCCCCCTTTTCCCTTTCCTTTTTGCTGTTGTTCCCTTTTTTACCTTTCCCTACGATGTATTGACCCTCTGTGGCCTTTTCTTTCCATGAATGAGAATCCCTCTTTTGGGGTCTTGCTACCGTGCTTGGTTTGTGCGTCTTAGCCATTCACCCTCTGTCTTGGCCCTTTCCATGAGGCATCTGGCCTTAACCGCTTGTCTTCGCCTGCCTTTGCTTGCCGTTTACCCCCCATGGGGGGTGCACCCCTTTTGGTGCCCCAGCGGCACGCCCCGAAGTGCCCCAGCGGCACGCTGCTCGCCCCTCCTTTGACCCTTCGCCGGTACGCCCTGCCGGGCCTTCACCGGCACACCCTGCCTGCCCTCAGCGGCACACTCCCTTGCGCCCTCAGCGGCACGCCTTCAGCCGCCCTCAGCGGCACGCCTTCAGCCGCCCTTAGCGGCACGCCTTCAGCTGCTCTCAGCGGCACGCTCCTCGGCCCTCAGCGGCACACCTTCAGCCGCCTGTTCGCCGGCACACCCTAGCTAGGCCTTTCGCCGGCACACCACCCTTCCTTCTTGCCTGGTGCATTCCCGTCTCAGCCAGTCTTAGGAGTGTCTCCCGCTCGCCGTACCCTCCGAGTTTTTCGAGGTTTATAAAGGTGTTGCCGCTCTCGGGCACCCACCTCCAGTTGCCGGGTTCCGCCACTCCTTGTGGGCGCGTTCCCTGTATCTCCCTTACGCTCTGGTCAAGAGGAGATGCTGCCGAATTTTTGTTAGAAACGATGACATATTAAAAAGACAAAAGATAGCAACTAGCAAATGGAACAACAACACATTAAAAGGACTAAAAGAAAGCAACAAACAAACGAAAAGAACAACGGCAAAATGCTTCAACCAATGCGAAGAACAATGCAAGCAATTCAAAGAGAACCAGACCGAACAACAACTAAACAACTCGAACATCCGTCCCCACAAGAGAAAGAATGAAAATTAATCAAGAGAAGAAAAGAAGAAACCCATGCAAAGCTTAATAAAAATCAAGAGAGAAAAGAAAAGAAGAAAAGAAAAGCCTTAAAACAAATAATAAAAGAAAGAACCTCCACCGGCATGCCTGCCCTTACCTCCCACTCAGATGGACCCTCAGTGGTACGCTCCCATGGCCCTCAGCGGCACACTCCCATGACCCTCAGCGGTACACCCCTCTAGCCCGTTCCTTCTTCAGCGGCACACTTACTCCAACCCTCAGCGGCACAACCCCGGACGCCCCCCCCCAGCGGTACACCCTTTTACCCCCAGCGGTACACCCCTTGACCCTCAGCGGTACAGCCCTTTTGGCCCTCAGCGGCACACTCCCTGGGACCCTCAGCGGTACGCTCCCATGGCCCTCAGCGGCACACTCCCATGACCCAGCGGTGCACCCAAAATAATGGTATTAATAGAGATAATAAGCTAAAATAAAACTTAGTAAATAAATAAATAGTGACACAAAGCTCAAATAATGATAATAACAACAAATTCAAAAGAAAATAGAGAAATAATAGCAAACAATAATGGCAAGTAGTAGTAATAAGTAATAATAAATTCAATAAGGCGAATAAATAAATAAGAATGATAAAGGAATAAGCAACGATAACAATAAACTTAAAGGAAATAATAATAATGATAAATAAATAAATCAATGACCGCCAAAATAAAATAAATAATAATAACTAACTTAACGAAACACGACAAGTAAATGAATGATAATAAACGAACAAACAATAAGAGCAAACCTAACAATAACGACAATAAATGAATAAACCACCAAAAAATAAACAAATAGAAATAACGAACTCACTCAAAGATATATATATAAATCAACAAATAATAATGGTAAAATTCTAAATAATGATAAAACAACGATAAAATCTACACCGCAGCCCCGTCTCCCCTGCGACCCGGTGCTGGAGGAACGACAATGCCGCCCTTGCGGGCTGGGCCTGAGTCTTGGGAATTATCCCGAAATGGCCATGACCCGACCTCGCCTTGGGCTGACATTCCGATTAAACCAGACTCGTTTCTCCGGTCGGATTCCTTCCGAGCCGCTACTGAAATTGCCGCACGTTCGGCAGACATTTGAACGGGTTCACGTCGATTCCCGCCGAGGTCTTAATACGGACCCATGTCCGAACATGAAAAGGCCCGTGAGCGACTTCCATAGCCGGTGGCTCCTACCCCAACATGGTTGTGAGCCGGCATTGCCCTGGGCCAATAGCTCACCAATTCCGACCTGTTCCTATCGGGATTTGCTCCCGCTCTTTCATTGAAATTGCCGTAAACTCGGCATACATTGGTACGGGGTCGCGTCCACCCCCGTCACGCTCTCAATACGGGCCCTTGCCCGAACATGGAAAGGCCCGCAAGTGACCGACAGAATCGAAATAGAACGAGATGGCTCTCGCCACCCCTGGACTCCTCCCATGGGAATATCAATAAGACCTCCGTGGGCCATATTTAGACCTCGGGCCCGTCCCGATCATGGTCATCGTCTGGCCCATATCTCCGGTCTACAGCCTGTTCCTCTCGAACACGTTTTCAGTTCCGAAGCCTAGTCCCGGGACTTTTCCCCGTTGCCCTCCGACACCAGAAATATTAACGCTGCCCATGCGAGCCCCGTTTGGATCACGGGAGGCGCCCCCGGCATGGTCCCGACTCGATCTCGCACCGGGCCAATAGACTCACGGGTTTCCGGATATAATAGCCGAGATTCAATCGAACGTTTTCGGTGTCTCGGAATAATAAAACTTGCCGTGTCCCGGCACACATACATTCTCGGTCTTTCCGCGACGATTACGATATTCCCAATATCGGACACCTGTCCGAACATTAAACGGTCTCATGAATGACCGACACGTTTAGAACGCCCGCTTCTCCGGACATAGGGCTTTTCAGCCGATTCAAGGGATATTCCCTCGTCGCCCCCCCCCTTGGCACCGGAAATATCAATGACGCTCATACAAGTCTTGTTCCGACCATGGGGGGCCCACCGCAGTATGGTCGCAGCTTGCTCTTGCACCGGGCCAACAGATTTACCGGTTTCCGACCGCTCCAGCCGAGGTTTATCCGAACGTTTTCCGTTCTTCTGAACAATAAATTGCCATATACTGGCATACATACGCTCCAGTTTTTCCGTGACAATCGCGATTTTATCGAGCCGGACATTCGTCCGGACATTAAATAGTCAACACATGACCGACATGACCGCGAATGGTTTTCTTCTCGCCCTCGTGTGAGGATTTCAATGTCGCGTAATAGACTTTTCATGCAATTAATTTCTTGGCCATGAGGCCCTGAATCTCGGCGATTAATCAAGGGTGTTCCCTCGTATGGGGGATGTAAATGACGCCGTGACCTTTATGGCGCGGCGGGTTTTGGTCCCGACACGAACCACACAATCGACTGACGAAGTCAGATCGAGCGCACCATGGGCACTTCGGAGTCCGAATAAATTGTCACTTCGGTGACTGGCACGCCCACGCACTCAATAGACGAAACCACCCTGAATAGACGAATCAACGCCATAAGCGTGTCGAAAAGTGCGTCCACACCTGGGCGCCTCATTAATTTATTATTTTTTATGTGTGTTTTGGCTTTAAATATATATTAAAATCATGGAGGCGTCCAGGGGCCTGGACGCCTCCATGAAGACCCCCCCGGGTCCCCTGAAAAGGTGTCGGCAGCCGCCTGCCAGACATCTTCCTGGTTCCGGAACCTTCCGGTGCGTCCGATTGGTGTTGATGCCGTCCGAATGCCGCAACAAGACGGTTTCCGGATGCCGAAAAGACAGAAGAAGACTCAAGAATAGGAAGCACTCAAGCGATTCAAAATGCGAAAGCCGCTGCGGGGCGTCGTATAGTAATATGAGATTTTCTTAGGAGACGTCAGAATGTCATGTCTACACCTGGGTCCTCATGAGTTCCACGAGGATATCCAGTTTCACGTTGAGGGCTTGGAAAGCGTCGACGCCACCGTTGAGCGGTAGGCTTACTGCCGCAGGGGGGGTGGTGGTCTGTCGACGGGGGCGCTAGCATTGGAGGGGGGATTCTGTGAGCCTCGAGAGGGGCCATCCCCTGCCGCTACCATGGCCTTTCCCATGTCGCCGGCGGACCTCCTCCCTAAGCTCCTTTGCACCATACTGGCTTCTCGTACATTTCCCACAGACGGCGCCAGATGAAGAGGCGAGATCTCGCGCGGGTCCTGAGCGGGCAGAAGATCACCGGATTGTAACCGCAAGAAAGGGAAACGGATCAGGGGGCCCAGGGATGAGTCCCTGGGGGAAAACTCTCCGATGCTTAAGTCAGTAGAGCTATGGTGGGAGCAATAAGGAGGGGAGTAGTTTCTGCGCGAGATCCCTCTCCACCAGAAGGGTGAAGTGGTTCCTGCTCAGGAGTTTTGAGCGTGTGGTTGCCCTTACCATTCACCGGAGGGTATCCCTGATTTAAATAGTGCGCCGCCTTCAGGAGTCCTGTAAGTCGAGGGGTTTTAGGCAGGAGTTACGTCCTCATCATGGGATCGTTACGTCCTCAGTGTGAGCTCTTCATGACCTTGGGAGATTGTGGCGCCCTTATCCCGCTGAACTCCTGTTCATAAAGGACTGCCAACGGCTGCATGGATAAGCATTTGTCAGTTGATCCAAGTGTGAGAAGTGCCTGCCCTACTCGGGCGATGGGCATAGCTCGGACGAAGTTGGATCGGAGTGGGCGCGTAGGGCCTGCCTTTATCTCGGTGGGGAGATGGCTCGGGCGTGGGTCTTCCTCCGTTCTATCGTTCGGGCCTTCGAGCCTTGGGGCCGCTGAGGAAGGATGGGTCTCCGAGTGATCTTTATTGGGCTTTTCTGGCGAAGTGGGCCCTAGAGGGCTGTCACTTGGATGAGCTGAGCCTCGTCCGGTCCGGATGGGCCTAGTTCGGCTGCTCTTAATTGGGCTACTGAAATCCCCCTCTCCAGGACCTTTTGCTCACACGCTTGCTCCTCCACTCCATAGAGAATTGCCTCGGGTAAAATACATGAATTTAAGCTATGCATGCAAGACATGTGATATCCTCTTGACGGATGCACCACCCCTTAGCTGTGCCTCCTGGCCCGCACCGTGTCTGCGAATTATGGGCGATGTCCCTATCCCATCCGCTATAGAGGGAGCTACCTTATTTATACTTATGTTATGCCTGCTGACGAATGCCTGCATGCCTGAATAAAGAAATAAATAATAATAAAAAAAAAACTCAATTTCGACTATCACAACCTGCTTCCCTAGCTCTGGCGCGTAGAGCCCAATCTTGGCCCTCACGGCCTACTTCTCGCCCTCGCGGCTTGCTAATATCCCAACTTCGGCTTCTATTGTCCGCTTCCCCCAATCTGGGCTTTCACAGTCTGCTCCCCAATCTCGTCTTTTGTAGCCAGCTTCCCGATTGCGGCTCTCATAGTCCGCTTCCCCAATTTCAGCCTTCACGGCCTACTTCCGTAACACCGACTTCGGCCCTTGCGGCCCACTTTCCAGGGTTCAGATTTCACAGCCGGTACCCCCGGCGCTTTAAAAGAACAAAAAGACTCCTTCCACTTTATCTCGGACCTTCTGCCCGGCTAGAGAATAAAAAGACTCTCTTCACTTTGGTTCGGACCTGCCATCCAGCCAGAAGACAAAAAGAGACCCTTCATATGGCCGGTACTCACAGCGCATTAAAGAATGAAACAACCTTTCACCCTGACGGGTGGGGAATCAACCCCCTTTCCTTGCGCTAGCACTAGCCCGTGTCAGCGACTTGACCACCTCTCCCTCACTTCGGGTGACGAATACCCCTTTTGAATCAACAAACTCTTCTCTCCGTCCCTTCGGGTGACAAGTTCCCCCTTAACGTGGACTTGCCGTCCAGGTCATTCAACCGACAAACCCTTATTTCTGTCCCTTCGGGTAATGAATTCCCCCTTGACGTGGACTTTCCGTCCAGGTCATTCAATCGACAAACTCTTCTCTCTGTCCCCTCTGTCCCCTCGGGTGACGAATACCCTTTTGAATCAACAAATTCTTCTCCCCGCCCCTTCAGGTAACAAATAGCCCATCTGATCTGAACCACCTGTCCAGATCATTGAATCAACAAACCCTTCTCTCCGCCGTCGTGGCTCGCTTCCCAATTATCGGCCCTTGAGTCGACAGCTTTTCAATTATCGGTCTCTGAGCCGACAGCTTTCAGTTATCGACCCTTGAGCTGACAACTTTTCAATTATCGGCCCCTGAGCCGACAGCTTTCATTTATCGGCCCCTGAGCCGACAGCTATTCAATTATCGGCCTCTGAGCCGACAGCTTTCATTTATCGGCCCCTGAGTCGACAGCTTTCAATTATCGGCCCCTGAGCCGACAGCTATTCAATTATCGGCCTCTGAGCTGACAGCTTTCAATTATCGGCCCCTGAGCCGACAGCTATCCAATTATCGGCCCTTGAGCCGACAGCTATTCAGTTAACGGCCCTGGAGCCCCTCAAAAAAGATGAATGAATGATGAAGAAAAAAAAGAGGAAAAAAAAGAAGAATAGAGAAGAAAAGAGAGAAAAGAAAAGAGAGAAGATATCCTATGAGGGCAACTGCACCCACGTGCACCGCTTGTCTCATCCTTCGCCCGCGCTACCCGTAGGTGGGGGGCATTTGTGGACACCAAAAATTGCACGTCCAGATATCCTGCTCGGCCCCGCATCAACAACGGCACTGAGTGAAGAAGCCCCGGAGAGATTGGTCATCCAGACTCCCCAAATATGCACACTACCGTGAAGCCATCCCCGGAGTCACGACAGCGAAGAGAAACCAACCCCCGGGAAGCTCATAACCCATGGGCCCCGAAGAAAATCAAATGGACCGCAACTCGTGCTCAAAGGGGGGCGCAAACCTGCCTCAGCGGCATGCCCTCTGGCCCTCCAGTGGCACGCCCCTGTTGCCCTCTCAGCGGCACACCCCCTGGTGGCCTTCCCAACAGCACGCTCCGTAGAGCCCCTGCCCGGCACGCCCTCGAGCCTGCTTCAGCGGCACACCCTGCCGAGCCCTTCAGCGGCACGCTTGCCAGCCCCTTCAGCGGCACGCTTTTGCAGCCTCCTAGCGGCACAGCTCTTCGCCCATCCAGCGGCACGCTTCGGTGTGTTCTTCACCCCGGCAAAACGGACGTGACGCCCATGCCCTAGGATCTTTGGCGCGCAATGGACTAGCTGAGGTGTCGACAGGAGACGGTGGCACACAAGCTACTCCCCCTGCCACCCTGGACAAGGGAGTCAAATCCCCATTAATGCCCGCCAGTCGTTCCCGCCTTCGGACGCCTCGCCGTGGAGGATATAAAACCCCCGCTCCTCTGCGACGAAGAAGGGACACACGCAAACAATGAAGAGGAGAAGAGAAGAAGAGAAAGAGAAGAAGAGAAGAAGAAGGAGAAGAGAAGAAGAGGGAAGAGAGGAAGAGAGGTGAGAGGGCTCGCCGCTCCACCCACCGCCCCCGTCTGTGCGAAGAGAGAAGAGAGGAAGAGAGGGGAGAGGGCTCGCCGCTCCACCCACCGCCGCCGTCTGTGCGAAGAGAGAAGAAAGGAAGAGAGGGGAGAGCGTTGCTGCTCCACCCACCGCCACCGCCCAAAGAGAAGAAGAAAAAGAAGAGAAAGAAGAGAAGAAGACAGGGGGAAGAGGGCCTGCTACCCTTCCCCTCCCCGCTGCTACTTCTGCTCATTTGCCTAAAGGGAGACGCCCTTCTGTTTCTCCATGGACACCCAGGCCCAACGCTTCTATCCTGAGGCCCCTTGAGTCTCTCTCCCTCCTGCCAAGGTTTCCTTCGGCCTAGCCAAGCAGCATCCCCGGTCCACCCTTAGCCCTTCTGGCCGACATGCCCAGCCTTCCAGCTTGCCCGGTGCACTGTGGTTCCACCAACCCGACACACACTGAACCCCTAGCGGCACACCTTGGCTCCCCGTTCCCCGGCACAGCCCCCGCTCAAACCCAGCCCGGTACATGCCCTACGCGCCTGGCCCGGCACACTCCTTGCCAGCCTACCTCGCCGGTGCACCCTCAGCCCTCTCTTCCCCGGCACACCCGTGCCTTCTTTGCCTGGCACACTTTGTGCTTCTCAGCCCGGCACACCCTGGCCACCCTCAGCCCGGCACAGCCTCCCTGGCCGATGCAGTCCTCGACCCCTTTATCCCGGTACACTTGCTACCTCCTCTTACCCGGTGCACCCCAGCCCGCCTTAGGCGTGGTCCCCATTCGTTGATTTTCCCGGGCTTTCCAAAGTTTCATTAAAGGTGTTGTTGCCCCTGGCACACACCTCAAATTGACGGGTTCCGCCACTCCATGTGGGCGCGTTCCCTTTATTTCCCTTCCCATCTGGGTCAAGGGGAGATGTTGCCGAATTTTCATCAGAAATAAGAACACATTAAAGACAAAAGGAAGCAACAAACAAATGAAATAAAATAATAAAACACTTCAACTGAAACAAGAGAACCACGGAGAGCCCGAATAATTGAACACAATACATCCTTATGACGGACCGATGAACACAACCCCAAACATGACTTACGTGAAAAAATAAGAAAACCAAATCAAGAACCCATGCATGCATTTCACAAATAAGAAGAAAACCCTTCCACACATCCCCGATGTGCGTCAACCTTGGCCAACCGGCCCCTCACACATCTCACATGTGCATAAACCTGGGCAGACCTCGCCCATCATACACTCCACCGTGGCCTACCCGGCACACCCAGCCCCAGGCTTTCCCCTGTACACCTAACCCCAGGCCTTGACCTCCCTGCCCGGCACACAGCCTGGCCATCTCGCCCGGTCCAGTCCTAGTGCCACTCACCCGGCACACCCTTAGCCTCGCCCGCCACCGGCACGCCCTCAGGGTGCTCCGCCCGACACGGCCTTGACCTCCCTACCCGGCATGGCCTTTGGCCCTTACCCGGCACGCTCCAACCACTGCCTTGCCCCGCACGCTCCCTAGCTGCCCCAGCCCGACACACCTTGGCCTGCCCTTGCTCGGCACGCCCCAACCTGCTCCACCGGCACGCCCTAACGCACTTGGCCCGGCACACTCCCAGCGCACCTGTCCGACACGCCCTTGGCCTCCTTTGCCCGGCACAGCCTTCCACTCGTTTAACTGGCACACTCCGTGGCCTCCCTTGCCCGGCACGCCCTCAGGCGCCCTTACCCGGCACGCCCTTACGCCCCTCATCGGTGCACTCCCGGCGCGCCTTTTATATATATATATATATATATATATATATATATATATATATATATGTATGTATATGTATGTATATATATATATATGAATAAACGAAAGAAAGGAAGATAAAGAAAACACATAGTAATGAAAATCATGATAATAATAAAAAAGAGCAATAATAAAAAGAACGAAACGAATAAATAAATAAATAAATAACTGACATAACGCACAGGCGATAAAAAAAGGGAATCCATGAACATAAAAAAATAAATAAACGGATACATAATAACAATAATAGAAAATAACAATGAACAAATAAATCACAACAAAGGATAATAATAATAACAAACTGAAAGAAAATAATAATAAATCAATAAACCATAACAAAATACTAATAATAATAAACTCAAGAGAAAGATAATAATGAATAAATGAATCATAACAAATAATAATAATAATAGTAAAGAAAATAATAATAAATAAATAAATAATAATAAAGTGAATAATAATAATAAGAAACTCACCAAAAGATATATAAAATAACAGAAATAATTAAAATCTAAATAATAATAAAATGATGATTCGCCCTACAGCCTCGTTATCCTCAAGACTCGGTATGAAGGGAACATTAATGCCGCCCCTCCAATTCGGGTTCGGATCTTGGGAGCCATCCTAATATGGCCGTAATCCGATATTGCTCTGGGCCGATAGTTCGTCAAACCGGACTCGTTCCCAGTGGGATTTGTTTCCGCTCTCTCATTGAAATTACCGTGAACCTGGCATACATTTGTACGTGTCTATTTCCGTTTACGCCGTGCCTTCAGTACGGACCTTTGTCCGAACATAAAGTGGTCCATGGATGACCGACAAAACTCTGAATGGAACGAGAAGGCTCTCGTCACCCCGGACCCTTTGCATGGGAATATTGATAAGACCTTCTTGGGTCATGCTTAGACCACGGGTTCGCTCGAATCATGGTCTCCGTCTGACCCACACCCTAGGCCTATAGCCAGCTATCTCTGTACACGTCTTTGTTTTGGAATGTAGTCTCGGGACACTTTCCCGTTGCCATTCGACATCGAAATATCAACGATGCCCACGCAAGCCTCGTTTGGACCGCGGGAGGCGCCCCCGGAATGATCCTGACTCGATCTCGCACCGGGCCAACAAACTCGATGATTCCCGTTCACTCTAACCGGGATTTAACAGAATGTTTTTAGTCGCTCGAAATAATAAATTTGCCGTACCCTGCATACATATGTTCTGGGTCTTCCCGCGACGATTGCGATACTCCCGAGCCGAACACCCGTCCGAATATTAAATGGTCCCCTGAATGACTGACGCGTTTCAAATTTTTGCTTCCCTAGACTTAGGGCTTTCCAGCTGATTCAAGGGACATTCTCCCGTTGTCCCTTGGCACCGGAAATATTAACGATCCCCACACAAGCCAGACTTCGACCGCGGGGGGCCCACCGCAGTATGGTCACAGTTTGATCTTGCACCGGGCCGACAAGCTCGTCGGTTTCTGACCACTCTAATCGGGATTTAACCGAATGTTTCCTCTTCCTCTGAATAGTAAATTTGCCATGCCTCGGCGTACATATGCTCCGGTCTCCCCGTGACGATTACGATTTTCCGAAGCCGGACGCTTGTCCGAATATTAAACGGTCCCATGAGCGACCGACATGTTACTCTAATCGGGATTTAACCGAACGTCTCACATCCCTTCGAACAATAAATCTGCCGTGCCCCGACATACATATACTCCGATTTTTTCCGTGACGATTGCGATTTCCTGAAGCCGGACGCTCGTCCGAATATCAAAATGGTCCCTTGAGTGACCGACATGTTTCGAATACTTGTTTCCCTAAATATAGGACTTTCCGACTGATTCAAGATCGCTATCGTCTTGTTTCTCTCGATATAATTTCTTGGCCATGAGGCCCTGATCCCCGGCGATTAATCAAGGGTGTCCCCCTCTCTGAGGGGATGTAAATGACGCCGTGACCTTTATGGCACGGCGGGTTTCCGCCCCGACACGAACCACACAATTACCTGACCAAGTCAGATCGAGTGCACAATAAATTGTCACTTCGTGACTGGCACGCCCACGCACTCAATAAACCAATTAACTAACAAGCAAAGATGATAAATAAAAATAAGTGTGTCCACAGGTCTAGCAAGGGAGCTACCAGCTGGGGCTTTCCCGATAAGCCGAACTTTCAGCCGGTATTCCCTCCGAAGCAATCGGCGATCTCCTCAGAGCTGGAGGAGGATATTAGGGTTCTTCAGGAGAATCGTCGATCGACCGTTGAGCTGATGACTCCAGCCAACATTGATGATTTTCCCCACCTCGCATTGCCTCCCAGCGGTAAGGACTTTGAAAGCTCAGCTTTTGTATTCTCTCGTCCCAGTTGGTCGAGCCTTTGCTGATGACTTGCTTCCTGACGGGCAGAAACGAGGCGTGGTGAGGACGAGGGGCAACCGTCGTCGTCGAGCTGGAGGAGGCGACTGCTCCGACCGTGCCTCGAGCTTTTGAGGGTACTTCTTTCGCCCAGGATAAGGGCAAGCAAATTGCCCGGGAGGATGCCCCAGAGCGATGAGGGTCTAAGCGCAAGGACCCTGGGAAGCGGCTGTTGCTGTCCTCGATGAAAGCTTTGACCGCCAAGAAGAAGTAGTCGAAGAAGGTGAAAACTTTCCGCCCGACCGAGGAGCCCCCAGCCGGGGATGTCCGCCACCTGAGCCTCTCGTCGACCGAGCCAGAGGTGCCCGCGGTAGGTGAGAGGACCTTGGCTGAGCCTGCAGGAGCGCAAGGGGAGGAGGTTGGCTCTAAAGTCTCGGTCAAGGTTGCTGGGGCGTGCGGTGAGGAGGGGGTCGGGGCGAGGGTCCAGGCCGAGCCGAGTGCTACAGTCCCGAGTCTGGGGGTGTCCAAGGAGGATATCCCAACACCGACTCCCCCAGAGAGGGTTCTTCCCCAGCAGCAGGGGCGGTTCACCGTTCAGGCCTCCTTGTACAATAGGTGCCGAGCTTTGGCACCTCCGTCAGTGCGAGAGGAATTCCGGTGTTGCTCGCCTCCCATGCTTCTTGAGAGGGTCATGGAGGGTGGTTTGTTCGTGGCTCGGCTAGGGGCTGAGATAATAGATTTCATGGCGCGTCTGGAGAGCGAGGGGACGGCCCAATCCCAAGTTCGTGCGGAGTTCGATCGGCGGATTGGTCGGTTGACCTCCGAGCTTGAGGTTCTTCGGCGAGAGGTGACCTCACTCTGGGCACGTGATCGAGCGAGCCAAGAGGAAGCTCGGTCACTGGTCGAGCAATTGTCCCAAGCTCGGTACACGGCCGAGCTTAAAAGCAAGCTCCTGGAAGAGGAGCATTAGGCTCATGTGGCACGCTCGGGACAATGGGTGGCCGAGCGAGAGGAGCTCGGGGCTGGCTCCAGGAGGCTAAGTGGGCCAAGAGGGAGGCTGAAGTGGGACAGTCTGAAGCCAAGGCAAAGCCGACCAAGGCTGAAGCGAGGGTGGCCGAGCTTGAGGAGAAGGCAGCAGGAGTCGGGGTAGAGGTGGTCGAGCATTATCGGAGCTCAGAAGAGTATCACGAAGCTCTGAAGCAAGCCGCCTTCGCCTATTACGAGCCGGGCTACCTGCGGGGGCTGTGGAAGAGTTTCGCCCAAGGCTTCCAGCGGGAGGTCACTGAGTCCTGACAACAGATACTTGATGAGCTCGTCTTCGTTCCCAGGCAACGCTACGACTCAAATGAGGAAGACTCAGATTCTCCTTCCTCGACGTCGAGCGACAAAGGGGGGAGCGAAGATACATTTGCTTTAGTGGAGGAGAGATCACCAACTCCAGCTATCTCGGGAGGGCGCGTGGTCAAGGCGATTCCCATACGAATGGGGTCAGTGCCCGAACCGGCCGTCGCCAAGGGAATCGGGGGCAAATCCCCGTGCGCCGAGGGTCCTCCGCCTGCCGAGCTTCAAGAGGGGCTACAGACTTCTCAAAGTTCCCCCATTTCCATAGATTAGGAAAGACTGTACTTGCCTTGTTGCCTTCTTTCCTCTTTTTTACAATTTCTACCTGGGCTTGGCTGTGTAATGTTTTTCTTTCTATATAATGGTAATAGTGTTCAAGGCGCAATTGACTACTTCTTACCACCTTTGACTGAGTATGATTACTGTATCTGCGGTCGCCAGTAAATCGGAGATCTTGTACAATTTGCAGTCAAAAAATCAGTCTTGCGTGTTGATCGGCCAAGTTGTTGGTGCTGAATTGGCACCTTTTCGCCTTTCCACGCTTTGAATGACTTACCATTTCGTGTATTCCCACGGGAGGGTCCGTGAGGGAGGTGGCGTAATTGCTCCTAGGGAAAGAGGTCTGCCTCATGTGTCTTTTCGAGGGGAGGATCAATTAAGGTAGAAGTCTCCCCCTTCGGCCTATAAAAAGGTCCCAAAGGGCGCCTCCTCATCTTCACAGCACTTAAGGCTTTCATTGCAATCTCTGATTCTTCCTCCCTTTTTGCGAAGCGATCGTCCTCAGGCGAAGCATGGAGTGCAACTCTAAAGATGAAGACTTTGACGGATGCTGGGGCGTTCATGTTGCTTCGGCGTAGAAGAATGGAGGACGACGGGGCGGATGGCGTACAAGAAGGGTGGACACATGGCGACGGGCTCCCTCCTGACCTCTAGACCGCCGCCCCACCCGGGGGGGATGATTGAGAGAGGAGAAGTCGTTCAACATCATTACTTCTCCTTTCTTTCATCCCCGCTCCCCCTCTCCCACTCCCTTCGAGGGAGTGTTCAATCCTCCTCTCTCTTCTGTTCTTCTTCTCGCCCTCACTCTTTAGAGAGTGCATGTTTTTCTTTTTCCTTACCCTTGCTCGCATCACTTGGAGGGTGCTTGCTTTCTGTTTCTTCTTGCCCACGCCATCAATTCTTGATGGCTTTGTTATGCTCCATTTTCCAAAGAGTTGGCAGAGGAGGCCTTCTCTTGTTTTCTACGGAGCTGGCGTCCGGGCATACCCTCCTCTTCTTTTTCTTTCATACTGATACCATCTCTTCCGAACTTTCCGAGCAGAAAAAGTCAGCCGTCCCATTATTCGAGCCAGTTTCCACACTGGGTGGAGTCAGTGGCTCAGCTTGGAGCTGCTAAGCTCATCCGCACCGAGTAATCAGTTCGTGTTGTATCAATTTTTTTTTTGCATATTGTACTAGCTATGGCCTATCTGATGTACGGAGATGTTGATGCAATAAAAAAGAGAGTTGCTATCATAATTTGTTTCTTACATGTACGAAAGAAGCTCAAAAATAGAACTTTCGCAATGTTGTCGCGTTCCAAGTCCGAGGGATAGGCATTCCTTCCATGGTAGATAACCGATACACTCATTTTTCAAACGTCCCGACCACTCGATAGGGGCCTTCCCAGTTAGGGGCCACCTTTCCCAGCGTCTCCAATGGTCGAGAGGCTTCGGCTTTTCTTAGAACGAAGTCTCCCAATTGGAATTGTCTGTCTCAGACTCTGACGTTGTAGTATCGAGTCATGCATCGCTGATATTCCGTAGCTCGGATGCTCGCGACCTCGCATACCTCGTCTGCCAGGTCCAAGTTTTCTAACAACTTCTGCTCATTTGGCTCGGGCGAGAAGTTGATGACTCGGAGGGATGGGGTGCCGATCTCCAGGGGAATCACGGCCTCTATGCCATACACCAGTTGGAAAGGAGTTTCACCGATAGCAACTCTGGGAGTAGTTCGGTACGACCACAGTACACTAGGCAATTCCTTGAGCCAATTACCATTGGCTTTCTCGAGCCTGGTCTTGATGCCTTTCAGGATAATTTTGTTGGCATTTTCAACCAGCCCGTTAGCCTGGTAGTGGGCTACCGAAGTGAAGTGATTGCGAATGTGTAGGTCGACGCACTTATTTTTAAAATAAGTGGAGTCAAATTGTCGACCGTTATCGCTCACGATCACTCGAGAGATGCCAAAACGACAAATGACTGACCTCCAAACGAAACTCCAAATGACTGCTTCGGTAATTTTGGCGGTGGCCTCAACCTCAATTCATTTGAAAAAATAGTCGATGGCGACGATGATGAACTTCTTCTGAGCCTGTGCCATGGGAAATGGGTCTAGGATGTCGATTCCCCACCGAGAGAAGGGATAAGGCTCGGTTAGGGTCACGAGTTCTGAGGCTGCCTGGTGGACTAGATGATCGAACCATTGGCATCGATCACACTTCTGAACGTAGGTCGAGCAGTCACATTGGAGGGTGGGCCACCAATACCCTTGTCGTAGTAGGATCCTTGTGATCGACCTCCTCCCCTAGTGCGTGCCGCAAATGCCTTCGTGGACTTCTTCAATTCCTCAGCGAGCTTCTGGAGCATCGAGGCACTTGAGGAGGGGACCAACAAAGGACCTTCGGTATAGGGTCTCGTCTAGGAGGACGAAACGCCGAGCTTGATACTTCAGTCTCTGAGCTTCTCGAGGGTTGGGAAGCTCTTGAGAGTCCCGGAGCCAAGATATATACGGGGTTTGCCAGTCGCCAGGCGATATTTGTACAATGGTCACGAGCTCGATTTCCACACTCGATCGCTCTAATTCCTCAAGGAGGATCGATCGGGTGCCTTTTGGGCTGATGGAGGAGGCCAGGCGAGAGAGGGCATCCGCTCGGGAATTTTCTTCCCGAGCTATCTGGATTACCTGAAAGCTCTCGAACAGTTGGGCTATTCCCATCACCAGCTGGAGGTACTTGATCATTTGCGTCTCTCAAGCCTCGTAGTCCCCGTTGATCTGACTGGCGACCAGTTGGGAGTCAGTATGAATTCTGACTCACTCGGCTCCCAAGCGTCGCGCCATCCTGGCTCCCGAGATGAGAGCCTCATACCCGAAGACGTTGTTGGACGCTGGGAAGCTGAATTTTAGGGCGTATTATAGTTCTTGTAATATCCTGACCTTTCGGATCCTTCTTCGTGGGTCCCGGATCTGGTTTCTCAGAGTGTTCGACTCTGTTGTGTCCAAAATTTTATTTCGGACATCTTTTGTGTTCGGGTCGGTGCGATCCGGAGTTGTTTCGGAGGCCCGGAGTGCGTCCGCGGCTTTTCCGCGTGTGTTTTCTGATTCCCGGTGTGTGTTTCGACAATTCCTTCGGAACCTCGTTGCGGGTGAACCGGGTCATTCACCTAGGCGAGAGTGATACAGTTACGATCGGTGCATTCCGAGGATCACGAAAATGTAATTTTTAATTTTTTGGTATTTTCCAAAAATTTTGGATTTTCTATAAATACCCTCTCATTTTCTCTCTCTCCCCACCTTCTTCTTCCTCCTCCTCTTCTTCCTCCCACCGTGACCGCCCCCCTCTCCCTCTCTCTCTCCCATTTCGACGCGGCGAGCCTCTCTCTGGCTGCAGACGGCGGCGGGGCGACGGCGCGGCGACGTGGGCGAAGGTGAGGCGATCTCGTGGGCGTACGGTGCTCGTGGGAAGCGTGAAGGAGCGGGGTTTCTAAAAGCGTTCTTCGTGGTTTGAGCTCGATTCGGCGGAGCTTTCGCTCCATTGAGGTAGGGGGACAAATCCCTATGCTCATCCCGCCATCCCCCACGATTTGTAGGCCAAATGGGAGCCGAGAGGGGTGTTTTTGAGCGGGCTAGGGCAAAATCATGTTTTGGGGAGAGTTCGCCCGATCTATGGATTTGGGCCGCGATTCGACATTTTGATGGCTTAGAAGCATGCTAGGGGTCCCCAGGGGTCTTCTCCTTTGTTTTCCCCCTGTCTATGGAGGCATGGGGGCGTGGTTGTATTTTTGGGGTATTTCCCGTTGTTTCACCGTCGGACCGGTGTGACGGTCCTTCCAGTGACCGTCACACCATGTGACGCACCCAGGTGGGTGCGTCACAGCCTTGTTTTTAGCCAACTTGGGTATGTGGGCTGTGACGGTCCCACGATAGACCGTCACGGCGTTGTGACACGCCTAGGTTGGATCGTCAGGTGACGATCTGACCGTTGATTTTTGACCGTTGGGGGTCAAGACCTGTGACGCACCAGGACTGGCGCATCACAGCCTTGTGACGCCCCTATATGGGTGCGTCAGAGCGGACGCATTCCCACCCTGTAACGTACCAGGGTTGGTCCGTTACAGACTATGACGCATCAAGTGGCACGCGTCACGGTTTGTTCCTTCGTGCCATGTGACGCATCAGGCAAGGTGAGTCAGGGCCTGTGACGCACCAGGGTAGGCGCGTCAAAGTCATTTTTGCACCGAGGATCTGACGCCCCTGTGTTGGGCCGTCAGGTGGCTGTGACGGTCCAGCCTTAGACCGTCAGAGGCTATGATGTGTCTAGGGTAGACCGCCAGGCTCAGGGTTGCCCCGGGTGGTTTGCATCCCCGTTTTCCTTCCGACTGTGGTCACCGTGCGACGGTGCTGGTACGTGGGATGGTCCCCGTACGTCGTCGGATACGGACGTGATTTTTCGTTGACTTGAGAGTCTACTCCTTCAGTGACCCTCCACTAGTCGTAGCTTGCCTGCACGCGAGTGGACCTACCAGGGAGTGGTGGAGAGGCTACCCTGAGGACAATTTTTAGACTGGTTTCCGTCAGGCCCCACGTCTTGCAGCCAGAGTTCGGCTGAGGGGAAAACCAATTAGAGACCAGACCTGGGACGCATGGTCTGTGTGTGCACACGTGGTTGGGGGCGGTTGGACCCACGCTGACGGGCGTGACCCCAACTAGTCACTTGTTTGTGGTTACTTGTACGGTGTCTCAGTTCCTGCTGGGCCGGAGGGAGACACCTGAGGCGCGGACTAAGACGTAAGTGGACGCATTCGGCCTTGCTTCTAATGGGAGGTACTCCTGTCGAGTCGGGAGTGATAGACTGTCAGTCAGTCTTTGTGACTTCGACCTTCGGGTTTTGTCGTGTTGACCGTGGTGTTTCGGTCGTTTCACCATGGCACGTGTGTCGGCTTTCGTGCCGTGAGACCGATGTTTTGTAGATGGCAGGGCTTCCCTTTCCGAAGTACTCGCTTACTACTAGCGTAGCGGTTTCTCCGTTTGCGAGGTAGGGTTCGAGTGATCCTTACAGAGTCTTGCTCTGAGACTCATTCCCTGCGTGTTTTCACCATGTTTCAGGTGAGTCGCAGCCTCAGGGGAGCGCGTCTGAGGCTCAGTGTGGTTCAGGTGCCCAGCGTTAGTGCCAGAGGTCGGAGTCGGGGTATGTCCCGTGTAGCTATATTTTTCTTTCTTGTCTCTGTACTAGTTGTGGACTACTACTGTTGTTATTTCATTGTTATCTTGTGAACCATGTATCATGTAAAATGTTAATTTATTTCCTGCTTAATTATATAACTATTTAATTTCTGTAATTATTTGTGATACTTGTGTAGTCTCCACACCATCCTTTTAACCCTTCCGAGTCTTCAGACTCGTGGGTGGCGGTGCGAGTCTCGGGTTATCGGGCCTTCCCGGTAATCAGATTCTCGAGTCGTTACATTTGGTATCAGAGCAGCGGTTGTGGGATTATACGAGAATCATAAGTAATTGTAGTGGTCCACTAGTCCACAGCGATGATGTACAGGTGACGCTGGCATCAGGCATCGTGTGTTTTATTTAACCTTGTTGTTTCCGTGTTTGATGTCTTTTGCTTTAGGAGCGAGCATGGCACCGAGGCGGAGCACTCGCTCTCAGCAGGGGCAGTCGGCTGGAGGTCAGGAGATCCAACAGGAGCAGGAGGAGCAGAGTAGAGTGCCACCAGCGGCCACCGAGGTAGCCGATGCTGCGAGGTTTCCGGGGGTCGAGGATTTCTTCCGTAGCATGTACCAACTTATGTCGCAGTAGTTCGGAGGAGAGGCTGGTGCAGGGGTGGGCCAGGCCGAGCAGTGAGGGATTTCATGCAGTTTCATCCACCTTACTATGGCGGTCAGCCAGACCCTGATTTGGCTCGGAGTTGGCTCGACGCGATGGAGTGGGTGCTCAGTTCCATGCGGTGTACTGCGGAGGACAAGGTGATGTTGGCCTACAACCAGTTGCAGGGTACGACTCGGGAGTGGTGGTCTTCCGAGTGGAAGACGTCTTTCCAGCTTCGTCCACTTGAGCAGATTACCTGGAGTGACTTTGTCAGTGCTTTCGAGCGTACCTACTGTCCAGAGTATATTGCTACGTAGCGGATGCATCAGTTTTTGGAGCTGGTTCAGGGCGACATGTCCGTGTTGCAGTACAGAGCCCGATTTGTTGAGCTAGGTCGATATGCACCTCATATCATGGAGCATGAGAAGGTGGAGACCGCACAGTTCATACAGGGCTTGAGGCAGGAGCTGAGGCACTATTTGATCGCGAATGCGGCCACTGATTTGGAGACAGCGTCTCGTGTTGTGGCTTCTTTGGAGATGGATATGTAGAGGACTCGAGGACCGATTAGTCAGGGGCAGTCTTTGTCAGGTCGCAGCCAGCAGTCGGCTACCCAGCAGCAGGGTTCCATTCAGCATGCGTCGGGTGGTTCAGGAGCGCCGGCACCGGCAGCGTCAGTGACAGGATCTGTGTCTTTTGGCTCTAAGGTCAAGAGGTTTCTCGGGAAGAGTTTTCGAAGGAAGAAGAAGGGAGGCCGTGAGCAATAGGCAGCATCGGGAAGTGTACAGCAGCTAGTCCTGTTTCAGCGTCAGGATATAGTGGGTGGATCGCGAGGACCGTGTCCACTGTGTAGCGAGTACCATCCAGGCAGGCAGTGCACAGCGCCGATAGTTTGTTTCCGGTGTGACTAGCCAGGGCATATGGCGCGTGACTATCCTCAGAGACAGCAGTAGCAGCAGTTTCCTCAGCAGCAGTATGTTTCCCAGTAGCAGAGGTCACAGCAGCAGTAGTTTCCTCAGCTGCAGCAGGTTCCCCAGCAGCAGAGGCCATAGCAGCAGCAGCAACAGCAGCAGCAGCAGGGATAGTATCTGCCGCTACCCAGGTCAGCTAGTGTGGGAGGCAGGCAGACAGCTCGAGGCCAGATTACACACATGACCAGGGCAGAGGTAGTGGCATCACAGCTCGTGGAAGGTACCGTTCATATTTTGGGTTGTGCGGCTTGGGTTTTGTTCGATTCTGGCGCGTCTCATTCGTTTATTTCGGAGGATTTCGCTCTAAGCATCGAGGAGCCGGTGACCCAGTTGTCCTGTGATTTGGCAGTGGAGTTACCTTCGGGTGATTTTATGATCACTCCGTATTGTTTCGATGAGGTTCCTGTGTAGGTTGAAGGGCGGAGTTTGCCGACTAGGATCTATGCGTTGTCGCTTCAGGACTTTGATGTGATTTTGGGCATGGATTGGCTCGAGGCACATCATGCTTTGGTGGATTGTGGCTCGAAGAGAGTTTACTTTCGGCGTCTTCGTGGACCCACCTTCTATTTCCAAGGTACCAGGTCTTCCTCTTCCCGCTTTCTTATTTCTGCGATTCAAGCTCGCCGTTTAGTTGACGCGGGTTGTCAGGGTTTCCTCGCCTCCGTAGTTGTGGCAGATCGGATGGAGCCGGATGTCGGGGACATTCCGATAGTGTGTGAGTTTCCCAATATTTTTTCGAAAGACTTACCTGGATTGCCTCCCCAGCGGGAGATTGATTTTGTGATCGAGATTATGCCTGGTACGGGACCTTTGGTGAAGGCTCCCTACCGTATGGCCCCCGCTGAGTTGAGAGAGTTGAGGGCGCAGTTGCTGGAGTTGTTGGCCAAGGGGTACATTCATCTTAGCCTTTCCCCTTGGGGTGCGCCCGTGTTGTTCGTGAAGAAGAATGATGGTAGTATGAGACTGTGCATTGACTACCGTCAGTTGAACGAGGTAACCGTTAAGAACAAGTATCCGTTGCCGCGGATTGATGACTTGTTCGACCTGCTTCAGTCTGCTCGAGTGTTCTCGCGGATTGATTTACGGTCCGGTTATTATCAGTTAAGGATTCGAGAGTCTGACATGGAGAAGACTGCATTCAGCTTGAGATACGGGCATTACGAGTTCTTGGTGATGCCGTTCGGCTCACCAATGCCCCCGCAGCCTTCATGGATTTGATACAGAGGGTGTTTCGTCCATATTTGGACCAGTTCGTGGTCATATTTGTGGATGACATCCTTGTCTATTCACGGTCTGCCGGGGAGCACGCGTACCATTTGGGTGTGGTGCTGCAGACGTTGCGAGATCACCAGTTGTATGCGAAGCTCAGTAAGTGCGAGTTTTGACTTCGCGAGGTGCATTTTTTGCGACATGAGATTTCTGATGATGGTATTTCCGTGGACCCTGCCAAGGTCGAGATAGTAATGCAGTGGCCGAGGCCGAGGTCTGGGACGGAGATCCGGAGTTTCTTGGGGCTTGTGGGCTATTATCGTCGGTTTATCCAGGATTTTTCTCGCATTGTGGCCCCGATGACCAGGCTCACGTGGAAGGATGTGTCTTTCGTCTGGTCTGATGAGTGTGAGCAGAGTTTCAGGGAACTGAAGAGATTGCTCACCTCGGCTCCGGTGTTGGTTTTACCTTCTGGATCGGGAGGTTTTGTGGTGTGTACAGATGCTTCCGGGGTCGGATTGGGTGTTGTGTTGATGCAGCATGGTAGAGTGATGGCGTATGCATCTCGGCAGTAGAAGCCCAACGAGGAGAACTACCCTACCCATGACCTGGAGTTGGCGACTGTGATCTTTGCGCTGAAGATCTGGAGACATTATCTGTACGGTGAGAAGTTCGAGGTGTTCACTGACCATCAGAGTTTGAGGTATGTGTTCACGCAGAGGGACCTTCACCTCAGGTAGAGGCGTTGGATGGAGTATATGAAGGATTATGACTTCACCCAGTCTTATCAGCCGGGCAGGATGAATGTCGTCGTCGATGCTTTAAGTAGGAAGGTCGCGGTCAGTGCCTTGATGTTGAGGAAGTGGAGGCTTTGGGAACAAGTGCCCGAAGTTTCGTTCAGGCTCAAGATTCCCCAGGACCCAGGGTTAGCGGTGCTCGCGAGTCTGACTGTCACGCCTGCTATCTGCCGTCAGGTGACAAAGGCTCAGCACGCAGACCCTGAGTTGCCCCGGATTTTGGCTTTGGCTGATGTGGAGCTCGGCGAGGACGGAGCCGTGAGGTTCCGTGGTAGGCTGTATGTCCCAGCCGAGGAGCAGGTTCGTCGTGCGGTGTTACGCGAGGCTCATGGGAGCAAGTACACCGTACACCCGGGTGCGACGAAGATGTATCGGAACTTGCGGAGACAGTTCTGGTGGCGTGGCATGAAGAGAGATGTGGCCGAGTTTGTGGCCAGGTGCCTGACCTGTCAGCAGGTGAAGGCGGAGCATCAGTGACCAGGAGGTACTCTTCAGCCCTTGGATGTTCCCGCGTGGAAATGGGACCACGTGACCACTGATTTCGTGGTGGGATTGCCGAGGACTCCGAGTGAGCAGGACAGTATTTGGTTGTTGGTGGATAGGCTGACGAAGGTGACTCGGTTGTTACCGGTCAAAGTCAGCTGGAGCGTGTCCAAGTTGGCTTGTCTTTATGTGGAGCAGGTCGTTCCGTTGCATGGGATTCCCATCTCCATTGTGTCAGATCGGGATCCGCACTTCACGTCTAGATTTTGGAGGAGTTTCGAGCGAGCTCTTGGCACGGACTTAGCATTTAGCTCAGCGTACCATCCTTAGTTAGATGGTCAGTCGGAGAGGACCATTCAGACTTTGGAGGATATGCTGAGATCCTGCTGCCTGGAGTGGCAGGGGAGTTGGATTCACCACCTACTGTTGGTGGAGTTTGCCTACAACAATAGCTATCATTCGAGCATCGGCATGGCTCCTTATGCGGCGTTGTATGGGCGTCCGTGTCGGACTCCACTGGATTGGTTCGAGGTTGGTGAGCGTGTTTTGACGGGACCGGAGTTGGTGCAGCCGTGTGTGGATGTTGTGCACCTGGATCGTCAGAACATGTTGGCGGCCCAGAGTCGACAGAAGAGCTATGCTGACCGGAGGAGGCAGCCTCTCGCTTTCGCCGTTGGCGATCGTGTGTTTTTAAGAGTTTCTCCGATGAAGGGGGTGATGCGCTTTGAACGGCATGGGAAGCTGAGTCCCCGCTATGTTGGTCTGTTTCCCATCGTGGAGCGCATTGGTGAGGTAGTCTATCGGCTGCAGTTGCCCTCTGAGTTGGCGTCGGTGCATGACGTGTTTCACGTCTCGATGTTGCGGAAATATATGCCCGATGACTCTCATGTGCTTGAGGATTCTGTGTGGCCTAAGGTGACTCCATATCTTTCTCTCCCAGAGTTTCTCGTCCGCGTTGAGGACAGGGAAGAGCAGCGCCTGCGGAACAAGGTCATCCCCTTGGTTAACGTGGTGTGGCAGCGACACTCTGGTGGTGAGGCTTCTTGGAGCATGAGGACGAGATGCGTCAGCATTTCCGTACTTGTTTGAGTGAGTCTTCCTCTTCTTTCCCCTTGGGTTGTTCTCAATTTCGGGGATGAAATTCCTTTAAGGGGGGAGGGTTGTAATATCTCATACCTTTCGAATCCTTCTTCATGGGTCTCGGATCTGGTTTCTCAGAGTGTCCGGCTCCGTTGTGTCTAAAATTTCGTTTCGGACATCTTTTGTGTTCGGGTCGGCGCGATCCGGAGTTTTTTCGGAGGCCCAGAGTGCATCCGCGGCTTTTCCACGTGTGTTTTCCGATTCCCGGTGTGTGTTTCGGTAATTCCTTCGGAACCTCGTTGCGGGTGAATCGGGTCGTTCACCTAGGCGAGAGTGGTACCGTTGCGATCGGTGCTTTCCGAGGATCACGGAAATATAATTTTTAATTTTTTGGTATTTTCTAGAATTTCTGGATTTTCTATAAATACCCTCTCATTTTCTCTCTCTCCCCACCTTCTTCTTCTTCCTCTTCTTCTTCCTCCCACCGTGACCGCCCCCCCTCTCCCTCTCTCTCTCTCTCATTTCGACGCGGCGAGCCTCTCTCCGGATGCAGACGGCGGCGGGGCGACGGCGCGGCGACGTGGGCGGCGGCGAGGCGATCTCGTGGGCATGCGGTGCTCGTGGGAAGCGTGAAAGAGTGGGGTTTCTAAATGCGTTCTTCGTGGTCTGAGCTCGATACGGCGGAGCTTTCGCTCCATTGAGGTAAGGGGACGAATCCCTATGCTCATCCCGCCATCCCCCGCGATCTGTAGGCCGAATGGGAGCCGAGAGATGTCTTTTTGAGCGGGCTAGGGCAAAATCATGTTTTGGGGAGAGTTCGCCCGATCTATGGATTTGAGCCGCGATTCGGTATTTTGATGGCTTAGAAGCATGCTATGGGTCCCCAGGGGTCTTCCCCTTTATTTCCCCCCTCTCTTATAGAGGCATGGGGGCGTGGTTGTGTTTTTGGGATATTTCCCGTTGTTTCGCCGTCGGACCGGTGTGACGGTCCTTCCAATGATTGTCACACCATGTGACGTGCCCAGGTGGGTGCGTCACAGCCTTGTTTGTAGCCAATTGGGGTCTGTGGGCTGTGACGGTCCCACGATAGACTGCCACGACGCTGTGATGCGCCTAGGTTGGACCGTCAGGCGACGATCTGACCGTTGGCTTGACCGTTGATTTTTAACCGTTGGGGGTCAAGGCCTGTGACGCACCAGGACTGGCGCGTCACAGCCTTGTGACACCCCTGTGTGGGTGCGTCAAGCGGACGCATTCCCACCCTGTAATGCACCAGGGTTGGTCCATTACAGACTATGATGCACCGAGTGGCACGCGTCACGGTTTGTTCCTTCGTGCCATGTGACGCATCAAGCTGGGTGAGTCAGGGCCTGTGACGCACCATGGTAGGCGTGTCACAGTCGTTTTTGCACCGAGGGTCTGACGCCCCTGTTTTGGGCCGTCAGGTGGCTGTGACGGTCCAGCCTTAGACCGTCAAAGGCTGTGACGCGTCTAGGGTAGACCGCCAGGCTCAGGGTTGCCCCGGGTGGTTTGCAGCCCCGTTTTCCTTCCGACTGTGGTCACCGTGTGACGGTGCTGGTACGTGGGATGGTCCCCGTACGTCGTCGGATACGGACGTGATTTTTCGTTGACTTGAGAGTCTACTCCTTCAGTGACCTTCCACTAGTCGTAGCTTGCCTGCATGCGAGTGGACCCACCAGGGAGTGGTGGAGAGGCTACCCTGAGGATGATTTTTAGACTGGTTTTCGTCAGGCCCCACGTCTTGCAGCCAGAGTCCGACTGAGGGGAAAACCAGTTAGAGGCCAGACCTGGGACGCATGGTCTGTGTGTGCACACGTGGTTGGGGGCGGTTGGACCCACGCTGACGGGCGTGACCCCAACTAGTCACTTGTTTGTGGTTACTTGTACGGTGTCTCAGTTCCCGCTGGGCCGGAGGGAGACACCTGAGGTGCGGACTAAGACGTCAGTGGACGCATTCGGCCTTGCTTCTAGTGGGAGGTACTCCTGTCGAGTCAGGAGTGATAGACTGTCAGTCAGTCTTTGTGACTTCGACCTTCGGATTTTGTCGTGTTGACCGTGGTGTTTCGGTCGTTTCACCGTGGCACGTGTGTCGGCTTTCGTGCCGTGAGACCGGTGTTTTGTAGATGGCAGGGCTTCCCTTTCCGAAGTACTCGCTTACTGCTAGCGTAGCGGTTTCTCCGTTTGCGAGGTAGGGTTTGAGTGATCCTTACTGAGTCTTGTTCTGAGACTCATTCCGTGCGTATTTTCACCGTGTTTCAGGTGAGTCGCGGCCTCAGGGGAGCGCGTCTGAGGCTCAGCGTGGTTCAGGTGCCCAGCGTTAGTGCCAGAGGTCGAAGTCGAGATATGTCCCGTGTAGATATACTTTTCTTTCTTGTCTCTGTACTAGTTGTGGACTACTACTGTTGTTATTTCATTATTATCTTGTGAACCATGTATCATGTAAAATGTTAATTTATTTCTTGCTTAATTATATAACTATTTAATTTCTGTAATTATTTGTGATACTTGTGTAGTCTCCACACCATCCTTTTAACCCTTCCGAGTCTTTGGACTCGTGGGTGGCGGTGCGAGTCTCGGGTTATCGGGCCTTCCCGGTAATCAGATTCTCGGGTCGTTACAGTTGGTATCAGAGCAGCGGTTGTGGGATTATACGAGAATCATAAGTAATTGTAGTGGTCCACTAGTCTACAGCGATGATGTACAGGTGACGCTGGCATCGGGCATCGTGTGTTTTGTTTAACCTTGTTGTTTCCGTGTTTCCTGTCTTTTGCTTTAGGAGCGCGCATGGCGCTGAGGCGGAGCACTCGCTCTCAGCAGGGGCAGTCGGTTGGAGGTCAGGAGATCCAGCAGGAGCAGGAGGAGCAGAGTAGAGTGCCACCAGCGGCCACCGAGACAGCCGATGCTGTGAGGTTTCCAGGGGGCCGAGGATTTCTTCCGTAGCATGTACCAACTTATGTCGCAGTAGTTCGGCGGAGAGGCGGGTGAGGGCTCGTCGACAAGGGGTGGGCCAGGCCGAGCAGTGAGGGATTTCATGCAGTTTCATCCACCTTACTATGGCGGTCAGCCAGACCCTGATTTGGCTCGGAGTTGGCTCGACGCGATGGAGCGGGTGTTCAGTTCCATGCGGTGTACTGCGGAGGACAAGGTGATGTTGGCCTACAACCAGTTGCAGGGTACGACTCGGGAGTGGTGGTCTTCCGAGTGGAAGACGTCTTTCCTGCTTCGTCCACTTGAGCAGATTACGTGGAGTGACTTTGTCAGTGCTTTCGAGCGTACCTACTGTCCAGAGTAAATTGCTACGCAGCGGATGCGTCAGTTTTTTGAGCTGGTTCAGGGTGACATGTCTGTGTTGCAGTACAGAGCCCGATTTGTTGAGCTAGGTCAATATGCACCTCATATCATGGAGCATGAGGAGGTGGAGACCGCACAGTTCGTACAGGGCTTGAGACAAGAGCTGAGGCACCATTTGATCGCGAATGCGGCAATTGATTTGGAGATAGCGTCTCGTGTTGCGGCTTCTTTGGAGATGGATATGCAGAGGACTCGAGGACCGATTAGTCAGGGGCAGTCTTTGTCAGGTCGCAGCCAGCAGTCGGCTACCCAGCAGTAGGGTTCCTTTCAGCATGCGTCGGGTGGTTCAGGAGCGCCGGCAGCGTCAGTGACAGGATCTGTGTCTTTTGGCTCTAAGGTCAAGAGGTTTCTCGGGAAGAGTTTCTGAAGGAAGAAGAAGGGAGGCCGTGAGCAATAGGCATCATCGGGAAGTGTACAGCAGCCAGCCCTGTTTCAGCGTCAGGATACAGTGGGTGGATCGCGAGGACCGTGTCCACGGTGTAGCGAGTACCATCCAGGCAGGCAGTGCACAGCGCCGATAGTTTATTTCCGGTGTGACTAGCCAGGGCATATGGCGCGTGACTATCCTCAGAGGCAGCAGTAGCAGCAGTTTCCTCAGCAGCAGCATGTTCCCCAGTAGCAGAGGTCACAGCAGCAGCAATTTCCTCAGCTGCAGCAGGTTCCCCAGCAGCAGAGGCCACAGCAGCAGCAGCAGTAGCAGCAGGGACAGTATCTGCCGCTACCCAGGTCAGCTAGTGTGGGAGGCAGACAGACAGCTCGAGGCCAGATTACACACATGACCAGGGCAGAGGTAGTGGCGTCGCACCTCGTGGAAGGTACCGTTCATATTTTGGGTTGTGCGGCTTGGGTTTTGTTCGATTCTGGCGCGTCTCATTCGTTTATTTCAGAGGATTTCACTCTGAGCATCGAGGAGCCGGTGACCCAGTTGTCCTGTGATTTGGCAGTGGAGTTGCCTTCGGGTGATTTTATGATCACTCCGTATTGTTTCGATGAGGTTCCTGTGTAGGTTGAAGGGCGAAGTTTGCCGACTAGGCTCTATGCGTTGTCGCTTCAGGACTTTGATGTGTAGGACTTTGATGTGATTTTGGACATGGATTGGCTCGAGGCACATCATGCTTTGGTGGATTGTGGCTCGAAGAGAATTTACTTTCGGCGTCTTCGTGGACCCACCTTCTATTTCCAAGGTACCAGGTCTTCCTCTTCCCGCTTTCTTATTTCTACGATTCAAGCTCGCCGTTTACTTGACGCGGGTTGTCAGGGTTTCCTCGCCTCCGTAGTTGTGGCAGATCGGATGGAGTCGGATGTCGGGGACATTCCGATAGTGTGTGAGTTTCCTGATATTTTTTCAAAAGACTTACCTGGATTGCCTCCCCAGCGGGAGATTGATTTCGTGATCGAGATTGTGCCTGGTACGGGACCTTTGGTGAAGGCTCCCTACCGTATGGCCCCCGCTGAGTTGAGGGAGTTGAGGGCGCAGTTGCTGGAGTTGTTGGCCAAGGGGTACATTCATCCTAGCTTTTTCCCTTGGGGTGCGCCCGTGTTGTTCGTGAAGAAGAATGATGGTAGTATGAGACTGTGCATTGACTACCGTCAGTTGAACGAGGTAACCGTTAAGAACAAGTATCCGTTACCGCGGATTGATGACTTGTTCGACCAGCTTCAGTCTGCTCGAGTGTTTTTGCGGATTGATTTACGGTCTGGTTATTATCAGTTAAGGATTCGAGAGTCTGACATGGAGAAGACTGCATTCAGCTTGAGATACGGACATTATGAGTTCTTGGTGATGCCGTTCGGGCTCACCAATGCCCCCGCAGCCTTCATTGATTTGATACAGAGGGTGTTTTATCCGTATTTGGACCAGTTCGTGCTCATATTTGTGGATCACATCCTTGTCTATTCGCGGTCTACCGAGGAGCACACGTACCATTTGGGTGTGGTGCTGCAGACGTTGCGAGATCACCAGTTGTATGCGAAGCTCAGTAAGTGCGAGTTTTGACTTCGCGAGGTGCATTTTTTGGGGCACGAGATTTCTGGTGATGGTATTTCCGTGGACCCTGCCAAGGTCGAGATAGTAATGCAGTGGCCGAGGCCGAGGTCTGGGACGGAGATCCGGAGTTTCTTGGGGCTTGTGGGCTATTATCGTCGGTTTATCCAGGATTTTTCTCGCATTGTGGCCCCGATGACCAGGCTCACGCAGAAGGATGTGTCTTTCGTCTGGTCTGATGAGTGTGAGCAGAGTTTCAGGGAACTGAAGAGATTGCTCACCTCGGCTCCGGTGTTAGTTTTGCCTTCTGGATCAGGAGATTTTGTGGTGTGTACAGATGCTTCCGGGGTCGGATTGGGTGCTGTGTTGATGCAGCATGATAGAGTGATGGCGTATGCATCTCGGCAGCTGAAGCCCCAAGAGGAGAACTACCCTACCCATGACCTGGAGTTGGCGACTATGATCTTCGCGCTGAAGATCTGAAGGTATTATCTGTACGGTGAGAAGTTCGAGGTGTTCACTGACCATCAGAGTTTGAGGTATGTGTTCACACAGAGGGACCTTCACCTCAGGTAGCGGCGTTGGATGGAGTATATGAAGGATTATGACTTCACCCAGTCTTATCAGCCGAGCAGGATGAATATCTTCGTCGATGCTTTGAGTAGGAAGGTCGCGGTCAGTGCCTTGATGTTGAGGAAGTGGAGGCTTTGGGAACAAGTGCCCGAAGTTTCGTTCAGGCTCAAGATTCCCTAGGAGCCAGGGTTAGCGGTGCTCGCGAGTCTGACTGTCACGCCTGCTATCCGCCGTCAGGTGACAAAGGCTCAGCACGCAGACCCTGAGTTACCCCGGATTTTGGCTTTGGCTGATGTGGAGCTCGGCGAGGACGGAGCCGTGAGGTTCCGTGGTATGCTGTATGTCCCAGCCGAGGAGCAGGTTCATCGTGCGGTGTTGCGCGAGGCTCATGGGAGCAAGTACACCGTACACCCGGGTGCGACGAAGATGTATCGGAACTTGCGGAGACAGTTCTGGTGGCCTGGCATGAAGAGAGATGTGGCCGAGTTTGTGGCCAGGTGCCTGACCTGTCAGCAGGTGAAGGCGGACCATCAGCGACCAGGAGGTACTCTTCAGCCCTTGGATGTTCCCGTGTGGAAATGGGACCACGTGACCACTGATTTCGTGGTGGGATTGCCAAGGACTCCGAGTGGGCAGGACAGTATTTGGTTGTTGGTGGATAGGCTGACGAAGGTGACTCGGTTGTTACCGGTCAAAGTCAGCTGGAGCGTGTCCAAGTTGGCTTGTCTTTATGTGGAGCAGGTCGTTCCGTTGCATGGGATTCCCAACTCCATTGTGTCGGATCGGGATCCGCGCTTCACGTCTGGATTCTGGAGGAGTTTCGAGTGAGCTCTTGGCACGGACTTAGCATTTAGCTCAGCGTACCATCCTTAGTCAGATGGTCAGTCGGAGAGGACCATTCAGACTTTGGAGGATATGTTGAGATCATGCTGCCTGGAGTGGCAGGGGAGTTGGATTCACCACCTACTGTTGGTGGAGTTTACCTACAACAATAGCTATCATTCGAGCATCGGCATGGCTCCTTATGAGGCGTTGTATGGGCGTCCGTGTCGGACTCCACTGGATTGGTTCGAGGTTGGTGAGCGTGTTTTGACGGGACCGGAGTTGGTGCAGCAGTGTGTGGATGTTGTGCACCTGGTTCGTCAGAACATGTTGGCGGCCCAGAGTCGACAGCAGAGCTATGCTAACCGGAGGAGGCAGCCTCTCACTTTCGCCGTTGGTGATCGTGTGTTTTTGAGAGTTTCTCCGATGAAGGGGGTGATGCGCTTTGAATGGCATTGGAAGCTGAGTCTCCGCTATGTTGGTCTGTTTCCCATCGTGGAGCGCATTGGTGAGGTAGTCTATCGGCTACAGTTGCCCTCTGAGTTGGCGTCGGTGCATGACGTGTTTCACGTCTCGATGTTGCGGAAATATATGCCCGATGACTCTCATGTACTTGAGGATTCTGTGTGGCCCAAGGTGACTCCAGATCTTTCTCTCCCAGAATTTTTCGTCCGCGTTGAGGACAGGGGAGAGCAGCGCCTGCTGAACAAGGTCATCCCCTTGGTTAAGGTGGTGTGGCAGCGGCACTCTGGTGGTGAGGCTTCTTGGGAGCATGAGGACGAGATGCGTCAGCAGTTTTCGTACTTGTTTGAGTGAGTCTTCCTCTTCTTTTCCCTTGGGTTGTTCTCAATTTTGGGGACGAAATTCCTTTAAGGGGGGAGGGCTGTGTAGATTCTAAGAAATCCACTTAGAACAATTAAAAGGAAAAAGAAAATGAATAGAAGAATGGGAAAAGAGAGAGAAAAGGGGAGCATGAGAGGATGCTAAGGGGAATGTGATCGCCAGAGACGCGAGGGCCTCAAAGGATATAACAAATAATCAATGGAGAAGATCGCGATATAAATACCTTAAATGCGGGGGAGATTGTGAGTGCACATTCTCTTTCTATCGGCCGGCCGATGAAGAGAGTTTTCCTTGATTGATTACCCTTGCAAAATTAACAAACACTAATAAACAAAAATGGATTAGAAACCAAGATGTGTAGCATCAAATCCAAATGTAAATATGGACATAGAAAGCATGGATAGGCCTTTAAACCCCTATGCAAAAGGGTAGGTAAAAGATGATGTATGATGAAGAATAGAGGGAGATGTGCAAGTGTTGCACTATGGAGATGTGCTAGAGTGCACAATAGGGGAAGATCTCAATAAAGAAATAAAAGAAAAAATGATATGATGCATGCAATTAACTAAAGCAAAAATAAGAGATAGGAGGGGAAAGTTTAGTGGTTTTCTCCAATTTGGCTTCAAGCTAGGATGAAGATCTTCAATGGAGGAAGAAGATGATGTAGAACTCCATGGATGTAGAGGCTTCAAATCTTCAATAGAGGAAGAAGAACTCCATGGATGAAGCTTTTAGGTGCATGGGAGTCTTCCTCCTTGAGCCTTTGGTCCGGCAGCACCTCCTCTTGAATTGATCTTTATGTTTTTTCACAAGGGAGAGAGAGATTCTATTTATAGGGTTAAAATTCGGAATTAATTCTAAGGGAAATTAGGAAAACATGTTTTAGTGGGATTTGGAATGAGATAAACATTAGGCAAGTGTCCCTTCAACTTTGGAAAGTCATAGGAACCCTTTCCCAAGTGGAAAAAGAGGTTAAATGAGGAAAGGAAGGGAAATTCGGAATTAATTCTAAGAGAAAACAAGAAAACATGTTTTAGTTGGATTTGGAAGAGATAAACCTTAGGCAAGTGTCCCTTCAACCTTGGAAAGTCATAGGAACCCTTTCCCAAGTGGAAAAGGAGGTTAAATGAGGAAAGGAAGGGAAATTCGGAATTAATTCCAAGAGAAAATAAGAAAACATGTTTTAGTTGGATTTGGAAGAGATAAACCTTAGGCAAGTGTCCCTTCAACCTTGGAAAGTCATAGGAACCCTTTCCCAAGTGGAAAAGGAGGTTAAATGAGGAAAGGAAGGGAAATTCGGAATTAATTCCATAAAAAATTAGAAAACTTAGTTTTGGTAGGATGGAAAGGGGGATCCTTCCTCCAAGTGTCCTTTCAATATTAGGAAGCCATAGGAACCCTCTCGCAAGTGAAAAATGAGTGTAAGTGAGGAAGGGAAGGGGTGCTGATGGAGTTCAGAATTGAACAAGAATTGACGACCTTGGTCAAGGCGTTAATTGAAATCACGACTGGGACAAAGGCGTTAATTCACGGATTTAATTTTAGCAATAAAAACTTTCTGTATTTAAAAAATGATGAAGAGACGCCTGAGGGAGAGGCGTTATTTAAAAACACGACCCAAGGAGGGTCGTTAATTCTTATTTTTCTATTTTGGAAATCAGAAAATTCCAGAAACTGACGCCTTTGCCTCTAGTCGTCCTTTCTTCAAAACGCGCCTCAGACCAGACCGTTAATTAAAACACGCCCCACTTCAAGTCGTGAAATCCAAAAAATAGAGAAAACTGCCCAAAAAATCTAAAAAAATAGGGAAAAATAAGAAGAGGGAAAAAAGGGAGAAATCCAAGAAAATTGGGGAAAATAACTCAAACAAAGTTAATTGGAGGGTCAAATTGGGGCATTACACGGTAATACGAGATGCACTCACAGTAACGTCAATTTTGGCGTGTCTACAGCTGCCCCGCCTTGGCGTCTGCTTTGCAAGGGAGCATAGCAAACTGAAAAGTAGATGCCAAGGTGTGATGAGACACGCAATCAACATCACTTGATGAGAATGAAATCAAAAGCTCGAGATGAAGCAATCCTAGGAAATTCAATGAAATCAACGATGTTTGGATAAGAGGAGGAGTGTGCACGCGGGCACGACGGAGAATGATCAACTTCCAGCGCGGTGGAAGTACCCCAGGTCACAAACCTGTAGGTTTCACCATTGGGGAGCGGTTACCAGCCAATGTGGACGTGCTGCAGCCAAGGTGGATCAAAGTAAAAGGATTGAGATAAGATGAGAGAAATCCAAACAAGGAGCTTTCGAGAAAATGACCCAAAACAGTGACAAAACGAACTGAGGATTCCATCAGCAATGAATATCTCATATCTGGAAAGATTAAGATCAATTTGACTCTCCAAATCAGCTTATCAGAATGATTTTCCAAAAATTGTTTCAAACTCCTATATGAATGCATGCTGGGTTTAAAAGAAAAAATTAAAACAAATGTAAATATAAGATAATCAAGGATAATATTGTTAAACTGCCAAGACTGGGTCAAGAAACCCATTCTGTGAGCCGATACTAAGCCGAAGCCCGTTTATCCACGCATCAACTCGCAAAAGGGAACCATCGTCCCCAGTCTTGGACGGCTCAACGGCCTATCCGTGTGACTAAGACTCCTCTGGAATCATCATTATTTTTGATGAAGGGGAACTCAAATCCTAGATTTACCAAAGTCACAAGGTCCTTGATATAATCTAGTAGCGTATGTAACATATAGTAGAATGCATACAGGGGGGATGGTGATAGCAATGAGCATGGGGGAACTGAGAAATGAGGTGCAAGCACCGTGGGGCTTGGATGATGATGCCCAGTCGGTGGGACCAAGAGCTTCTTCCTGCGCTCAAAGATTCATCAGCCAAGATATAAAAGATAACAAGCAATGAATAAGGCATTTAAGCATAGCAAACATAGCATGAATCAAAGCATCAATAGCATGTATGTATCATATCATGAATAGCATTCAAGTGTGCACAGCGTGAAAGGCATGAATAACATAGATAGCATCATTAAAGCATAGATAGCATAGCATCATTGTTTGTCGTTTGTCATGAGGATGACAACTTGGCTAATCAAGATTTGGAGTTGAATGATCAAGATCTGATAATGCCCATCGGCGGAGTGATCAGTAAGATTTGATAAAAAAAGATTTGGAGATGAATAATCGGAGTAATGCATAGCAAATTATGAAGATGTGATCAATTGTGAACATGGGAAGAATCAAAAGGTAGATGGCAATGAATGGAGAGGACTCATCCCGTGCTCTTGGTCCTTGCAAAGTTGTCGTTCCTGCAAAAGCACCATCAGAAAAATATAATGCAATTTTTTGGATTTTGAAATATGCAAATTTTTATGAGTTTTGAAAATATTTGAATTTTTATGTGGATTTTGAAAAATATTTGAATTTTTATTATGAATTTTGAAAATATTCAATTTTTGTTGGATTTTGATCAGGAAATATTCAATTTTTTTGGATTTTGGCTTAGAAAATATTCAAATTTTTTGGATTTTGACTTAGGAAATATTCAAGTTTTTTTTATTTTTTTTTCTTTTGATTTTTTTTTTGGTTTAGACATTGTTAATGCAGCATCAAAGGGTGTTTTTGAACCACTGGCTAGGGGTCCTTGTTCTTCCCCTTTCGCTAAAATTACCCAAAGCCGAGCGTGCATTGAAGGGTGGCGCCCTATAACTGACTGCCCTTGATTAACGGTGCCCCTACCAAGGCCATACCCGAGAAATATTCGGTCTTAGAGGGAGAAGAGAAGAATAATTGAGGATAAGCTTTATGCAGGATGGGAGATGTCGGGACTTGAATTCCTTCCAAGGTGTTTCCCCTCAAAGAGGTAGTCCGTTGTGTCGGGGCTTTGTGCCTTTGATTTTTAGACCCTTGACATGCATATGACCAGGGTTTTCCCTGCGGGGACTTTGCCACTCTTGACATGCCATAATTCATAATTTTGCTTTTATCGAAATTTTGACTTGATTTTCATAATAGCCCTTTTGGCGAGATGTATATCATGAAAACTCATATGAAAACTCATATTGATTTTGGGTCAAGACTGCCCCTATTTGAGACTCCTCTCGTATTGGGGATTACCCTGGGTGGGTCATCTCATCCGTCGACCTCTTGCCCCTGCACGCGGCCGAGTAAAGAAGAGAAAAATACTTTCAGGAATTCTCATGGCATGGCCAAAGTAGCAACGGTGTTTTAACCAAAGGAGCCAGCTAAGGACGCCGTGAAGTGTGTGGAATGCCCAGCTGAAGGTTACTCTTAACAAGCAGGGAGAGAACGTTGAATTCCCAGCGTGGGATTTTTATTACCAAAGGTGCTGCAAAAGCAAGCCTAAAGACTCTTTTCAGAATAATTGAATTAAACAAAAGCCTAAGATGAAGGTCTAAAACACCACTCTTAATCTTGTTAAGAAGCACTTTATTTTGAAAATCATCGTGAAGCAATGAGATAATGATATCATGAAATGAGTACTTACGCCAATATGTTACCTTGCAACCTTTGTAGAAGCAGCTGTCAGAGGCGAGGTTGATCATCGTGGGATAGTCCTCTTTGGCATTCAAAAGGATTGGAAGCAAAGGATTTGGAAGTGGCTTAACAAGAAGGAGTGGTGCTCAGACCAGACTCAGACGAACAAGGATAAAAAGGAAGAGAGGCGAGGGCTAGAACTCCCTCACTAAGGTGTGGAGACCCTGATCACATGAAAGGTCTACAGAAGAAGCGGAGAATGAGAAGGAGGAGTGAGGACTAAAGCCTCGAAAGTAGTGAGAGAATGGGCAGATGCCCAAGGCAGTGGACGTGGAAGAAGTTGGGTCGGACCCATGATCATGGGGAATTAGAAGAAGAAATTGATAGATGGAAAGAGGCAGATCCGGAGGGTCCAGAGGTTGTGGAGGAGAATCCTGATAGGAGGAATCCGGGGGCTCCGGAGGGATAAAATATCGAGGGACGCGGTGCCCTGGGAAGAAATAGGGAAAAAGATGATGGAAAAGGAAGAAGAAAATGAAGGATGTGATGTCCTAGAAGAGTAGAAAGATGAATCGGAAGAAAGATGGAGGGTCCGGAGGTTCCGGAGGAATGAGATGCCGAGGGACGCGGTGCTCGGGGAAGAGTGGATGAAAAGGATCAGGAGGGTCCGGAGGTTCCAGAGGGAAATATCGAGGGACGCGTTGCCCTCGGAATGGAAAAAGATGATAGAATAGGAAGAAAAGAATGAAGGACATGATGTCCCGGAGAAGCAAGAGGATGAATTGGAGGAAAGATGGAAGGTCCGGAAGTTCCGGAGGTAGAAAATGGAAAGGGGCGTCATGCCCAAGGGATTGAGAGAGGGGTGAAGGATCTGGAGGTTCCGGGGGAAGAAGATAGAAAAGGACGCGATGCCCTGGGAGAAAGTCCGGAGGTTCCGGAGGAAGAAGACGGAAAGGGGCACGATGCCCAGGGAGAATCAGTAAGAAGCCCAGAAGATCCGGACTTGAGGGTGTGCAGGGGCGCGATGCCCAAAGAGCGAGATCCGGAGGTTCTGGAGGAGGAAGATACCATGGGACGCGATGCCCAGGGAGGACGGGAGAGAAATTCGGGGAGTCCGGATGCAATGGTTGGAAAGGGGCGCGATGCCCTGAGGAAAGATTGGAGAGGGTGCAATGCCCGGGCAGTGTAAGGGGACCCGCAGATCCTGAGGATGAAGATGAATAAGATGGGAAATGCGGAAGATCCGGAGGTTCCGGAAGGCGGGGAAGATACGGGTCCGGAAACCCGAGAAAGAAGAAGTGCAAATGTATGCAAATGCAATGCAACAGATGCAATGAATGCATGAAATGCAAAGAATGTGAAGAATACGAGGGATGAGAGGATGAGATCCTCCTCTTCGCCTGTGGAGTGGCCCATGAAGAAAATATGATAGACAAGAATGTGGATGGCGTTGAATGGATGGTGCGTAGAATAGTGGAAGTCCCCTTAGCACCAAAATAACCGCCCCTCCATGGCAGTGAAAGTGTATAGCCAATTGGCCCAATAGATAAAGTACAAGCGCATAATGAAGCTTCGATGGTAAATGACAGCTCCCTTGTAGAGTGGAAAGCAATAGTGCGAGGGAGTTGGAAAGTTAGGATATGAAGCATTGTGTTGCCCATGGATTGTAGCATATGAAGAATATTGATTAAGGTGGGCGTTCGTCCCTTGTATGGAAGAAAGGGTTCAAGATTCGAAAGTTGGAACAAGGGGGGCCCCGCCCGGCCCTTGGGTGCAAACTTACATGGCATCACAGCTTGACATCCTCTTTTAGCGAACAGTGGCGTGGACTTGGCCTCTTCGACCATGCTCGGCACTACAACCCGGATTGGCATCCGGCATACCGACTCTTGCATCTTGAATAGCGCGGTCATGGCCAAATCCTTCTTGCCCGGCTCTTGATCATCTTCGGCACAAGTACTTGATGAAAGCCCCCCATTCTGAGTGGTAGAGAGGTGTGAAGTGGAGGCGGAAGGTTCCATGGATGGTGGAGATATAATGGAAGGTGTTGGAGGAAGGGTGAGTGGAAACGAAGGTTCAAACACGTCGAGCTTCTCCCTTTGCTCGGAAGCAGTCGGGATTGGCTCGAGTGCAAAAAAGGGTGGATCTTGCTCAGGACTAGCCACAGGTAAGGGTGAAGGGTTAAGTAGTGGAGTAGGGGTTATAGGCATAGTGGGTTTTGGGGTTAAAGGGATAATGGAGGGTTGAGGTGGCGACCAAGGAGGAGTAATGGAAGGCTCGGCGGAGACCGGTGGAATGGAGGCTACTAGTGTGGTTATGGGAGGTGAAGGTTTAGTGCGTCGAAAATGCCGAATGGGGCGAGCGGTGTTAGAGATAGAATGTGACTCATGGTGTGGCGGTGTGGGTGATTGGAATGTCGACCCATCATCGTAACACCAAGGGGTCTCATAAATGGGGGTTGGATCGGGGACTATGGCTTCGTCCTGAGCAAGGGGTTCATCAAGTGGTAGTGGAGGGAGAGGGAAGCGAAGGAAACTCGGAAGGGATGCCTGCAGAGCTTCATCATCATGTGACGTCTTGAATTCTTCAATTGCCGGTTCTTCATTATCGAGTTCAAGTGGATGCCATGGTGGAGATGTATTAGTAGGTGGTGGAATGTAATGGTATTGCAGATGATGTGGTGAATGCAAGTGTGAATGCGTAGGCGGAGGCGGAGGGCCATATGAATGAACGGGGTGAATGGGTGGAGGATGGACAGCGTCCACTTGAACGTTGAAATCTGCCGGCTCTTGCTTGCTTGAACTGTCGACGCCGTAGCCGTCTCTCCTATCCTTCCAATCTTTCTCCATCTTTGTAATGTCATTTAGAGCCGCATAAAGGGGATTGACTGGAGTAGGAGGAGCGGGCCGTGGGCTCGTAACCCTCTTTAATTGTTCCTCCAACAAAGTGACTTTGTCGAGAAAAGTTCGTTGGAGGGGTGTGACTTGAGCAACAGAGGGTCGGCAGGGCCTTGAAGGAGGGGCCGCACAAAAAGGCCGTGGAAGGGGATTAATGGGATGACCCATAGAAGAACCCGGATGGGCCGGGTTGCAAGGAATAAATGGGCCTTGGGGCCGTGGTGGAGGAGGAATAAAAGGAGGCGGGTGACGGGCCACCCGAATAGGGGTAGGTGTGGACGAAGGAGGCGGGTATTGGACCACCCTAGGAGAAGTGTGAATAGGAGGATATGGGTGATGGGCTACCCGGGTAGGAATGTGAATAGAGGAGGGAAGTGGGTGATGGGCCACCCACGTAGGATTGGAAGGAGGATGAGGGGAATGAGGTGCACCCTCAACAACGGCCTTAAGGGCTTGGATTTGTTGAGGGGTGAGATGATCTAATGCATGCAAGATCTAGGAGACCTTCTCATCTTCGGGAGGAGACGGTCCCGTAGGAGTAGTGGCTCGCGATTGAGGCGAGGGACCATGGGATTGGATATTGCCCATGGGTGGGGCAAAACCGTGAAGATGAGGGCGTGGTCCCTTTAAAAGATTATGGTGAGAGTTGTGATGAATATGTTGAAATTGAAGGGAATAAGATGTGCTAGGTTGATCACCCTCATGAACATTAATTGAGTTAAACATGTTGACTTTCTTATCAAGGTAACCCAAACAATTCAATGTGCAATCAAAATAGCTCACATAGATAGCAAACAAGCTAGGATGGGGTTACCTTTGATTTCTTTTATTTGAACCTTGGCAAATTAATTGATTTTATGCAAATTGATGTGATCACTCGAGGGGGGGAACCTAGTTTCAAATGTGGTTTTCTCCGATGCCAACTAGGAACACTCTCTCACCATGCATAGGCCAACTAAACCCGGGACTTCAAAGGTACAACCTGCCCAGCGTCCGTGAGGGAATCCACGGGTGCGGGAACTTATGGAGGCTTGGTTTAGAAATTTTCGGTCCAATGAGACGGAGTGCTCAATGGAGGGTCCTTCCTTCACCAAGAGGGTGGTGTGACTCCTAAAAGTGTGGGGAGAGGAGGTCTCCCAAACCAATGCAAGGATGAATGTAGCAGACAGTATCAAGCAGATAACAACACAGAACAAAATGACGACCTGGGAAAGGTCGCTATATCAATAAATAGCGTCTGAGCGTCAGTCGCTAGTCACTGTGAATAGTGCAAGCAGAGCAAAATAGCGCCTTAGGGTGAGGCACTTTCTCTAGAATGGACGCCCGGGAGCAGGGGCGTCAAATGGCAGTAATCAGCACGAATAAACAATGATAATAAAAATGACGCCTTATAGTAAGGCGCTATTCAAGTGAAAGATGCCTTGATGTGAGGCGTTATACTGATAAAAGACGCCTCTGAGAGGGGCGTTAATTACTTCAATACTTCAACGGCCATAGGGCTCAAACAGTGGAAAATATCGACAGAAATGAAAAACACTCACAATCTCAGTATAAGAATCATGGCAATCAAACATGACAAGGGATATAGCATGCTCATCATTTTTTTTTTTAAAAAAAGAGATGGATAAATGGAATTTCTAAAAATCTATCAAACTGACAAATCACATAGGGAGAGTGCTACATGGAGCACAAAGGGAGACGCACCGTGGGTGCAAAAGGGGAGGTGGCACACGTGGGTGCCCAATGGGAAAGGGTAATCAAAAGAAAAATGAAAGGGGTCCCACCGTGATCGTCAATTTATAGATTCTAAGAAATCCACTTAGAACAATTAAAAGGAAAAAGAAAATGAATAGAAGAATGGGAAAAGAGGGAGAAAAGGGGAGCATGAGAGGATGCTAAGGGGAATGTGATCGCCAGAGACGCGAGGGCCTCAAAGGATATAACAAATAATCAATGGAGGGATCGCGATATAAATACCTTAAATGCGGGGGAGATTGTGAGTGCACCTTCTCTTTCTATCGGCCGACCGATGAAGAGAGTTTTCCTTGATTGATTACTCTTGCAAAGTTAACAAACACCAATAAACAAAAATGGATTAGAAACCAAGATGTGTAGCATCAAATCTAAATGTAAATATGGACATAGAAAGCATGGATATGAACACACCTTATTGGTGTTTGGCCTTTAAACCCCTATGCAAAAGGGTATGTAAAAGATGATGTATGATGAAGAATAGAGGGAGATGTGCAAGTGTTGCACTATGGAGATGTGCTAGAGTGCACAATAGGGGAAGATCTCAATAAAGAAATAAAAGAAAAAATGATATGATGCATGCAATTAACTAAAGCAAAAATAAGAGATAGGAGGGGAAAGCTTAGTGGTTTTCTCCAATTTGGCTTCAAGCTAGGATGAAGATCTTCAATGGAGGAAGAAGATGATGTAGAACTCCATGGATGTAGAGGCTTCAAATCTTCAATAGAGGAAGAAGAACTCCATGGATGAAGCTTTTAGGTGCATGGGAGTCTTCCTCCTTGAGCCTTTGGTCCGGCAGCACCTCCTCTTGAATTGATCTTTATATTTTTTCACAAGGGAGAGAGAGATTCTATTTATAGGGTTAAATTCGGAATTAATTCCAAGGGAAATTAGGAAAACATATTTTAGTGGGATTTGGAATGAGATAAACATTAAGCAAGTGTCCCTTCAACTTTGGAAAGTCATAGGAACCCTTTCCCAAGTGGAAAAGGAGGTTAAATGAGGAAAGGAAGGGAAATTCGGAATTAATTCTAAGAGAAAACAAGAAAACATGTTTTAGTTAGATTTGGAAGAGATAAACCTTAGGCAAGTGTCCCTTCAACCTTGGAAAGTCATAGGAACCTTTTCCCAAGTGGAAAAGGAGGTTAAATGAGGAAAGGAAGGAAAATTCGGAATTAATTCCAAGAGAAAATAAGAAAACATGTTTTAGTTGGATTTGGAAGAGATAAACTTTAGGCAAGTGTCCCTTCAACCTTGGAAAGTCATAGGAACCCTTTCCTAAGTGGAAAAGGAGGTTAAATGAGGAAAGGAAGGAAAATTCAGAATTAATTCCATAAAAAATTAGAAAACTTAGTTTTGGTAGGATGGAAAGGGGGATCCTTCCTCCAAGTGTCCTTTCAATATTAGGAAGCCATAGGAACCCTCTCGCAAGTGAAAAATGAGTGTAAGTGAGGAAGGGAAGGGGTGTTGATGGAGTTCGGAATTGAACAAGAATTGACGACCTTGGTCAAGGCGTTAATTGAAATCACGACTGGGACAAAGGCGTTAATTCACGGATTTAATTTTAGCAATAAAAACTTTCTGTATTTAAAAAATGATGAAGAGACGCCTGAGGGAGAGGCGTTATTTAAAAACACGACCCAAGGAGGGTCGTTAATTCTTATTTTTCTATTTTGAAAATCAGAAAATTCCAGAAACTGACGCCTTTGCCTCTAGTCGTCCTTTCTTCAAAACGCGCCTCAGACCAGGCCGTTAATTAAAACACGCCCCACTTCAAGTCGTGAAATCCAAAAAATAGAGAAAACTGCCCAAAAAATCCAGAAAAATAGGAAAAAATAAGAAGAGGGAAAAAAGGGAGAAATCTAAGAAAATTGAGGAAAATAACTCAAACAAAGTTAATTGGAGGGTCAAATTGGGGTATTACAAGGTAATACGAGATGCACTCACAGTAACGTCAATTTTGGCGTGTCTACAGGCTGTAATATCCCGGACCTTTCGGATCCTTCTTCATGGGTCCCGAATCTGGTTTCTCAGAGTGTCCGGCTCCGTTGTGTCCAAAATTTCGTTTCGGACATCTTTTGTGTTCGGGTCGGCGCGATCCGGAGTTTTTTCGGAGGCCCGGAGTGCGTCCGCGGCTTTTCCACGTGTGTTTTCCGATTCCCGGTGTGTGTTTCGGTAATTCCTTCGGAACCTCGTTGCGGGTGAATCGGGTCGTTCACCTAGGCGAGAGTGGTACCGTTGCGATCGGTGCTTTTCGAGGATCACGAAAATATAATTTTTAATTTTTTGGTATTTTTTGGAATTTCTGGATTTTCTATAAATACCCTCTCATTTTCTCTCTCTCCTCACCTTCTTCTTCTTCCTCTTCTTCTTCTTCCTCTTCTTCTTCCTCCCACCGTGACCGCCCCCCCTCTTCCTCTCTCTCTCTCATTTCGACGTGGCGAGCCTCTCTCCGGATGCAGACGGCCGCGGGGCGACGGCGCGGCGACGTGGGCGACGGTGAGGCGATCTCGTGGGCGTGCGGTGCTCGTGGGAAGCGTGAAAGAGCGGGGTTTCTAAATGCGTTCTTCGTGGTTTGAGCTCGATACGGCGGAGCTTTCGCTCCATTGAGGTAAGGGGACGAATCCCTATGCTCATCCCGCCATCCCCCGTGATTTGTAGGCCGAATGGGAGCCGAGAGATGTCTTTTTGAGCGGGCTAGGGCAAAATCATGTTTTGGAGAGAGTTCGCCCGATCTATGGATTTGGGCCGCGATTCGGCAATTTGATGGCTTAGAAGCATGCTAGGGGTCCCCAGGGGTCTTCCCCTTTATTTTCCCCCTCTCCTATGGAGGCATGGGGGCGTGGTTGTGTTTTTGGGATATTTCCCGTTGTTTCGCCGTCAGACCGGTGTGACGGTCCTTCCAGTGACCGTCACACCATGTGACGTGCCCAGGTGGGTGCGTCACAGCCCAGAGAGCCCAAGGTGAACGGGCTCTACCTCGCTAGGTGGATGAATCGGCTTCTTTCGGAAGACGTGTGAGCGGTACCACCTCTTACTCGATGGAGTCGAGTTCTCCGCACCCCGGGAGTATGATGGGGTCATCACCATCCGTCCTGACACTCTCGACCATTCTCGTCACCCCGGAGGCGTACATCATGGTCTAGTCATTTATTTTGAGTCCTATGTATGTTTCTTTATTTTATTTGAGTCATATCATTGTAATTTCCTTTTTATTTGAGTCACGTCCCTAGGTTTTATGCTTATTTCCCTAGGTTTGAGTGTCATTAGGTTTATTAGTTAGCTATTGGGCCCAATTCATTGGGCTTGGCCCAAGGGCACTCCCCCTTCCCTTGGTTATTTGTCATTGTGTTAAGAGCCAAGGTCTTTTTGTAAAATGTAGGTTGCCTATATATAGGACCCCATTTCCCCCATTTGAACTAATGAATCAATGAATGAAAAACTTGCCATTTTGAGAGTTCAAACTTCTTATCTAGTGGAGAGATTCCATTATTTGGGTGAGAGACCCTAGGGGAGAGATTCCCCACCCATCCTCTCTTAATCTCTCTCTTTCACTCCCCTTTCTCTCTCCTCCACACCCAATTTCAAAAATTTTCTCTCTCCTCCCTTCCCAACCACCACTCTCCCACCTACCCCCATTAAAGGCCACTCCCCTTCCCCACACATCCCATTACTCCATCCCCTAGTCCCAAGAGAGCTTCCACCAATCCTAGCTCCACCTCCCAACCCCCAACTACCCCACCCACTTCCCCAAGCACCCTTCCCACTACCCCAAGCACCCCTTCCCTTCCCCAACACAACCCCTCCCATCTCCAAGACCACCATTGAATACCCTCCATTAAGGAAAATTCAAACTCACCTTCCCTCCACCAACTTGTGCCCCCCTCACCTTCCCCTCTCCCTCCAAGCCCAAATTCGCAGCTCCTCTCTCACCCATAGCAAACACCCCCTTCCAGCCCCCATTCTCCCCTTCCCACACCTTGAAACCCCCCCTCCTAGACCCCCTCACAGCTGGGGGTTGCCCCTACACACAACCACCTCATTTCCCCTCCCATCTACCCCATTCCCCATTACCTATCTCCACCCTCTCAAGTTCTGGTTGCAGGCAGCTGATTGGCCGCAGGTTGCAGAGGCCACCCCGTCGTCCCCTGGGAGCTTCAGGTGGTATACCATATATCGATGGAAGCATCTGCCTGTCTTCTTCGCAACGGTGGTCGTCCCGTCCCATTCCGAGTTTGTGATCGACCAGGAGAGCCATTCTCCCACAACTGCGCAGATCCCCCCTGGCAGGAGACCAGAGCCGGATTGGAAGCTCAACTGCGACGATCGTGTTGGGAATCGGATCGAGAGTTCTTCTTCAAACATCTTATACTACGAGTCTTCTAACATCTCCAAGAAGCAGAGCCCCATTTCGTTACCGGACCTGAAAGTTATCAATTTTCTCCCTCGGGTGCTCGGTTCTGCTTCCACTCAGTCTGCACCGACCCGTCCTCAGTGTTCAGAGCCTACCGGTCTACCCCGACATCAGCTGGCATCCCCGTCAGTCTTGCTTCGAAGAGGACTTGTCAACGGTTCCAACGACTCTGGCAGCACCTGATTCTAAGCTCGGGAGCGGCCGTGGCAACCTCTGCTTCCTGCTGTTGGGAACCTGAAGCTGTCAGATCCGAGGGTCTGTCACCCTGTTCAAGCCCCTACCCCGACCAGCAGCGGTGCCTAAAGAAATTTACAAAATTCAAGCATCATCCAGATCCAGATACGAAGAATCTCCAAGTGGTTTCGTCTGCAACAAAATTCGGGGCTGACCACAGCGTCCAAATACCTGACGGTCTGTCTTGAGACACAATCAGCGGGCAGATTCGGCTTCGACTTCCCTCTCTTCACTTCTAGCTCGAATTCCCATCCCCGCTTGGCCGGCTGAAGGCCCCTCCCTGCGTGGAGGTCGTATTGAGTGTATTCATTGACTTCCCTTCCCCGAGATCCCCCCCCCCTTGCATGGGGATAGTTCATGTATTATTTATACTCACAGGTTTGAAGCTTCATCGACGCGGCATGCGGGTGCTTCCCCTCGCCTCCCCGCTCGCCCCCGTCTCCGACCGGTATTGGTTTCTTCAAACCGGCTAGGTGAGAACTCGTCCCTTGCTCTCAATTATTCTTGTTCATTTAATATTCTCCAATTGCACCGTCGGTAAGGAAGAGAGCACCCGATCTTAGGCTCCACCACACTTTGTGCGACCACCGTGGGTGTGAGTGAGTGATCCACGTCCCTCGACCAAGGCCAACACATTGAGTTGAGTATCCACACCTCAAGGGGAGGTTTGCCTTAGACTTTGCTGGCCCTCTACCAGCAAGGAGCTTGTCCCATTTCCTCGACTCGGCATCCCCGAGTTACATACCCCGGGTTAAAGTGTGTGCGTCATACGAAGGTCCGCTTACGTAGGCTTCATAGCCTTGTGGTTGTGCTTGTTAATTTAGGTCCGAGGGTGTGTCACATCAAGTGGTATCAGAGCAAGTTTTAGACTTGTCTCTACTAAGTCTAGTCCTTGGGCACATTTGCATTCATCAACATGGCTACCTCTCTTTGGTCACATTCATCCCACTCGACCCCCCACAAGGGACCGATCAACCCTCCATTTGACATAATCTCTTTTGAGGATCTCCTCTTCGATGGATCATGCTATAGTGCCTACCTAAAGTGGGAGGTCACCATGGAAAAACACTTTGAGAGAACTATGGTTTATGGACCCGGAAGAGTCCGCGTTGCCATGGGGCAATTTCGGGGTCAAGCCAAGGAAAAATGGAGGAACATAGTGGGCTTAAGGGACGTTAGGAAACAAGAACTCATTTCCTCATGAGATGATATGAAGAAAGAACTTAGAAAAATCTACATCCCCAAATATTCCCACCCCTTCTACTCAAACACCCCTAGCCCGAGGTGCACTACCACTCCTCCATCCCCACCCGACCAACTTGATACCACCTTTAGGCCTTCTCCCCCACCACTCCCAACAAATCACTTCTCAACCATCATAACTACACTTCGCGATCAAGTCCTCTCCCTTAAGGCCCAAATAAACCAAGCATCCACCTCTCCACCAAATCCCCTAAGGGTCCCCACACTCCAACCAAAACCCCTTTCCGTAAACCTCACTATCCAAACTCAATTGGCCCCCACTTCCCCCCTCCACAACCGGTCGATCCCAAGGGGAAGAGACCCCTAACCGACCCGATTTTCCCAATAAGGACCACCATTCAAACCCAAGTGGACCCCATGTCCATCCCTCCACCTAAACCCATGACGGCTACTACCACCCAACCCACAATCCCTCACCAAACCCATACCCCACATCTCCCCTTGATCCCCACCACTACTGTAACGACCCGAGAATCTGATTACCGGGAAGGCCCGATAATCCGATACTCGAATCGCCGCACACGAGCCGGGAGGACTCGGAAGGGCTAAAAGGAGTGTGGAGGCACAAAGAAATAGGAAATAAAGCAGGACAATCCAACAATTAACAGAAATAAATAAACAACTACAACAGAGTCCAGTCCAACAGAAAGTACAGTCTAAAGCAGTAAAATGTACCACATGCCAAGTGAACACTCGGCTCGGCAAGCTGGCAACTGAGAATCTCCGCTCCGCACCCTCGAACCTCGAGGAAGAACCGCTACACCTGAAAAGCAGGGAATGAGTCTCCAAAACAGAGACTCAGCAGGGATCCCGCGGAACCCCACCCGGAAACAACGGCGGTAGCGGAAAGGAGAGCTACAACTACAGCAGGAACAGCAAACCGGTGGCCGGTCAAAAACTCGGCACTACAGCTACTCCTACTGCCAGAAGGCAGACCTCGATCACGCAGTCGAAGCTACCGAACCACGCTAGTACCACCTACCGAAGTAAGAACACACGGCAACCACGCCGTAGAGACATGTCCCCCGGACACAGCCGACCTGGACACGCTGTCCAAGGTGCAACCCCGACCATCCGATCGCGGGTACCACACAACAAGACCCAACCTCGGTAAAGCCACTAGCACTAATCTCATGACGCGAAAACCAACACACATGTCACGGCGAACCAACCGAAACTCAACGGTCAACACGACCGAAACCCGAAGGTCAAAGTCACGAAAACTGACAGTCTGTCACTCCGTACTCGACAGGAGTATCACCCACTAGAAGCACAGCCGGTAGCGTCCCCTGACGTCTTACACCGCACCGCAGGTGAACCGCCTGACGTGGTAGGTCCTACCCGAGGCGCGAACACCGTACAAGTAACCACAAACAAGTGACTAGCTGGGGTCACGCCCGTCGACGTGCGTCCACTGTCCCCAACCACGTGTGCCAACATAGACCACGCGTCCTAGGTCTGGCCCTCTGACCGGTTTTTCCCTCAGCTAGACTATGGCTGCAAGACGTGGGGCCTGACGGTAACCGGTCCACAAACCGCCTCTAAGGGTAAGCCCGTACACCACTCCCTGGTGCGACCAGCACACGCGTACTGGTAGGCTACGACTAGTGGAGGGTCACTGAAGGAGTAGACTCTCAACTCAACGGAAAACAACGTCCGAATCTGACGACGTACGGGGACAACCCCACGTACCGGCCCCGTCGCACGGTGACCACAGTCGGAGAAGAAACGGGACTCACAGTCCACGGCCACGCACGCACCGTGCGCTAGAGTCGAGAAAACTCAAGTGGCACTAAGCCACTGAACTCTGGGCAGTCCTCTAGACGCACTACACCCAACGGTCCTTGAGTCACAAGACTCGGGATCAAGACCGTTGTACACAACAGCACAAGGCCGTCAATCTAGTCCAATCTCTAGGTCTAAAACCACGGTAGCACAAGTATCGAAACGGCTCACGAGTCGCCAAGACCACTCCCTCGGGAAGGGAACGCAAGGGACCAAGGCCACCCACACGGGCCACACGAAAACACAGAAGCACGATTCCCAGGGCAGCACACAAGCCGCCACGACGATTTCAGCAAGCGGGAAACCTCCAGCCCCAGGCCGGATAACTGGACTCGCAGTCCAAGGCCAAGCACATGGCCCACATGGGAATCGCCTTCCAAAGGAAACCCACGACATGCGGGGGAGACCCCACCTCACACCCACCGATGCACGGTGACTCGATCATGCGTAACACGAAAGCCCGGAACACGTGGGGTCACCCGGACCCACCACACCTATGGGCACGCTAATCGAGGCAACACGGTCCCTCCCGACACCCCAAAAACACAGACACAGAACCCATGGGGTGTCCGGGATACTCACAAGGCCGGAGGTCGACCACTAGGTCACAACCGGGTCGACCGGAGACCAAAACAACACAATCGGAGCGCTAAAAGGTCACCTGGACCCTTAAGCTCGTGGCACGCAAAATGAGGTAAGTGGGACAACCTCTGGACACCCAAAGACATGGTCACGGAACTCCACGGGGTGTCCGAGACACTCACGAGACCTAAAGTCAACCACTGGGTCGCAACCAGGTTGACCGGAGGTCAAAACAGCGCAAACAGGAACCAGAACGTGGTAGTGGTCACCTGGTGACCGCGACCAGATAGTGGTCGATCGGGGACCGCGACCAGATGGTAGCGGTCGATCGGAGACCGCGACCATGCTGTCACGGTCACCTCACGACCGCAACTAGCCACGCGTAACCCCGCTGGTAGCGATCGCCCGAGGACCGCGACCAGATAGTAGCGGTCATCCCATGACCGCGACTAGACCAAAGCGGTCTATCGCACGACCGCGACGCTCGAAGGCCTCCTTGACCAAAACACAAAGGATGAACGCGGTTCTCCCAAGACCGCGACCAATGAACGCGGTTTCTGGTGGACCGCGACCATTTCGGAAAACCGAGAACGGCGGGAAAACCCCAAAAATCCACGCCACGCCCCCAAACATCCACGGATGAGGGGGAAAATATAGGGGAAGCCCCCAAATAACCCCTAGCATGCATCTACGGCCTCGGATCGGCCAGAAACGCAATGAAACGGGAGATCGGCCCACAAGCCCTAAAACATGGATTTTTACCCAAATCACCCCGTTTGGCCCGCTCGGCTCACCGTAGCCTACAAAACTTGCGGGAAAGGAAGTGCACGAGCTGGGGGTCCATCACCCTACCTCCACCGAAGATTTCGTGCACCGTGGATGCCAATCCACGAAGAAAACGCCGTTGAAGCCTCGCCGTTCCACGAACTCACGGCCGAGCTTCATCGCGCCCTCAAGCCTCGATCCTCGACCCATCCTCGCCGTCCTCCTCGCCTGCATCTCCCCGCCTCGCCCCCGCCTCGGTCCGTCGGCCGCCGGAGAGGAGAGAGTGAGAGGAGAGAGTGGGAGAAGAGAGAGAGGGTGAGAGTGAGAAATGAGAGGAAGAGAGAGGGTGGGGGGTATATATAGGAAAATCCGGAAAATCAGAAAAATCCTGAAAAATAGAAAATCACACCCTCGCGATCCTCGGAACGCACCGATCGCAACGGTACCACACTTGCCTAGGTGAACGGCCCGGTTCACCCGCAACGAGCTTCCAAAGGGAAAGCCGAAACCCACGCCGGGAATCGGAAAACACACGCGGAAAAGTCACGGAACGCCTCCGGGCCTCCGAAATGACTCCGGATCGCGCCGATCCGAACACGAAAGATGTCCGAAACAAAATTTCGACCACAACAGAGTTGGACACTTCGAGAAACCAGATCCGAGACCCGAGAAGAAGAATCCAAAAAATCCGGGGCATTACAGCCCTCCCCCCTTAAAGAAATTTCATCCTCGAAATTCAGGACCAAGCACGAAGTCACAGGGGAAGAACACCGAGCCAACTGACAACGCTGTCAGAGCCCCAGCACAGAAAACCTCGATTTTCACAAAAACACCGATCCTGAGGGACACAGCCAGACTTACAGCCACAAACAACACCTCGCTCCTCGCGCCGAGCACACTGGCCAACAGAGCATGCATATACCAAAGGACACAGTCCGGCATCACCTCAGTCAACGCGAGAATCCACCATGGCGCCGCAGCCACGATCTTGCTCACCGAGGAATCACAACCCCCGACACGAGCAACAGCTACCGATTCATCCAATGGTCGGCAGACAAATCGCACATCAGCTTCGCAGCCAGCTGACAGGTCGCACACCCTCCTCAAGGGAGCAACCAAAACAGAGCCTCCACCAGCTCACGCAATCCTCTCCGCAGACTGCAACCAGAACATCGGCTCAGCACCAAGAAACACCTCACACATGGCAAGCCGAAAGCCGGACATAACACTGTGCCAACTCTTGTCAGAAGATAAAGTTTGACAAAGTCCAGATCCCATCCGGAAAGACACATCACAGAAACGACCACCAAAGGTCTCGCTGGCACACGGCTCTCGCCACGCTCGAGCCCCAACAACCAGCATCTTCTGTCTCTGAAAAGACCATCCACTGGTCACCAACTGCTCGCTCAGCTTCTTCCTTCTTTCCTGGTCCTCGACCGGGTCCAAAGGAATCATTCCAAACCTCAGCAAGCCATCTGTCGACTCCCACACAGACTGATGCCGCATCTCGAGCTGCACTCCTCTCGGACACCGCATCCGAGCTCGAACATCGCTCCAACTCGACCCTCTCGGGGAGCACGACGAAACCAAATGACAGATCATGGTGCCTCCAGTCATCACCTCGGTCGACTCAGACTTATAGGGAACCATCCCATGCTGGTCACCAAACCAGGGATAACCATTGCGACACCGACGTCCTATCAAGGACCACCATCCGATGCCAACCTCACAAAAAGGCCTCCGCCCACAGGCATCACTCTTCAATCTGGTCTCATCAAATCCTTCGATCAATGCAAGTGGACACCTGCCAATCCCGATTCCGCCCTTACCACAGAGCCACGGGACACCACCTGAACAATGCTCACGGGTCCCTAAGTAATAAACATCTCACCGCGGTTGGCTACGAGACTGGCCTTACCAGTCACCCGTAGCTACCAACAGGAACCCACAGCCTGCCAGAGATCACTTCTCCAAAAACGATCTCATCTGAGGACATGACTGGGAGCACAAGTCAGCACCAAGCCACCGACTCTGACCAACACGTCCTCAACCATCGTCAGGCGACATCCTCAACAACCTCATCCAGGTCCAACACCGACGCCTGACACGGCTTCCAACACAGGAACAGGGTACTCATGCGGCGCACTAGCCAGCACTTTTCCCCAACACTCCATCCTGCCAGTGCCAACAACCATAATACCTCGAGCAACGGCACGGCAACAACACGTTTCACACCGAGGAACCCATCCTCCGATGCTCAATGCAAACTCAGGAATCCGCCCGTAGCAACCAACGCTACGATCCTGAACCAGTGGGTTATGGGCCCACCACGCTTCCGCTGCGCACTCAAATCCGCGCGCACAGTCGAGAAAGCAAACACCGCCCAACCAGCACTCGTCCTTCCGGAACAGCGCCAGCACCCTCACACGACAAGGGAATGGGCACAACTTCTCACAGGCAACCACCCTGCCAAGATAAGGAGCATGTCTCGCACGGACTTCATGGCACACAAGGCCAACCAATCCGAACACACAATGCAAGACGACGATCCTAAGCCGAACGTAATCTCTCCAACCAAAGGAGAAACCAGCGCACTTTCGACTAACGGAAGAACTCCACGCTCGACCTGACCTCGAACCTCGCGCACACTGGAAACAGCACCATCCAGCACTAAGGAAAACCATCGCTTCCATCAGGTCAGCGCCTCCGACACACTCGATGAGTGTCACGTCGGACCACAATCACAGCATCTCTCGATGCACCACCGCTGCAATTCCTCGAACTGCAACACGGCATGCCAAGAGCCGCAACACGAGCCGTAACGACAACCGCCGACGCTCATCCTCGAGTCTCGAAACTCACCGCGGAACCTTCACACCTCAGACCAAATCCAAGGCGAACACACCCCTTCGCATACAAGAGCGCATGAGCAAGACTTACTGGGACACCACAGCCCAATCCTGCCTCGAAATCCGCAAAACAACCGGGACCGACACGTCATTTCTGACGCCACAGAGCACGACAAGATCATCAGGCTCGACGAAACAGCAGCTCACCGAGAAGACATTTCGCTCACCGGAGCACACTTCTCGATCAGAACACCCGCTCTGCCACCTTAAACCACGACCTGAAAACCTCAGGGGCTGGATAAATCTCAAGCTGGAGTGGCCAAAACCGACAGCAGCTCCCTCAGAGCGCGCTCACGGCCACTTAACCACGAACAGTCCTCTCCAGCCACCTGACCACGCCGCAGATTCCTCGAACGCAGCACCATGAACTCACGCCTGCCAGTAACCTCTACCCAACGCAGCACAACCAGGGCCACCACCGATGAGGGAGAAGGCTCTCGACCTCGATCCTTAGACCCCATGCTGGCACGAAAGCCGCGGACAGCAACCACCTTCATAGCGCCGCACAGCGCACCCAAGCTCTCAAGCGAGAAACTAGGCGGAAAGCGAACACAAAACCCTAAGCCAACTGTCGACTGTACTGGACCTTACGGACTCTGATCACTGCAATATTTCGAATTCCTATGCACGTCCACAACCACCGCTCTGATACCAGCTGTAACGACCCGAGAATCCGATTACCGGGAAGGCCTGATAATCTGAGACTCGAACCGCCGCCCACGAGCCGGGAGGGCTCGGAAGGGCTAAAAGGAGTGTGGAGGCACAAAGAAATAGGAAATAAAGCAAGACAATCCAACAATTAACAGAAATAAATAAACAACTACAACAGAGTCCAGTCCAACAGAAAGTACAGTCTAAAGCAGTAAAATGTACCACATGCCAAGTGAACACTCGGCCCGGCAAGCTGACAACTGAGAATCTCCGCTCCGCACCCTCGAACCTCGAGGAAGAACCGCTACACCTGAAAAGCAGGGAATGAGTCTCCAAAACAGAGACTCAGCAGGGATCCCGCGGAACCCCACCCGGAAACAACGGCGGTAGCGGAAAGGAGAGCTACAACTACAGCAGGAACAGTAAACCGGTGGCCGGTCAAAAACTCAGCACTACAGCTACTCCTAGTGCCAGAAGGCAGACCTCGATCACGCAGTCGAAGCTACCGAACCACGCTAGTACCACCTACCGAAGTAAGAACACACGGCAACCACGCCGTAGAGGCCTGTCCCCCGGACACAGCCGACCTGGACACGTTGTCCAAGGTGCAACCCCAACCATCCGATCGCGGGTACCGCACAACAAGACCCAACCTCGGTAAAGCCACTAGCACTAATCTCATGACGCAAAAATCAACACACGCGTCACGGCGAACCAACCGAAACTCAACGGTCAACACGACCGAAACCCGAAGGTCAAAGTCACGAAAACTGACAGTCTGTCACTCTGTACTCGACAGGAGTACCACCCACTAGAAGCACAGCCGGTAGCGTCCCCTGACGTCTTACACCGCACCGCAGGTGAACCGCCTGACGTGGTAGGTCCTACCCGAGGCGCGAACACCGTACAAGTAACCACAAACAAGTGACTAGCTGGGGTCACGCCCGTCGACGTGCGTCCACTGTCCCCAACCACGTGTGCACACACAGACCACGCATCCTAGGTCTGGCCCTCTGACCGGTTTTCCCCTCAGCCGGACTATGGCTGCAAGACGTGGGGCCCGACGGCAACCGGTCCACAAACCGCCTCTAAGGGTAAGCCCGTACACCACTCCCTGGTGCGACCAGCACACGCGTACTGGTAAGCTACGACTAGTGGAGGGTCACTGAAGGAGTAGACTCTCAACTCAACGGAAAACAACGTCCAAATCCGACGACGTACGGGGAACACCCCACGTACCGGCCCCGTCGCACGGTGACCACAGTCGGAGAAGAAACGGGACTCACAGTCCACGGCCACGCACGCACCGTGCGCTAGAGTCGAGAAAACTCAAGTGGCACTAAGCCACTGAACTCTGGGCAGTCCTCTAGACGCACTACACCCAACGGTCCTTGAGTCACAAGACTCGGGGTCAAGACCGTTGTACGCAACAGCATAAGGCCATCAATCTAGTCCAATCTCTAGGTCTAAAACCACGGTAGCACAAGTACCGAAACAGCTCACGAGTCGCCAAGACCACTCCCTCGGGAAGGGAACGCAAGGGACCAAGGCCACCCACACGGGCCACACGAAAAACACAGAAGCACGATTCCCAGGGTAGCACACAAGCCGCCACGACGATTTCAGCAAGCGGGAAACCTCCAGCCCCAGGCCGGATAACTGGACTCGCAGTCCAAGGCCAAGCACATGGCCCACATGGGAATCGCCTTCCAAAGGAAACCCACGACATGCGGGGGAGACCCCACCTCACACCCACCGATGCACGGTGACTCGATCATGCGTAACACGAAAGCCCGGAACACGTGGGGTCACCCGGACCCACCACACCTATGGGCACGCTAATCGAGGCAACACGGTCCCTCCCGACACCCCAAAAACACAGACACAGAACCCATGGGGTGTCCGGGATACTCACAAGGTCGGAGGTCGACCACTGGGTCACAAACGGGTCGACCGGAGACCAAAACAACACAATCGGAGCGCTAAAAGGTCACCTGGACCCTTAAGCTCGTGGCACGCAAAATGAGGTAAGTGGGACAACCTCTGGACACCCAAAGACATGGTCACGGAACTCCACGGGGTGTCCGAGACACTCACGAGACCTAAAGTCAACCACTGGGTCGCAACCGGGTCGACCGGAGGTCAAAACAGCGCAAACAGGAACCAGAACGTGGTAGTAGTCACCTGGTGACCGCGACCAGATAGTGGTCGACCGGGGACCGCGACCAGATGGTAGCGGTCGATCGGAGACCGCGACCATGCTGTCACGGTCACCTCACGACCGTAACTAGCCACGCGTAACCCCGCTGGTAGCGGTCGCCCGAGGACCGCGACCAGATAGTAGCGGTCATCCCATGACCGCGACTAGACCAAAGCGGTCTATCGCACGACCACGACGCTCGAAGGCCACCTCGACCAAAACACAAAGGATGAACGCGGTTCTCCCAAGACCGCGACCAATGAACGCGGTTTCTGGTGGACCGCGACCATTTCGAAAAACCGAGAACGGCGGGAAAACCCCAAAAATCCACGCCACGCCCCCAAACAACCACGGATGAGGGGGAAAACATAGGGGAAGCCCCCAAATAACCCCTAGCATGCATCTACGGCCTCGGATCGGCCAGAAACGCAATGAAACGGGAGATCGGCCCACAAGCCCTAAAACATGGATTTTTGCCCAAATCACCCCGTTTGGCCCGCTCGGCTCACCGTAGCCTACGAAACTTGCGGGAAAGGAAGTGCACGAGCTGGGGGTCCATCACCCTACCTCCACCGAAGATTTCGTGCACCGTGGACGCCGATCCACGAAGAAAACGCCGTTGAAGCCTCGCCGTTCCACGAACTCACGGCCGAGCTTCATCGCGCCCTCGAGCCTCGATCCTCGACCCATCCTCGCCGTCCTCCTCGCCTGCATCGCCCCGCGTCGCCCCCGCCTCGGTCCGTCGGCCGCCGGAGAGGAGAGAGTGGGAGAAGAGAGAGAGGGTGAGAGTGAGAAATGAGAGGAAGAGAGAGGGTGGGGGGTATATATAGGAAAATCCGGAAAATCAGAAAAATCCTAAAAAAAATAGAAAATCACACCCTCGCGATCCTCGGAACGCACCGATCGCAACGGTACCACACTCGCCTAGGTGAACGGCCCGGTTCACCCGCAACGAGGTTCCGAAGGGAAAGTCGAAACCCACGCCGGGATGGAAAACACACGCGGAAAAGTCACGGAACGCCTCCGAGCCTCCGAAACGACTCCGGATCGCGCCGATCCGAACACGAAAGATGTCCGAAACAAAATTTCGGACACAACGGAGTTGGACACTTCGAGAAACCAGATCCGAGACCCGAGAAGAAGGATCCGAAAAATCTGGGGCATTACAACTACCCCTCCATTGTCCCCTAAAAAGGGTACACCCCCCAAAACCCATCAACCCAAATCTTGTCACCCAACCCACCTTCCACTTCCAACCCCAATCCTACCCAACCTAGGCCTCCACTACTTCCACTCCCAAACCCCACTCTACCAATCCCAATCCAAGCTTCCCTTTACCCTCCACCCCGGGAGCACCACACACCAACCCTCATCATCCCAAAAGACCCCCTCACCTCCTTGGTAGAAGAACTCATACCCGATCCAATAGTTGTGAGCACTCCAAACCCACCCCCCACCTTGGAGGAAACCCAAGTCCAAGTTGAAGAAGAAACCTCACACGATGATCTTTACCTTACACCACCCTCTCTAGTTGGGGCGGAGCTCATCTTAGGAGAACTCATTGTTAGCTGGCTAAAGGAGAGCCCAATTAGAGAGATCCCGGCCCATATTTTTCCTCCCATAGAACAAGACCTTCCCATAGTGCCCTTCTTATCCTATCACACCACAATCCAAGCATCCTATCAAGTGGAGACCTTAGAGGACCTTCTCAAGGGCATAGCATGGCAATTAGAGATGACTAGCATGTTGACCCCTATGGTCGAACAACCTAGGAGCCTTAGCCTCCTACACCTATGCATAGGGTCTATCACCTCGGTTTGCACCATTGGTTGCTACACTAGTGACCTCCTTCTATTCCTCCCTACACCCGATGAGCCCAACCTTCTCCTCGATTTAGAGCTTCTTATCTCGGGTAGAAAGCCAAGCCCTCCACTCATGGCCGACCCACTTGCCAAGAACATTGGCCCAACTATCATGGAGAAGGATGACTTAGCACCTTTTGAGGATCTTGAGGACATGGAGTTCCTCCCCCTAGGTAACCCATTTTATGATCCATATGATCCATTCCAATGGGAGTCAAGAGACTCGTGTGACCCAAACACTTTATCCACCACCCACCTTTCCCTACACCAACTCACCCTGTTTGACCCAATTCACTCCATCTTAGACCCGGGTTACACCTTGGGAGCCATGACCTTGGGCCACATATCCCTAGGTAATGAGGTTGTGCTCCACCCCATGATGACCACCTTCTTAGATCCATTCGACCCTTTCCAATGGGACTTCAAAGGTTGTCCCACATCTATACACATGGAAGTCACCCATAGGAAAAATATGCATGTGTCTAGCCTTACCACACCACTTGGCATGAACACTATGTTGGGTCCATTCATTCATATCACTCACATGTCAAGTAGAAAGTATGAGTGGTTCATATTCGGATATATTGGTCCACCCTCATTCATCATGGGTCTTAAGCATGTCAAAAGCATCTACGGATGTCCGGCTCCCCCGACATTCATCACCACTTTACATGATAGGTTCACATATGGTTGTCCCGGCCCACCTAGGCCCACCAAAGTCTACATGAAAATATTGCATGATAAGTCCACATATGGTTACCCCGGCCCACCAAGGTTCATCAAGGCCCATATGGCATCATAGCATGATAGCTCCATCTATGGTTGTCCAGGTCCACCCATAACCACTAAAAGGACAGCATTCACAAAATTGCATGATAACCTTGCAAGCGCATCAACAAGAGTCATGAAATCTACAAAAGGCCGACCGACTCAATGGCGTCACCAAGAAATCCAAATGGGTGATTTCGGGATGGTGAGGAATGAGAGGCTCTCACATAGAGACAACTCAAGATTGAGGTTTTGTGGGATCAGCCTCTTCCAGGTTTTGAGGTGCATTAGCCCCACTACTAAGTTAGGCCTCCTCAAGGGATACGGAGTTAACTTCAGTTTCAATGTGGAAAGCCTTGTGCCACACAAGGGACCCACGGTGGCACCAAGTGAGAATTTCAAGCCCCCTTCCTCCCTTGAGAGAGCACCCACCCCTCCCCATGTGAGCACCATCAGCCCAGAGAGTCCGACGTAAGCAACTTGAGAGAATATTGGATGAACAGGTAATCATCACTCGGAGCAAGGTGAACGTGCTCTACCTCGCTAGGTGGATGAATCGGCTTCTTTCGGAAGACATGTGAGCGGTACCACCTCTTACTCGACGGAGTCGAGTTCTCCGCATCCCGGGAGTATGATGGGGTCATCACCATCCGTCCTGACACTCTCGACCATTCTCGTCACCCCGGAGGCGTACATCATGGTCTAGTCATTTATTTTGAGTCCTATGTATGTTTCTTTATTTTATTTGAGTCACGTCCCTAGGTTTTGTACTTATTTCCCTAGGTTTGAGTGTCATTAGGTTTATTAGTTAGCTATTGTGCCCAATTCATTGGGCTTGGCCCAAGGGCACTCCCCCTTCCCTTGGTTATTTGTCATTGTGTTAAGAGTCAAGGTCTTTTTGTAAAATGTGGGTTGCCTATATATAGGACCCCATTTCCCCCATTTGAACTAATGAATCAATGAATGAAAAACTTGCCATTTTGAGAGTTTAAACTTCTTATCTAGTGGAGAGATTCCATTATTTGGGTGAGAGACCCTAGGGGAGAGATTCCCCACCCATCCCTCTCTTAATCTCTATCTTTCACTCCCCTTTCTCTCTCCTCCACACCCAATTTCAAAAATTTTCTCTCTCCTCCCTTCCCAACCACCACTCTCCCACCTACCCCCATTAAAGGTCACTCCCCTTCCCCACACATCCCATTACTCCACCCCCTAGTCCCAAGAGAGCTTTCACCAATCCTAGCTCCACCTCCCAACTCCCAACTACCCCACCCACTTCCCCAAGCACCCTTCCCACTACCCCAAGCACCCCTTCCCTTCCCCAACACAACCCCTCCCATCTCCAAGACCACCATTGAATACCCTCCATTAAGAAAAATTCAAACTCACCTTCCCTCCACCCACTTGTGCCCCCCTCACCTTCCCCTCTCCCTCCAAGCCCAAATTCGCAGCTCCTCTCTCACCCATAGCAAACACCCCCTTCCAGCCCCCATTCTCCCCTTCCCACACCTTGAAACCCCCCCTCCTAGACCCCCTCACAGCTGGGGGTTACCCCTACACACAACCACCTCATTTCCCCTCCCATCTATCCCATTCCCCATTACCTATCTCCACCCTCTCAAGTTCTGGTTGCAGGCAGCTGATTGGCCGCAGGTTGCAGAGGCCACCCCGTCGTCCCCTGGGAGCTTCAGGTGGTATACCATATATCGACGGAAGCGTCTGCCTGTCTTCTTCGCAACGGTGGTCGTCCCGTCCCATTCCGAGTTTGTGATCGACCAGGAGAGCCATTCTCCCACAACTGCGCAGATCCCCCCTGGCAGGAGACCAGAGCCGGATTGGAAGCTTAACTGCGACGATCGTGTTGGGAATCGGATCGAGAGTTCTTCTTCAAACATCTTATACTACGAGTCTTCTAACATCTCCAAGAAGCAGAGCCCCATTTCGTGACCGGACCTGAAAGTTATCAATTTTCTCCCTCGGGTGCTCGGTTCTGCTTCCACTCAGTTTGCACCGACCCCTCCTCAGTGTTCAGAGCCTACCGGTCTACCCCGACATCAGCTGGCATCCCCGTCAGTCTTGCTTCGAAGAGGACTTGTCAACGGTTCCAACGAATCTGGCGGCACCTGATTCTAAGCTCGGGAGCGACCGTGGCAACCTCTGCTTCCTGCTGTTGGGAACCTTAAGCTGTCAGATCCGAGGGTCTGTCACCCTGTTCAAGCCCCTACCCCGACCAGCAGCGGTGCCTGAAGAAATTTATAAAATTCAAGCATCATCTAGATCCAGCTACGAAGAATCTCCAAGTGGTTTCGTCTGCAACAAAATTTGGGGCTGACCACAGCGTCCAAATACCTGACGGTCTGTCTTGAGACACAGTCAGCGGGCAGATTCGGCTTCGACTTCCCTCTCTTCACTTCTAGCTCGAATTCCCCTCCCCGCTTGGCCGACTGAAGGCCCCTCCCTGCGTGGAGGTCGTATTGAGTGTATTCATTGACTTCCCTTCCCCGAGATCCCCCCCCCTTGCATGGGGGTAGTTCATGTATTATTTGCACTCACAGGTTTGAAGCTTCATCGACGCGGCGTGCGGGTGCTTCCCCTCGCCTCCCCGCTCGCCCCCGTCTCCGACCGGAGTCGGTTTCTTCAAACCGGCTAGGTGAGAACTTGTCCCTTACTCTCAATTATTCTTGTTCATTTAATATTCTCCAATTGCGCCGTCGGTAAGGAAGAGAGCACCCGATCTTAGGCTCCACCACACTTTGTGCGATCACCGTGGGTGTGAGTGAGTGATCCACGTCCCTCGGCCAAGGCCAACACATTGAGTTGAGTATCCGCACCTCAAGGGGAGGTTTGCCTTAGACTTTGTTGGCCCTCTACCAGCAAGGGGCTTGTCCCATTTCCTCGACTCGGCATCCCCGAGTTACGTACCCCGAGTTAAAGTGTGTGCGCCATACGAAGGTCCGCTTACGTAGGCTTCATAGCCTTGTGGTTGTGCTTGTTAATTTAGGTCCGAGGGTGTGTCACATCACCAGGATTCGAATGGTATCGGGCTCTTCCCAGTATCCGGAACTTGAGTCGTTATACCTGGCTACCTCGGACTTCCCCAACACCGTATTTGGTGGAAAACTTCATTTTTTGGTGATAGGTGGAGGGCACTATCTTTATTCGGCTGATAATACCTCGGCCGAAGATGGCATTATAGGCCGACATCCCTTTAATCACCACGAAGCTTGCCACGAACGTGACGGTTTTAGGTGGGGTACCGAGAGTAACAGGTAGGCTCAGGGCTCCCTCGGGATAGGTCGCCAGGCCGTTGAACCCACATAGAGGGGTTCGAATCGGGCGTAGCTTAGATGGGTTTTCACCCATTTTCAAGAAACATTCGTATGCCAAAAAATCATGGGTGCTACCATTGTCCACTAATATCATATCTATGTTACAATGGTTTATAGTAGCCGAGATTACAAGGGCATCGTCATGCGGGGTGGCTACCCCTTCCAGGTCTTGGTCGGAGAACACCAAGGCCTGCTGGTCGCTTGCTGGCGAGGTTCTAGGGGGCTCGAAAGCCTGGCTGGCTCGCTCGGCGTGACGCTTTCTCCCTCGACTGATGTCCCCTCCAGAGGCTGATCTCCCTGAAATGACTTTGATGTGGACTCCGTGGAGTCGATTGTCAATTTCCTCCCGAGGGACCCCATAATCTTCATGTTGCTCGGACACATATCGGGAGAGGTGTCCTTGGCGGATGAGACGCTCGATCTCATCCTTGAGCTGTTGACAGTCGCCAGTGTGGTGACCGTGGTCGTCGTGGAACTGGCAGTGCTTTCGACGACTACGGCGCCTAGGGTCAGCTTTCATAGGCTCGGGTCGGTGAAGAAGACCCGAGTCCTTGATTTCTTGATAGATCTCGTAGACAGGAGTGGACAAAGGAGTGTATCGCTCGAACTTCCGAGGAGGTTCTCGGTGGTCCCCGTCTTGGTTTCTTCTTTTCCCCTGGCCCGAGACTTGCTCGGACGGTCGTTTTTTATCTCCCTCTTGTCCCGAGCTTGCTGGATCTCGGCAAGCGTTGAGGACTTCTTCGCACTTTGCGTGACGCAGAGCCAGAATCACCAATTCGGCAAGAGAGGAGGGAGGGTGGAGTACCAATTCTCACCGGAGGTTTTCGTCTCGGGTGCCTCTAGTTAACGCGGTGATGGCCGAGGCGACGTCCAGGCGGGGGATGCGCAGGGCCTTCGACTTAAATCGGTTGATATAATCCCGCCGCTTTTCCCCCTGTGCCTGCTTTAGCGCAAACAGCCCCGCAATTGACCTTCGAGGGCCGGTCCCGGTGAAGTTTTCCTTGAACAGTCACCCGAACTATCTGAAGTTGTGGATGCTGCCAGGGGCGAGCGCTCGGAACCAGGCTTGAGTGCCTTAGACCATAGTCACGAACGCTCGACACTTGACAACAGCAGACGCTCCGTGCAGGGTCATGAGGGCGTCGAAGCTGTCGTAATGGTCGGCCAGGTCACCCTGGCCGTCATAGGACTTGAAGGTCGATAGTGAGACTCTCAGGGAGACTTCGGCCTTCAAGATTTGGTCGGAGAATGGGGATTGCTCCTCATCCTCCTGGGTAGAATTCTTTTGCAGGGCGCGAAGGGCGCGCTCCTGTTCGGCGAAATACCACTCGAAGTCCCGCAGATGGAGGGACAGCTCCGGCTGACGTCGAGGCAAGGGCGGGGGGCTGTGAGTACCTCCCCGGCTGCTACCCCGCCACTCCTCGACGGGAGCATCTGCTTCCGTGTGCAGTGGAGGTAGCCGTACTTCTTCCTCCGCGGATTGGAGGCTGCTTCTTGTTCTGGGGGAAGAGGTTGAGAGGGCCCGCCGGGCCCATTCCGAATAAGTCATCCACCTTGGAGAGTAAAGCAGCCTCCGACCGTAAGCTGGGAGGCTTCTACACGGGGCGGGGGGGGGACTCATCCGGGGAAGCCGTGACTTCTCCTCCCCGGCCGCCTTGATCTTCATTAAATCGATGAGAATATCCAATTTGACGTTGAGGGTTTAGAGGGCGTTTGCGCTCCCAGGGTGAGGCTGTCCCTCTGTGGCCGGCAGAGGTAGGGCATTAGCTTGGTTGTCGACGTTGGAGAGGAGGCCCGTCGTAGAGTGGGAGGGCACAAGTTCCCCTCCCCCTGCCGTCGTTGCTTTCCCTTTGTCGCCGACGTTTCTCCTACTAGAACTTCTTCGCACCATATTGGCTCCTTGCCCATTTCTCACAGACGACGCCAGATGAAGAGGGGTGATCTTACGCTGGATCCTGAGCCGCACGATCTTGGATTAGCCTTTGTCGTCGTCACCACGATTGGAGGATCTATAAGACAGGAAACATATCAAAGGAGACCCAGGGTTGAAATCTTGAGAAAAACCCTCCGATGCTTAAGTCAGCAAACTGATAGAACATAGGTGAAAGAGATGTAATAAGAGAAAAAGTGAGGGGTACGCGATCACTCTCCACCGGTGAATGTGATATTGAATACTCAGGATCACCTTACCTTTCTAAATAATTTTCTAGAGTTTATATAGCTGCTTACTCTCTTGACCGGAGATAACATAACTAGAGGGATCAGGTGACATTTTGTCCTGGAGGGGGGTTCTCCACAGTTAAAAGACTCTTGCTCTCCCCTATCCTGTTGAGCTACCTGCCTCCGAGCGACAACGAGACTTTCGCCGGGATAAACACCCCGTTTGAGAGAAATCGCACCCATGGGAGGTCTGAGCGGGGGATACTGCATGGATTGGGTTTCTCCCGAACAATGCGGGCAACCTTAACCGGATACGCTCGAGTGCCGTTGGACTTTTCCCGAGCAACGGTTTCTCGGTCTTTCCGAGCCAGGGGGCCGCCTAAGAAGGTATGATTCGAGTATTTTTTAGACTTCGAGATAAATGAGCCCGTTCGTGAGACTATCACTTAGTGGAGTCAACCTGGTAGGACCTCCGGGCCATATGTTTATTATGCCGTAGATTTACCCCTCCAAGATTATTAATCAAATATGACATCTAACCAATCGGATTTTAGAGTCAATCTATTGGGGATTCCAAGAGCCGGACAACTTACCTGGTTTCCTTTTCTTTTTCTTTTCCTTTTTTTTATTGTGAATCAGAAGCCTACCAGCCAGCCCCCTCCCCCTCTCGCCTCCTGCTGCAGAGAAACCCTAGGCCTAGAATTTTGGTTGCTGTAGCTGCTCTTGCTGTCATTGGCCTTCTTGCCCAGTTGTTCTCTTGTCATTAGGCTTTTTCTTCCCATGTTATTCTTTCTCTCACGGCACCTGTCCTCTCTGCAGGATTCATCCCCATATCCTCGAGGGAGGAAAAAAAACAGTCAGAAGTACAGCATAGAACAGATCAGAAGAGTTTATTTTAAATTCACAAGAATATATACAAACAATTGTGCCAGTCACATCCCCAAGCAACCAATTTTCTGAACCTATATTTCAATAATTCCTCCTTTTGCTGTATGCTTCAAATTACTCGCAATAAAACAGTAGCATATAATAAGCTAACACGACAAACACGGTGCAACCAAACAGTACTGCAGGGCGTATTTTTACTTTCAGTTGGCTGCCACCGCCAAGTTCACACATCGACAAACTTTAGAAGGCCTAAATATCATTATCCCAACTCTGAAAATGACGATCCGTCCTTAAGAGAGCAGAACGTCGTCACCAAGTCCCCATTCTGCAGTAGAAGAACATAGCATGAGAACAAAGATCGCAGCCGGCAGGAAAACTACACAAGTTACTAAATCCTTTGATTAAACTAACTCAGGGATTAAACTAAATTCGGGACGGTTGCATAATGCAGAAACCCAGAAAATCCATTGAAATCAAATAGCTCAAGCATCCAATAGGTAAACAATTCAGACCCATATGAGAACGCAAAAGATGCAGAATAAGTTGCCAGTCACAAACTCAGGTTCAAAAACCTTGGATAAGTTTTGTCCACTTGCTATGCCAAAATGCTCCAGCCCAAGTTCTTTTGTTCCAACAGAATTTCTAACCAAACCAAAATAAGTCATACATGTTGTCCATGACCACTGTAGTTTGTCAGGTAAATAAACAGAAGAATCTCTCCCAATAGTTACAATATAGTTATGGAGGTAAGAAAGCTTCATACTGCCCCCTCCCTCAATCTAGAGGTTTCTATAAGAAAAGTTCCAATCCCCGCAACATGTCTACTAATAAGGAGGGTGTGAACTATCATGAAATAGGCCAACACTAAGTGTTCAATCTGCAAGATTGTTGGTCTTGTTTACATATTGGGCAGACATCCTTATAAAAGAGAAGATGAAAAGGAGAAAGTTGCAAGACAAAACTGAGAATATTGCAAACTTCTCTCATGCAGCTTTTCCTCAAAAATGATGCAAAGGAGCTCTCGGTGGGGAGCAGGGTGTGGAGAATGATAAAAGTGAAAAGGTAAGCCCAACCTCCACCTCACTACCTCCCAACAAATAGCCTATCTTTTCCATATCCAATGTTCCCTCTTTCAATACAATTATAAAATCATAGTGTTGTTGAAGAAGAAAGCGAGGGAGAGAGACATAAGAGATGGAGAACAAGAGAGAAGGCTTGTGGTTTTGGGGATCGCGATCCAACTCCCAGCCGCAGCCATCAAATCCCTTTTATATTAATAGGGCATACAAATACAAAGTAATCATGACCAAAATACCTCATGTTAAGTGACTAACCAGTAGGTATAATAACAAGGAAACAAATAAGAAATAGAAAAGGAAATGAAGGGATAAAAATGCCCTCAGCTGCTTCTACACTCCCTCTCAAGCTAAGCAGAGATGTCTCTCATGCACAGCTTGCCAAGAACGATCTTGAACTCATTTTTCTTCATGCCCTTCGTCAACACATCAGCAACTTGGTCCTGGGACCAAACATAAGATAGGCATAGCTCTCCGGAATTTAACTTCTCTTGGATGAAATGTCCATCAATCTCTATGTGTTGTCCAGTGACTCCAGCCATGTTGAACTGGGTTGTTGGCAATATTTATTGCATCTTTTTTGTCACAATAAAGTCTCACGGGTAGAGAAGCTTCTATGCCAGTATCTTGCAATAGAATCTTTACCCACAAGAGTTCAGCAACAGCTTGTGCCATGGCTCTATATTCAAGTTCAACATTTGACCTCACACAAACTGATTGTTTCTTGGTCCTCCAAGTGACAAGATTTCCCCCTATGTAAGTACAATAGCCTGACGTACACCTTCTATCATCCTAGGATCCAGCCCAATCAACATCTGAAAACCCTTCTATTGATAACTACCCTTTCTTGCTGAGCAACAATCCCTTCCATGGACAGATTTTAATGTACCTCAATATTCTGTCTATAGCCAACATATGAGATGTTTTGGGGGCATTCATAAATTTGCTTACAAGGCTTGTGGCATAAGTAATATCTGACCTTGTAAGAGACAGGTACAAGAGTTTTCCCACTACTCTTTGATACCTCCTCTTTTCAGCTTCTGAAAGAACTCCATCCTGATCACTAAGCTTTTGATTAGCTTCAATAGGTGTATCTGCCGGTCTGCTTCCCAACTTCCTAGTTTCCTTCAGAAAGTCCTAAGCATATTTCTTTGAGAAATATAAATGTTCCCTTGAGATCTAGCCACTACAATTCCAAATAAATATTTCAGAAGGCCAAAGTCTTTCATTTCAAACTCCATCAAAGTTTCCTTCAAAAATTTTATTTCCGGTAGGTTGTCACCTGTCACAACCATATCATCTACATAGAAGAACATGACCATTCTTTCATTTGGTGACTAGTGTGATTAACATTACCTTGGCTAAACCCCATTTTCAACATAACAGTCTTAAGTCTCTCTGGTGAGGACACCTGAGCGCGGACCCGATTCGACTCGACCCGCGTTTACCGCCGTCGGAGACGACCAGCAGCGACATCGGCATCCTTATGGCTTGATTATGACACATAGCACATTGATGTATTTTTCTTTTGATTATTTGGCATTTATTTGAGAGAGAGGCCCATTTGGGGCCCATTTGATGTATTTTCTATTTATTGCGTATTTTCGAGTGTGATTTTAGCACTATTTTAGGTCTCAGGGATATTTTGGTATTTAGCCTTGTGAGGAGACCACTAGGATTTTCCTCCAATATAAATACTCTTGTAACTCCACCTTTTTGAGGAATGATGAAAAAGATAGAAAATTTTGAAGATTGTGAGCCGCCGTGTCTTGTCTTCCTCCTGCGATGGGAGTTTGAGGGGTGCGAAGCCCTAGGCGTGAAGCCTCCCTCCTCTTTGCTCCTTCCGCCACGCACCTCCTACTCCTGCTCGCATTTACTCCCACTGGCCCACGTCATTTCGAGTTTTCCCTCCCCACCTCGGACACAGTCACTCCACAGCCGTCATTTCTACTGTTCAAACGCTGTTTTACCCAGCGTTTATCTCCCTATCCTTGGACCCACGAGCCGCGAGGCCACCCCGCCCTATACTCCCCTCACCACGTCTTCTTCTCCTCCCGCCACCCTCACGTCGACGCATTCGACGACCACCAGACGGAGGTCGCACCCGGCAGCCCGAGGTGTCTCAGTCGCCGTTGGCGCCTCCCGGGTCTAGCCCCGACACCGGCGACCTCCCACCCTCGCAGGCCCCCCAGTCTGTTTACACGCGGAAAAGTTTTTGGAACATCCGATTTCGTTGGATGGATATGTCGTATATCTTGACATATTTGTTAATTCCGCATTTTTTGGGTTTGTCAGACGATTTAGGGTTCGTGTATTGGACTTTTCCCCACCGACCGAAGTCGGTGTTAATTTACATCGGTAAAAATACGAACACCTTTGATTAACTGTCAAAGAACGCCTTTTGCCTCTATTAGTTGTGACTAAATGAGCTTGATTGCCCATTCCGAATACATACTCTTGCAAAGAACTTTGGAGACTTTATTTCTTTGAACACATGATTTGAATTACAATCGATCCTTCAAGACCTTTACATATGGTCCCGATTATGTAATCGGGTCTTCAGGATTATATCAAGTTGCAACCAGAGCCTTTGAATTTACTTCATTCTACATTTGGATCATTACATTTACTCGTGTCCCCTGATCGGAGAGTTAAACTTGAATTTTATCACGAGGACCGTTTGATCGCCAAGATGATCATTATCGATGTCTCGGAGTTGCTTCATGGTCACAATCACGCTTTTGATTGTGATTGGACTCTTAAGTTGCCTTGGTGTCCATAAAGAACATTCCCGCCTGAGGCGGGTTATATTTGTAATTTTCCCTCCATCATGGTATTTTTACAGTTTTCCCAAACTCCGGGATATTCTTGCAATTCCTTACTTTCTTGGAGATAGCCCCGTCATGCCTCGACTTCCTGGGCATACTTGTCATTCTGACTTTTCGGCATATATTTGACATTTCTTGATTTCTCAGGGAAAGTCCCGTCATGCCTCGACTTCCTGGGCATATCGGCCATTCTTGATTTTTTCGGAGATAGTCTCGTCATTTCTTGACTTCCTGGACATATCCGCTGGAGAGGGGGATTTCTGTAGCCCACCCAAAGAGCAGCCCAACTAGACCCAACAGGGTCCAACGAGACAAGCCCACCTGGGTGACAGCCCACAGGGCCCACTCAGGAAAGAAAAGCCCAATAAACAAACACTCGAGGAACCAACTCTCCCCGGCGGCCCCTAAGCTCGGAGGGCCCGAGTGATGGTCAGGTCATAAGGAAGGTCCGGCCCAAGCCATTTTCCCCGCCCGGGAGAGACAAGCATTCGTCGACCTATCCGACCCCTCTTTCGCCGAGCTATGCCCATCGCCCAGACAGGGCTGGCGTTTCAGGAGCTCGGCCAGACCAAATGTCATCCGTTCGTGCTGCCGTTAAGAGTCCCCAACGGATAGGGGAGTCAAGAAACCGCCGGACTTCAAGGTGATAACGTTCCCACGATAAGGCCATGAAAGCCCACGTTGAGGACGTAACTCCCGCCGGAGACCCCTCAGCTTGCAGGACTCCTGAAGGCGGCACACTATTTAAACCAGGGCTACCCTCCGATGGAAAAGGAGAGCCATTCAAGTACTCTTATACCCAAACTCCTGAGCAATCCGCTTCACCCTCTGGTGGAGAGGAATCTCGCGCACTAGCTTTTCTCCTCCCCATTATTGCTTCCACCACAGCTCTACTGACTTAGCCATCGGAGGGTTTTACCCCAGGGAAACCCTCTGGGCCCTCTGATACGTTTCCCTGTCTTGCAGTTCATCTTCAGGTGATCCACAGCCCGCTCAGGATACAAGCGCGAGATTTCGCCTCTTCATTTGGCGCCGTCTGTGGGAAACGCACGAAGAGCCAAGATGGTGAGAAGAAGTTCAGGGAGGAGATCCGCCGTCGAGAAGGGTAAGGCCGTGGTGGCGGCAGGAGATGGCCCCTCTAGGGCCTCACAGAACCCTCCCTCCAATGCCAGCGTCCCCACCAACGAGCCGCCGCCCCCTCCGACGGCGACGGGGGCACCCCCCAACGGTGGCGACGAGGTCTTCCAGGCCCTCAATAAGAAGCTTGACGTCCTCGTGGAGCTCATGAGGGCCCAGGCGGCAGGGGATGCCAGGTCCCGCGCCCCGTCCGGGAGCCCCCCCCCCCGTCGAAGTGCGTCCCAGCATACCGCTGGGGGCCGCTTCACCCTCCGCGGTCAGCAGCTCATCCGCAACAACGTGGGAGGACCCTCGCAAGCTCCGCCCCCGGAGCAAGAGGCTTCCTCCACGCCCAGAAAAGGGAGACAGGGGGCGAGGCCTCCACGCCCGAGCGCTGGCGTTCCTGAGGATCGCCACGACGCTCCCCCCAGTCCCACGGCACGACCGCAGCTGGAATTATCCCTCCGACTAAGGGATTTCGAAAGACGTTTTGCAGAGTAAGAGCGCGCCCTCCGCGCCCTGCAGAAAACCTCTTTCCCGGAGGATGAGGAGAAATCCCCTTTCTCCGACTACATCTTGAAGGCAGAGGTGTCTCCCAGAACCTCCATTCCGACCTTCAAGCTCCATGATGGCCAGGGCGACCCAGCCGACCACTACGACAGCTTCGACGCCCTGGTGACTCTGCATGGAACACCGGATCCTATTAAATGCCGAGCCTTTGCGGCCACCCTGGTCCAAGGCGCTCAGGCATGGTTCCGGACCCTCGCCCCTGGGTCCATCCGGGACTTCAGGCAATTCGGGCGAGTCTTCAAGGAGAGCTTCGCCGGAAGCGCCCCTCCAAGGTCAGTAGCGGGGCTCCTGGCCCTCAAACAGGCGCAAGGGGAAAGGCTCCGGGCTTATGTCCACCGATTTAAATCGGAAGCCCTCAGAATTCCCCGCCTGGATGTGGCCTCGGCCACGACCGCTCTGACCGGGGGCACCCGGGACGAGAACCTCCGCCGCGAACTTGTCCTCCACCCTCCCTCGACCCTTGCCGAGCTAGTGACTCTGGCACTGCGCCACGCCGAGTGCGAAGAAGTACTCAGCGCCTGCCGAGACACAACCGGCTCGGGTCGGGAGGGGGACAAGAAGCGGGCCTCCGAGCCAAACCCTGGCTCGTGCAAGAAGCGCGATCGGGAGGGAGAGCGCAAACGGATGTATGAGCGGTACACCCTGTTGACCGCGCCAGTCTACGAGATCTATGAAGACATCAAAGACTCGGGACTCCTCCGCCGGCCCGAACCAATGAGATCGAAGAACCGCAAGCGCGACAGGCATTGCCTGTTCCACGGCGACCACGGGCACCACACCGGCGACTGCCACCAGCTCCAGGACGAGATCGAACGTCTCATCCGTCAGGGGCACCTGGCCCGGTTTGCAGCCGGGCGCAAAGAAGACCGGGACACCGCCGAGGAGATCGACAACGCCCCCCGAGGGGTCCACATCAACGTCATCTCCGGAGGAACGGCGTCGGGCGGCGACACCAGCCGAGGAAGGAAGTGTCATGCCGAGCGGGCCAGACAGGTCTTAGAACCCTCCAGCGGCCCGCCGAGGGAGCCCCAGGTCATAGTCTTCTCCGACCAAGACCTAGAAGGGCTGAACACCCCGCATGATGATGCCCTCGTTATCTCGGCCACAATAAACCATTGTAACGTAGATAGAATTCTGGTTGACAATGGGAGCGCCCCCGATGTATTATCTTACGACTGTTTCCTTAAGATGGGGGAAGACCCATCCAAGCTCCGCCCGATCCGAACACCCCTTTGCGGGTTTAACGGCCTAGCCACCTACCCCGAGGGAGCCCTAAGCCTGCCGGTCACCATCGGCACCCCACCCAAAACCGTTACGGTCATGGTGGACTTCATAGTGATCAAGGGTATGATAGCGTACAACGCCATTTTCGGCCGGAAAATTCTCAGCCGGATAAAGGCCGTACCATCTACCTATCACCAGAAAATGAAGTTTCCCACCAAAAACGGGTTGGGGGAAGTCCGAGGTAACCAGGCCACGGCTAGAAGGTGCTACAACATCTCGGTGGAAACCTCAAGGCCGGACGGGGGGGATAAGGGCCCCAAGGGAATCGAAGGGAAGACCGTAACCGCCGAGCCCGGTGGCGAATTGCTAACGGTATTCCTAAACGATGACCCGGTCCTCGGAGTAAGGATCGGAGCCGACCTACCACCCATGGAACAGCAGCAATACAAAAAATTCCTTTCTGAGTACGTTCAGGTCTTTGCTTGGTCCGATGATCAACTCCCTGACATACCAGAGAAGACCGTGATGCACAAGCTCAGCCTCGACCCCACCGTGAGGCCCGTACAGCAACGGAGAAGGAAGCATGCGCCCGAGAAGCAGGCGATCATCAAGGCGCAGGTCACCAAGGGACAAGAGACTGGCCTCTTCAGACCAGTCCTGTACCCTACGTGGCTAGCCAACGTCGTCCTGGTGCCAAAAACTACAGGTAAATGGCGAATGTGCGTGGACTTCACCGATCTGAATAAGGCTACCCCCAAGGACTGCTATCCGCTATCGAGCATCGACCAATTGGTTGATTCAACCTCGGGCAACGAGATACTCAGTTTCCTGGATGCCTATTCAGGTTATCACCAGATCAGAATGAATCCAGAAGACGTCGAGAAGACCGCCTTCATCACCGACTGCGGCGTGTACTGCTACACCCGGATGCCCTTCGGGTTGAAGAACGCCGGAGCCACATATCAGCGACTGGTAAATCACATGTTCGAGGGACAGCTAGGTCGGAACGTCGAGGCTTACATTGACGGCATGCTCGTCAAGACCCCCAAGGCCCAAGACCACTTCACCGCGATCAGCAATCAAAGGCCAAGCGCTCGCCGACTTCATTGCCGAAAGCACCATCCCCGCCGAGGACAGGCCTCCGACCACGACCGGGCCAACCTGGGAACTGTTCGTCGACGGATCGTCCAATTCGGCAGACAGCGGTGCGGGGATACTCCTGAGGTCCCCCGAAGGGATAGAGCTACAGTACGCCTTGAAATTCAACTTTCAGGCATCCAACAATGCTTCTGAGTACGAGGCCCTTATCTCGGGAGCACGCATGGCCCGACGGCTGGGGGTCGAGCGAGTCAGAATCCACACCGACTCTCAACTAGTCACAGGTCAGGTCAACGGTGAGTATGAGGCTCGGGAGGCACCCATGATCAAATACCTTCAGCTGGTCCGGAGCCTGGCCCAACAGTTCGAGGAATTTGGGGTAGTCCGGATAGCTCGGAAGCAAAACTCTCAGGCGGACGCCCTCTCTCGATTGGCCTCCTCCCTAGACCCAGAAGGTACACGATCGGTCCTCCTAGAAGAGCTAGAGCGCCCGAGCATCGACACGGAGCTCCTCGCTGATTGACTCGGCCACTCCAAATGACTGGCGCTCCCCCTACCTGTCCTGGCTACAAGACTCCCAAGAGCCCTCCGACCCTCGAGAGGCCCGCCGAATGAAGTATCAAGCTCGGCGTTTCGTCGTCCTCGACAACACTCTCTACCGAAGATCGTTCTCCGGTCCCCTCCTAAAGTGCCTCGATCCCGACGAAACAAGCCGAGCCATCCAAGAGATTCATGAAGGCCTGTGCGGAGCGCACTCAGGGGCAAGGTCGCTGGCCAGAATCCTGTTACGACAGGGGTACTGGCGGCCCACCCTGCAGCGCGACTGCTCGGCCTATGTTCAACAATGCGGCCGATGCCAGCGGTTCGACCACTTGGTCCATCGACCGGCCGCGGAACTTGTCACCCTAGCCGAGCCTTACCCTTTCGCTCGGTGGGGAATCGATATCCTTGGGCCATTCCCGACGGCCCAGTCCCAGAAGAAGTTCATCATCGTCGCCATCGACTACTTCACCAAGTGGATCGAGGCCGAGGCTACGGCAAGGATCACCGAGACAGTCGTTTGGGGCTTTGTGTGGAAATCGATCATTTGTCGCTTTGGCGTCCCCCGAGTGATAGTGAGCGATAACGGCCGGCAATTCGACTCTCGGTATTTCCGAGACAGATGCGCCGACCTAAATATCCGCAACCACTTCACTTCGGTCGCCCACCCTCAGGCCAACGGGCTGGTTGAAAATGCCAACAAGACTATCTTGAAAGGCATAAAAACCAGACTCGGCAAGGCTAAGAGTAGCTGGCTCGAGGAATTGCCTAGCGTACTGTGGTCGCACCGAACAACCCCCAGGACGGCAACCGGTGAAAGCCCTTTTCAGTTGGTATATGGCACCGAAGCCGTCGTTCCATTGGAGATCGCCAATCCGTCTCTCCGAGTGATCAGCTTCTCACTCGAGGCAAACGGGCAAAAATTGCTCGAGAACCTCGACCTGACAGACGAACTCCGAGAGATCGCGAACGTCCGAGCAACGGAGTACCAGCGCCGCCTCACTCGATACTACAACGCCAAGGTCCGAGACAGACGTTTCCAACCGGGGGACTTCGTCCTCAGGAAGGCCGAAGCCTCTCGACCACTAGAGGCGGCGGGCAAGCTATCCCCCAACTGGGAAGGCCCCTACCGAGTGGTCGAGACGCTCGGAAAAGGTGCGTACAGGTTAGCGACAATGGAAGGGGAACCTATTCCTCGGACATGGAACGCAGCCGCACTACGCAAATTCTATTTTTGAAATTGTACAGCAAGATGGACGGAATAAATCCCTTTTCTTTTCATTCCAAACCATTGGTACATCAGATAGGCAAATGCCAGTACATCACATAGCAAAAAGCAAAAATCCGTCCAACACCGCCTCAAGGGGTCATCGCTCGACTGACTCGGTCTTGATCTCCTCGCGTCCAGCCACTGACTCTGCCTCGTGCGGAAACTGGCTCGGACAAGAGGTGGTCAAGCCAGTTGCCTCGGGTGGCCCGTGACAAAGGTGACAGAGGGACTGCAGGAGGAAGGTCACCTTTAAACGTTGAGGAAGGCTACCTCCCAAGTTGGCAACAACCAGGAAAAAGGAGCGCCGTGAAGGCCTCCCCTCTTCCAATCTGCCAACTCCTTGGAAGGAAGGAGAGAGCAAGCAGCCCCCGAAGAGTGAAAGAAATGAAGAGCAGAAGAGGGAGAAAGAGGCTGCAGACGGAGGAAGGCTTCGGTGAGGAGGGAGCTTGATACGCCTCCTCCCCTCACACGGAGGGAAGTGACGGCGGGCTCCCCTGATGCCCCCATCCGTCCTCCGCCTCGGCGTCCACCCGGAAGCCTCGTCGGAGCTAAGAAGAGGACAACGGCGTGCTTCCACACGCCGAAGTCCTCCCCAGATCCACGCGGCGACCGTCGGACCCGTCTCGTGCACGCGCGGCGACCGTGGGACCCGTTCAACATTACAGGGCAGCGGGAGCCCGCCGCTCCCCGTCGTCGGCGGCGTCGCCCTCCGAAGGATCCTCCATGCTCCGAATACAAGGGCACAACGCAGAGTGAAGAGGAAGGAGCGAGGAAAGACTGTTAGAGAAAATCCCAAGCAGTGAAGAGGAAAGGCGCCTTTCGGTCCTTCTTATAGGCCAAAGGAGGCTACACGCCTTAAATGACCCCCCCCCCCTCGGAAACACGCCAAAGGATTTCTCCCCTGAACAGTCACCTCCAACTCCTCGTCCCCCGCCCTAGCGGGATTCACGAAGCGACCTGACATTCAAAACATGAGGGAACGGAAAGACGCCCCGTCAGAAGCCTACCAAAACTGCGTGCGAAAACCACGTAGGACATATCGGCACCTCCCAACTACTCAAGATCCGCCAACCAAATCACGGCAAGGATGGTACTCAAACGGAGCAAGTCATTTATTATCACACCAAAAGGAAACCCTCTAAAAAGAGGGAAGAGAGACAAAAAGGGAAGGAGGCAAAGTACATCAGGCCTCGGGCCCACTTTGACATTCGGGAACGGCGGAAGGAGACGCGTCACCCTCGGCGCCTTCGGTGACGGCCGGCTCGGACACTGACCTCGCCTGTGCGAGAACTGTCTCGGTCGTGAGCCCTCCCGAAACGCCCGGAGCCGGTGACCCCAATGGAGGCGACCCCTCCGAATCTCCCACGACCGACGAGGAAGAGCTGGAAACCGACTCATCCGAGTCATAACACTGGCCGAAGGGGAACTCGATCGCGGAGTTTTGCTCATCGGCGTAGTCCACCGCCCGGCGATAGCCCTGCTTGAACCCCTTTCGAGCACCCCGGCGTAGTGCTACCTCGTAATAGGGTAGGGCGGCTTCCACCAGGTCGGCCGAGTAAGCATCCGAGCTCCTGTAACGCTCGATTGCCTCCGCCTCGACCTGCCCCGCCCTTCCGACGAGCTCGACCCGAGCCCGCTCCGCCTCGGCCGCACGCTCCTCTGCCCGGACCCGGTCCGCCTCAGCCTCAGCTCGGAGACGCTCCGCCACCTCCGCCCGATCTAGCAGCTCGGCGCGTTCGAGCTCCCAGCGATTGTCTAGCTCGAGGCGACGCAGACGCTCCTCCTCCAGGGATCGGCTTGTCCTCTCAAGAGACTCTCGGGTCTTGGCGAGCTGTTCGGTCAGCACCCCGACTTCCAGTCGGCTCGCCCGCGCCACCTCCCGGAACGCGGAGAACTCCTACCGGAGCCCCTCATGCTCCCCCTTGAGTCGGGCCAGTTTCCTCTCGCAGCCCCCAAGGGTCCAGGCAAGGTTCGACAGCTCCGCCTCCGTCCGGGCGTGCGCCTCCGCCATCAAAGCCGCCGACCGAGCTATGACCAGGCCACCCTCCATCAGGACATCAAGGATCCCGGGGGGGGGGTATTGCGCCTTTCTCCCCCCTTCGTCCTTGCGGCAATCGACCGGCAGACCCGATACAGGTCGCCCGTAATGCCGAGCCTTTGCAAGGGCTCCGACAGAGGGGACCGCTCCGCCCGGAACACCCCGCCAGAAGACTCTGCCCGGGCAAAGGAACCAACCGCCTCGCGCGCCACGGTCGGTTGGGGTTGCGACGCCTCCCCGGGCGAACCCCCAACCTCGACCGGCGCCGCGGGACCGACTGCGCCGGAAGCTCCAAGCACCTGGGGCTGCAACGCCCTAGCGGGCAAACCCCCAGCCCTGCCTGTCTCGGCCCGCACCTCGCCGACCGAGACATCTCCGCCTTCGGCCGATCCCCCGGCCTCGGCGCCAGCTACTTCAACATCGGCCCCCTCTGCCTCCGTGGGGGAGAGAGCCGACCCATCGCCGCCCTCTGAAGGGCCCCCGGTTTCCTCGGCCCCCTCTCGCCTGGCAGGTGGGGGAGCTGGCCCCGAGGGGTCGGCCCCATCTTGCCCCCGAGAGGGGAGCGCCGCCGAGCCGGAGTCGCCCCCGGCGGTAGGAGGAAGACCGGCCTTCTTGGCCCGTTTCTTGGCCTTCACGGCCTCCCGCAACTTTCCCGCCGTGGGATCCTTGCGCTTTGTACCAGTTGGCCATGAAGATCCCTCAGGAGCCACCCCCTTGCCCTTATCTCGGGCTTGGGCGCGACTCGCAGAAGCATCTGGTTCATCGGCCGCCGAGTCATCTCCCAGATCAATGACCTCAGCAGCTTCCTCCAGAGGTTCCCGCCTAACGTCTGTCACAAAGGGAGAAGACCCGGTCAGGAGAAAGAAAGTAACTACCATCCCAGGAGAAGAGCCTCGAGAGCGGTACCTGTCGACGTCAACCGCATAAGCAAGCACCGTTCGATGTTCTCCGACGTCACCAGCTCCTCGGTCGACTGGCGGTTACCCAGCAGACGAGCGGCTTGCCGCTCCACGTGGGGAGGGAACTCCTCCGGGCGAGGGGGAAGATTCGGATGAAAATTGGGCGAGATCGGACATCTCCAAAACTCGTCCGTCGCCTCCGCCTTCACCCAGAAGAATTGGGTCTTCCACCCCTTGTGCGAGGAGTCCTTCGCAGCGAGGGAGATGCAACTCCTGTTCCTCCTCGCCTGGATGAAGTAAAAGCCCTTCCCCGCCGACGGGTGTGCTTTCAACTCGAAAAAATAATGAAAGAGGTCCAAGGAAGGAAAAATGGCGTGCTGACGACAGAGAATCCGAAAGGCGGAAAGAAGGAGATATGAGTTGGCCACCAACTGAATAGGCGCCAACCGGAAAAACTCGAGAAGCTGGAGTACAAGAGACTCGAAGGGAAGGCGGAACCCACTCTTCCAAGCCAGAAGGAAAGTGCAAATGTGCCCCGTACGGCTGTCCAGACTCGTCTCATACGGGGCGGCGACAGCAAAGCTGTACCTGAGAGGCAAGCGAAAGCGATGCTCCAGCTTCCTCACCTCGGCCTCCCCCAACTCACTGCAGTTGGGGACGGGCTCCCGCCTCACCTGCCCGATTTCCAAAGGCAGACCAGCCATCGAGCCGGAAGATGATCCCTCGCGCGAGCTCGAAGACTCCGGAGGGGAAGGAAGTTGCCGGACCGCCTCCGCGGTTATCCTCGCCAACTCCTCAAACGCCGCCGCAAGACTCTGCGCCTCCACTGTGCCCTCACGGCACATCAAGGAGCCCCAGAAGCAAAGAAACTAAGGAAAGCCCAAAACCCTGAGAAGCCTAGAACGACGAACAACGCCCAACGCCTATAAAACCCTGGAGGAAGGCGGCGCGTCGTTCCGTACTCTGAGAAAAGGGGGGCCCCTTCAGTTCAAATCCGTCAGGATCATCATTACGGGCCCAGGCGACCACTACATGTGGCTCCATCACGCCAACAGAATTCCACCCACCTGAGCCACGCCGGTCCAAAGCCTCAAAAGCTACTCGACCGAGCCTTCATGGCTCGGGAGTAGGAGGGGGACAAGTGGAGAGGGGGATTTCTGTAGCCCACCCAAAGAGCAGCCCAACTAGACCTAACAGGGTCCAACGAGGCAAGCCCACCTGGGTGACAGCCCACAGGGCCCACTCAGGAAAGAAAAGCCCAATAAACAAACACTCGAGGAACCAACTCTCCCCGGCGGCCCCTAGGCTCGGAGGGCCCGAGTGATGGTCAGGTCATAAGGAAGGTCCGGCCCAAGCCATTTTCCCCGCCCGGGAGAGACAGGCATTCGCCGACCTATCCGACCCCTCTTTCGCCGAGCTATGCCCATCGCCCAGACAGGGATGGCGTTTCAGGAGCTCGGCCAGACCAAATATCATCCGTTCGTGCTGCCGTTAAGAGTCCCCAACGGATAGGGGAGTCAAGAAACCGCCGGACTTCAAGGCGATAACGTTCCCACGATAAGGCCATGAAAGCCCACGTTGAGGACGTAACTCCCGCCGGAGACCCCTCAGCTTGCAGGACTCCTGAAGGCGGCACACTATTTAAACCAGGGCTACCCTCCGATGGAAAAGGAGAGCCATTCAGGTACTCTTATACCCAAACTCCTGAGCAATCCGCTTCACCCTCTGGTGGAGAGGAATCTCGCGCACTAGCTTTTCTCCTCCCCATTATTGCTTCCACCACAGCTCTACTGACTTAGCCATCGGAGGGTTTTACCCCAGGGAAACCCCCTAGGCCCTCTGATACGTTTCCCTGTCTTGCAGTTCATCTTCAGGTGATCCACAGCCCGCTCAGGATACAAGCGCGAGATTTCGCCTCTTCATCCGCCATTCTTGACTTTTTGGAGATCGCCCCGTTGTTTGACTTTTTGGACATTCCGAGTATCAAATTTCATGACTTCTCGGAAATATCTCCGGCATTCGACTTTTTGGGCATTTCTCATCTTGATTTATTGACTTCTCGAAAATAACCCTGTCATTTGACTTCTTGGGTATTCCTCCTCTTAATTTCTTGATTTCTCAGGGTTTCATCAATTTTGTTGTTTCCAGACATGATAGTTCTTGGCCATGAAATAGATACATGGGCTTGGATGGTTAGCCATAAGCCGAACTCAGGAGAGCACACACCGCTTCAAGGAAGGGGCGTGATCTCGCTCCACCGAGTCGTGCAAACGGCACCAACCATAGACAAGAACATTCTTCAGTGATTTTGAGAAATTGAGAACTTTGCACAGTTTCTAGATTGAACAATGACTTTGATGCAACTTTCCCACAAATGTGGTGTTTTCGCAATTTTTTAATATTTCAGGGTCTTTTTGTATTTTCCCACCATTTGGGGTATTTTTGTAATTTTCCCGCCATTGGAGATATTTCTGCAATCTTTTCGTCCTCGAGAGTATTTCTGAAATTTTCTCGCCACCGGGGGTATTTCTGAATTTTTCCCGCCCACTGGGGTATTTCTGTAATTTTTCACCCACCGGGGGATATTTCTGTGATTTTCTACCCACCGAGGGTATTTATGTGATTTTCTACCCACCGGGGGTATTTCTGCAATTTTTCACCCACCGGAGGTATTTATGTGATTTTCTACCCACCGAGAGTATTTATGTGATTTTCTACCCACCGGGAGTATTTATGTGATTTTCTGTCCACCGGAGGTATTTCTGCAATTTTCCACCCACCGGAGGTATTTCTATAAAGTGGGGAACATTCCTTTGAACTCATATCTTGTCTCTTGAATTTCTGATTTTTTCTGGAATTTTCCAAAGTACATGGACTTTTGGGCAATTTTGCAAAAGCTTGGGGTAGAGTTGCAATTTCGAAATATGCAGGGATCTCCTCATAATTTTTTCATAAGGGACCAGACTTTGAGCATTTATGGACTTCCCATGAACTTCGATCATTTCTTCGTTATGGATTTACAACAATACAAATATATTTCTTCATGAGGGAATTTTCTAGCAATAAATCTCAGTATGAGGGCCTTCTTCAAACTTGGAGGGAGGAAACCCCGCCGCAAGGGAGAGGGGCGCAAGCCTCTTCTCCTTTCTTCTTCACACTTGGGCCTCTATCGAAGCTCTCCAAGTCTTCAAGTGCTGCCAAACTTTCTTTCCTCTTTTTTTCTCCTCCTTCCTTGGAGCTCTAGACTTCTTTTTATAGGAGTTAGAAGAGGACCGGAAGGGGTCCCCCCTCCGGTGGAAGTCCAAGAGACAACGTGACTCTTCCCCTCCCTTCCTTTTTAATTTTTTTTTTACTGTTTTCTTTCTTTCGGCAGAAAATGGAGGGGAAAGCCCCCCCCCCCCTCCGATGGTACAGTGACCGGAGGGGTTTCCGGTTTGACTGGAACCAGAGGGGGTCCCTCCAGTGCATGTACCGGAGGGGGTCCTCCGGTTCATGTACCGGAGGGGGTATTTCCCCCTTCCCTTCCTTCTTGCGCAACATTTCTGCGAGGCGTCTTTGACTTAATAGCTTTTCGATTGCCCATCTGTGGTTTCTCTGTTTCACGCATGTTCTTTGGGCATCGATCTCTTCCTTTTAATGGTTTCAATCCAATCTTGGATTTCTTGGCATTCCCCGGTAGGGTGGGACACTCTAGCATCATAGCCACACTAAAGAGGATGCTTCCCTCCTCATTCTTCTTTTTAAATACTTTTTCTCGTCCTTATCCTGCCTTCTACCTTACGCCAGTTCAATCGGAGAAGGAGTTTCTGCCTTTTGCAGATTGTTGGGAGGTGCCTCCAGATTTGGAGTTGTTCAATCGAGATTTTTTTTGGGGGTTTAAGGTGACCATACTTCTTTGGGACCACCTTGACCCAGTCAGCCTCTCCTTTATATATTTGGCGGGTGACATTGAATGCTTGCTTGATTATTTCGGGGGACGGTTCTTGGAACTCAGTCATATAAAGACCAAAGTTTTGAGACGTTGATACTGCTTCGGGGTTCTTGCATGCTTGTTCCTTGATCTGTCTGGACTTAACTGGGGGATTCCGCCTTGGTCTCGCCCTTTTTGGCTTTGCCTGGAGTTGGACTTGGATTGCTCTCGCTTAATGTCACCTTTTGGAGCTTGTCTAGAGCTTGATTCGGAGTTCTTTGGTTGGGCCCTGCCTTTCTGACTTTACCCGAAGCCCGGCCTTATATGCTTCTCTTGAGCCGGAGGAGTCACTGAGCCAACATCCATTGCTGCTAGGGTTATATCTTTCACATCAGCATTGCTCGTATGATTTGAACTTTCTTGTATACTGATGTTTTTCTTTGCAGGTTCTATTGAAGAGATTCTTCTAGAACTGTCATGTCTGGGTAGGGGAATCAATATTCCAATTTTTGATTTCCATATCAACTTTGCTTTGAGATTCCTTGCAGGAGGTCACAAGAGAGGCAATCGCCCAATTTGTCAAGTACCATATTTTATACCGATTCGGCACCCCCTGTCGAATCATGTCAGATAATGGCACTCCTTTCAAAAATAAGACCATTTACCAGTTGGCAGCAGAGGTTCATATCGACTGGAGAACGTCAACGGTCTACAATCCCCAAGCCAATGAATTGGCCGAAGCATTTAACAAGACCTTCTCCAAGCTCTTAGCCAAGATCGTCGAAAGCCGCAAAAGGGACTGGGGTGAGAAAATACACGAAGCTCTCTGGGCATACCAAACTGTCTACAAGGCTCCCACCGGCTGTTCCCCTTTCTCTCCGGTGTATGGGACGAAGGCTATAGTATCAATTGAAATTGAAATGTCGTCCTACCGAGTCGCCGTGCACACTAGCACCGCCGCCGGCTACGAGCTCCGCCCTCCACTGGACCAACGCTGCCCCTGCGCCGCTCCTGCTCCCCGCGTCGTCCTCCTCTGGCTCCAGTCGCAACAGCCTCAGCCACCACCGCCGAGGACCCCTTCCTCTGCTTGCGGTGTCACCTGCCACCGGCGGCCCACATTCTCCCCCCCTACAGCAGCCACACCCGCGGCCACCCTCCTCCAGCAGCCTCGGCGGTGGGACCCAGCCCCCAACCACCTTCACCGCGACCTCCCTCCACCGCCTGCGACTATAAGACGGCAGGAGCCGCCGAAAACCCCGTCGCTGCGGCTCTGCGCCACCCGCCCGTGAGGAAACACTGTTGCTGCCGCCGCGCCTCCTCCGCCCCTACTCGCCGTGGCCCCCAACGACGGGTGCCGCTACTTGTGCCACGGCACGCCGCTGCGTTCCCCTTCGGCGTCCTCTTCCGCCATCGCCGCTCCCTCCGTCGTGACCGCTGCGGCTCCTCCATCCAGGTAAGATGCCCTGAGCACCATCGACAGAAAAGAAGAGAACCCCCCCTCTCTCTCTCTCTCTCTCTCTCTCTCTCTCTCTCTCTCTCTCTCTCTGTGTGTGTGTTTACGTGAGTTCCGTGAAAACAACAAAAAAAAAGAGGTGGAAGAAAAGGCAGAAAAGGAGTGAGAAGTTAAATTACACAAAAAAGAAAAAAAGAGAGCAGAAAAATGAAACAGGCAAAAAAAAAGGAAAGAAAAAAAAAGCCAAAGAAGAATCCCATTTGAAGGTCCACACGTCACATCAGTGCAAGTTTAATTCGACGCCGATATTGGGTAGCTACGGTCGAGGTCGCGGGGAACGCCATTCACGTGCCTCGCTCTTCAGCGAGTCGGTTAGTGTGAAAAGTCCGTTCATTTTATTTGCTCATTTAGTATCTCTGTCATATTTGTCGCCGTGAGTGATTTAGGATACCTAGCTCGATATCTTATATTGTTGCCAGCTTGTGAGTTTGTGAGTGTTATCCTATCCTGAGGTGTACCGATTTGATTATGCTAATTGTGCATGATTGATACCCTAGGCCGTGGTAGTTCTACCTACTGATCGGTTCGTCGTTTCTCGCTGCGAGGGACGGTTTCTTAGCGCGTAGCTACTGTTATTTGGCATAATTTATCTCTTTGGGTTCGAATACACGTCGGGTTATTTGTCGAACAATTGTAACGCATTTGCTGATCTCATTAGTCACCTAGTCGGGTTCATTTGAGTACACCGTCCCGCGTCAGTCTTGGTATCAGAGCCTAGGTCGACAGTCTAGGGTGTCACCACATTGTCATTTCATGTCTTGCATTTATTGTTAGTTCATTTGCATCGTTTAAAAAAAATGCATCAATTTCGCATCATAGTGTGTCAATGCATTGCAGAGTAGCTATTTGTGTTTTATCCCCACACGTAGCGATGCTGAGTATCTCTTGTCAGCACCGATGTCAGGTTCACACCTGAGTGTGTCAGGCACACATGTGGACCCCCAGGGAGGTCTTGACTTGACCGAGTTAGTGTCCCAGCTCAGAGCTGATATTCAGATGATAGATCGTCGCCTTGTTGAGGGACTGGCAGGCATAGAGGATAGGGTCACAGAGTCTGACCATACTGTCCAGGGGATGGTTGGTCGCATCACTGCTCTAGAGGGAGCCATCCGAGGTCAAAGGCGCGACCGGCCAGTAGATCACCCTCAGCCGCAGCGCCCACATCCCCAGGCGGTGCCTCGACACCCGCCCCCTAGGGTTGCCCCCGCTGATGATCGGCATGGTCGAGTTGATGATTTTGAGGGGGAGTCCGTTGAGGAGGAAGTGGGTGAGACTCCTAGGGCCCCCGCTGCCCGGGGGTACAGGAGGTTCGATAGGAGGCGTGATTTGGACTTTGATGATGAGCGGAGGGCGCCCCGAGACCGGGACCAGGATATTCAGAACGCCTGCATCGAGGCTCTTAGCTTTGATGGTTCCTTAGAGTCACAGATTTATATTGACTGGGAAGCCAGGATGAACCGCTATTTTGATTGGATGGGGATGTCCGACCCTAGGCGAGCCTTCTTCGCCAAGACGATGTTGCGAGGTCGTGCCTTAACTTATTGGACGAACCCTGAGGATCGTCTTGCGCAGCGATTTGAGGGGCCTATCGACTCATGGGAGGAGATGAAGGCGAGACTCCGGGAGAAGTATGTCCCCGAGACGTACCGACACCGGTTGATTGACAGATGGCAGAGTATCACTCAGAGTACCCGATCTGTGTCGGAGTATATCGATGAGTTTGACGAGCTTCTATTGAGGTGTGGAGCTCGTGAGGAGGGCGCGTTGACCCTTTCCCGATTTCGGAGGGGACTTCGTCAGATTTATCAGCAGGAGCGTGTGACTACCATTGATCATGCCTACCAGGTAGTACGTGAGATGGAGCAGTTCGAGTTAGAGAGTGATCCTCCACCTCGAGTGAGGCCCCCGTATCAGCGCACCTTCGAGCAGCGTGCTGTGCCCATGCTATCCCAGAGGGGCCCACCTTTCAGACTCCCTGAGGCCCCTTGCCAGAATCTTCCCCCTCGCCCACGTCCCTTTCCCGTGAGAGAGCCTGTGCCAGCCTTACCTGCCCCTCCCACTCGCCCTCATACTACTGCACCTCCTATCAGGCGAGATGATAAGGGGAAGGCCCCTATCGTGGGAGGTTTGCCCCAGAACGACGGTTCCTGTAGCCGTTGTTATCGTTGTCAGGGGTTTGGTCACTATGCCTCTTCTTGTCCTACGAGGACCCTAGCCATTGAGAGTGTTGATCATGAGGAGCCTCCACCGACCCTAGCAGAGGTGAGTTATGAGGCTGGAGTTGACATGGCTGATGAGTTTCAGCTAGATGAGGGAGCAGTCGACTGCATCCGAGAGGTGGGCACCGAGGATGTGCCGAGTGATGATAGGCTTGGGGTCGTTCGTTGTATTCTGGCCCAGCCGAGGGAGAGCGATGACTGGCGTCGTACCACGATCTTCCACACTTACAGCCGCCTAGGTGGTAAGGTGTGCAAGGTCATCATTGATAGTGGGAGTTGCATTAATACAATCTCCACCGGGACCGTTACACGCCTTGGGTTGACACCTATGGATCATCCTCACCCTTACCAGGTGTCTTGGGTGGATGCGACTTCTATTCCAATTCGGTCGAGATGTCTCGTACCGATACTCTTCCACCCATATGAGGACCAGATTTGGTGCGATGTCTTGCCCATGGAGGTCGGGAATATTATCTTGGACAGGCCATGGATATTTGATGTGGATGCGACCCTCTATGGTCGGTCCAACACTTGTGTCTTCGAGCATGGCGGCCAGCGTATCACCTTGCACCCCTCCCGACCACGAGCTCCTACTACCCCGCAGGGGAGCACCACGCCCAGTGCCGTGGCTGCTGTTGGCGCACCTCAGTCCCGCACCGTTGTTGTAGCTGATACTACGCAGCAGGGTCCGACTGTCGTTCCTAGAGTTTCCCCGCCTAGCGGCACCCCTACACCTCGTGCCTCTATCCTAGGTACCCCATCTTTCAGGACCCTTCAGTTGATCACCGCTCGGGAGTTTGAGTAGGAGCTCCCCAAGTGTGACGCCATCTATATCTTGGTGGGGAGAGAGGTCACCGATGTGATTGTGGGAGAGGCTTCGAGCGAGCATCCCGTTAAGATTGCCTCACTCCTCCACGAGTTTGCGGACATCTTCCCCGAGGACCTTCCGGATGGATTAACCCCGATGCGTGATATCCAACACGCTATTGATTTGGTTCTGGGGTCTACGTTACCCAACCTGCCGCACTATAGCATGAACCGGCTGAGCATGCCGAGTTACAGAGGCAGGTGGAGGAGTATCTGAGGAGGGGCTCCATGAGGGAGAGCTTGAGCCCCTGCGCCGTTCCCGCACTATTAGCTCCAAAGAAAGACGGCACTTGGAGGATGTGCGTGGATAGCCGTGCGATTAATCGCATTACGGTGAAATATCGTTTTCCCATTCCCCGCTTGGATGACATGTTGGATATGATGGCGGTAGCCACAGTATTCTCAAAGATTGATATGAGGAGTGGTTATCATCAGGTCAGGATCCGGCCTGGAGATGAATGAAAGACAGCCTTCAAGACGAAGGGCGAACTTTATGAGTGGTTGGCCATGCCCTTCGGGCTGTCCAACGCCCCTAGTACTTTTATGCGGCTGATGACCCAGGTGTTACGACCATTCATTGGTGTGTTCCTGGTCGTATACTTTGATGAGATACTTATATACAGCCGCACTAGGGAGGATCATGTGGGTCACCTACGCCAGGTGTGCCTCATCCTTCGTCAGGAGAGCTTATATGGCAACCTCAAGAAATGTGCCTTCTTGACCGATCATGTTACTTTCTTGGGGTTTATCGTTTCACATGAGGGTGTCTCCGCTGATCCGGAGAAGATCAGGGCGATTTTAGAGTGGCCTGACCCGCATACTATCCATGATGTGCACAGCTTCCATGGCTTAGCCACTTTCTACCGTCGATTCATACGCGGGTTCAGCACCATTACGGCTCCTATTACATATTGCATTCAGAATGGAGCCTTTATTTGGACGAAGGCCGCTGCTTCGGCCTTTCGTGACATCAAGGAGCGGATGACTCAGGCACATGTACTTCGACTGCCGGATTTTTCGAGGGTGTTTGAGATTTCATGTGATGCTTCTGGTGTCGGCATAGGTGGAGTGTTGAGCCAGGAGGGCCACCCTATTGCTTACTTCAGCGAGAAACTGAATGATGCAAAGCTGAAGTACTCCACTTATGACAATGAGTTTTATGCGGTAGTGCAGACTTTGAGGTATTGGAGACATTAGCTACTGCCGCATGAGTTTGTATTGTACTCGGACCATGAGGCCCTCAGATTTCTCCATGCGCAGAAGAAGCTCAACCCCCGACACAGTCGATGGGTAGAGTACCTTCAGGCCTATACATTTGTCCTCAGGCATCGGGCGGGCGTGGAGAATCGTGTGGCCGACGCCTTTTGTCGTCGATCCTTGCTCTTATCCATGGTCCACACGGAGGTTACGGAGTTTGAGAGGCTCCGAGAGGAGTATCCCGATTGCCCAGATTTTGGTCCGATTCACATTGCGCTCCAGTTAGGACCCTCTAGAGAGTACGGGGATTACATCCTTCAGGAGGGATATCTTTTTCGCGGGGATAGGTTGTGTGTCCTGCGGACCTCTGTCCGCGAGTTTTTGATTTGGGAGGTTCATGCAGAAGGTCTCGCCAGCCACTTTGGCCGGAACAAGACCATTGAGTTGGTGGAGTACCGATTCTTCTGGCCCAGCCTGAAGCGCGATGTGGCCCACATAGTGGCCCGGTGCTGCATTTGTGCCATGGCTAAGCAGCGGAGGCAAAATACCGGTTTGTACACTCCTCTCCCTGTGCCAGATCGTCCGTGGCAGGACGTTAGCATGGATTTTGTCTTAGGGTTGCCACGTACGATCCGTCGGCACGATTCCATCATGGTGGTGGTTGATAGGTTCTCCAAGATGGCTCACTTTATCCCCTGTGCCCGGACCACCAATGCGTCGAAGGTAGCCCGTCTCTTTCTAGTTGAGATTGTCCGTCTGCATGGACTACCCAAGACTATTGTGTCGGACATGGATGTGCGATTTGCGAGCTATTTTTGGAAGACCCTATGGCATCTTATGGGCACCAAGCTCAAGTTCTCCACCGCTTATCATCCCCAGACCGATGGACAGACTGAGGTAGTTAATAGGAGTCGGTGACCTTTTGCGATATCTAGTTGGAGAGCACGAGCGAGGTTGGGATCTGATCTTACCATTAGCAAAATTTGCGTACAACAATTCGGTCAATAGGTCTACTGGCATGAGTCCCTTTGAGATAGTCACTGGCTATAGACCTAGGAGACCCATAGATCTTGTCCCCATGTCCCGTCAGGCCCGTGTGTCAGAGTCAGCCGAGTCGCTAGCTGAGAATATTAGGAGTCTACATGATATCATTTGTCGTCACATTGAGATCAGCAATGCAAACTACAAGAAGTCGGCAGATGCACACCATCGGTCATAGGAGTTCCAAGAGGGTGATTACGTGATGATCAGGGTCAGACCTGAGCGGTTTCTCTCGGGAACCGTAAAGAAGCTACAAGCTCGGGGAGCTGGTCCATTCAAAATGTTGAAACGTGTCGGGCCCAATACGTATGTTATAGATCTACCACCATATTATGGTATCAGTCACACATTTAATGTCTCAGATCTGGTGCCTTATCGAGACCCGGCAGTGATTCCCAGTGATCCGTTCGAGCCTTCTCCTCCCCTTCTGAGTGACCCCACCCTTGCGTGCCCACCTGCGGCCCCAGTTACAGCACGGCGTGAGCAGATTGACCAGATACTTGATGAGCAGATTGTTACCTCACGGAGCGGAGCTTTCCAGCGCTACATGGTTCGTTGGAGAGATCGGCCACCTACTGAGGACACGTGGATCACGCGCGAGGAGCTACAGCAGATCGACCCCGACCTCTTGGAGCGGTACCAGAGCTGCCAGGACCCTTACTCGACAGGATCGAGTTCCTCTCATGCGGGGAGGATTGGTGAGGACACCCGAGCGCGGACCCAATTCGACTCGACCCGCGTTTACCGCCGTCGGAGACGACCAGCAGCGACATCGGCATCCTTATGGCTTGATGATGACACATAGCACATTGATGTATTTTTCTTTTGATTATTTGGCATTTATTCGAGAGAGAGGCACATTTGATGTATTTTCTATTTATTGCGGATTTTCGGGTGCGATTTTAGCACTATTTTAGGTCTCAGGGACATTTTGGTATTTAGCCTTGTGAGGAGACCACTAGGGTTTTCCTCCAATATAAATACTCTTGTAACTCCACCTTTTTGAGGAATGATGAAAAAGATAGAAAATTTTGAAGATTGTGAGCCGACGTGTCTTGTCTTCCTCCTGCGATGGGAGTTTGAGGGGCGCGAAGCCCTAGGCGTGAAGCCTCCCTCCTCTTTGCTCCTTCCGCCACGCACCTCCTACTCCTGCTCCCATTTACTCCCACTGGCCCACGCCATTTCGCGTTTTCCCTCCCCACCTCAGACACAGTCACTCCACAGCCGCCATTTCTACTGTTCAAACGCTGTTTTACCCAGCGTTTATCTCCCTATCCTTGGACCCACGAGCCGCGAGGTCACCCCGCCCTATACTCCCCTCACCACGTCTTCTTCTCCTCCCGCCACCCTCACGTCGACGCGTTCGATGACCACCAGACGGAGGTCGCACCCGGCAGCCCGAGGTGTCTCAGTCGCCGTTGGCGCCTCCCGGGTCCAGCCTCGACGCCGGCGACCTCCCACCCTCGCAACCCCCCCCCCCCCCCCCCCCCGCGAGCACCGCCGTCGGCTACGAGCTCCGCCCTCCACTGGTCCGACGCTGCCCCTGCGCCGCTCCTGCTCCCCGCGTCGTCCTCCTCTGGCTCCAGCGGCAGCAGCCTCAGCCACCACCGCCAAGGACCCCTTCCTATGCTTGCGGTGTCACCTGCCACCGGCGGCCCACATTCTCCCCCCCTGCAGTAGCCGCACCCGCGGCCACCCTCCTCCAGCAGCCTCGGCGGTGGGACCCAGCCGCCGACCACCTTCACCGCGACCTCCCTCCACCGCCTGCGACTATACGACGGCAGGAGCCGCCGAAACCCTCGTTGCTGCGGCTCTGCGCCACCCGCCCGTGAGGAAACACTGCTGCTGCCGCCGCCGCGCTTCCTCCGCCCCTACTCGCCGCGGCCCCCAACGACGGGTGCCGCTACTTGTGCCACGGCACGCCGCTGCGTTCCCCTTCGGCGTCCTCTTCCGCCATCGCCGCTCCCTCCGTCGTGACCGCTACGGCTCCTCCATCCAGGTAAGGTGCCCTGAGCACCATCGGCAGAAAAGAAGGGAACCCCCCCTGCTGCTTCTCTCTCTCTCTCTCTCTCTCTCTCTCTGTTTACGTGAGTTTCGTGAAAACAAAAAAAAAAGAGGTGGAAGAAAAGGCAGAAAAGGAGTGAGAAGTTGACATACACAAAAAAGAAAAAAAGAGAGCAGAAAAATGAAACATGCAAAAAAAATGGAAAGAAAAAAAAAGCCAAAGAAGAATCCCATTTGAAGGTCCACAAGTCACATCAGTGCAGGTTTAATTCGACGCCGATATTGGGCAGCTACGGTCAAGGTCGCGGGGAACGCCATTCACGTGCCTCGCTCTTCAGCGAGTCGGTTAGTGTGAAAAGTCCGTTCATTTTATTTGCTCATTTAGTATCTATGTCATATTTGCCGCCGTGAGTGATTTAGGATGCCTACCTCGATATCTTATATTGTTGCCGGCTTGTGAGTTTGTGAGTGTTATCCTATCCTGAGGTGTACCGATTTGATTATGTTAATTGTGCATGATTGATACCCTAGGCCGTGGTAGTTCTACCTACCGATCGGTTCGACGTTTCTCGCTGCGAGGGACGGTTTCTTAGCGCATAGCTACTGTTATTTGACGTAATTTATCTCTTGGGGTTCGAATACACGTCAGGTTATTTGTCGAACAATTGTAACGCATTTGCTGATCTCATTAGTCGCCTAGTTGGGCTCATTTGAGTACACTGTCCCGCGCCACTCTCAAACCATTCCCTGGGAGACTGTTTAAGGCCATATGATACCCTCTTCAGCCTGCAAACCTTTTCTTTTGCATTATAGCCTAGTGGTGGCTACATGTACACCTCCTCAGATAGGTCTCCATTAAGGAATGCATTTTTAACATCAAGGTGATGTAATTCCATGAAAACAGTCACAAGGTTAACAGTCACAAGGGCATGGAAGTCGAGAACCCCGGAAGGGATGCAATAGATGACATAGACTGCTGCAAGAATAACATCAACCCAGAAATTTTTAGGGAGATTGTGTTGGAAAAGAAAGGCTAGAGCTATCTCTAGAAGATGCATATTCTTTCGCTCCGTCACTTCATTTTGTTGTGGAGTGTAAGGATGAGGATTCATGGATAGTTCTCTTATCCTCCACAAATGTGTTCAAACTTCTTGTAAAAAATTCCTTAGTATTACCCGATCTGAACACCTTGATATTTTTGTCAAACTAAGCTAGCACCATATTAGAGCATAAAGGAAGGATCGGATCGGATCAGATCGATCCGGATCAGCTAATCCGATCTTGAACCCCCCAATCCCAATTCATGGACCGCATTGGTCGGGATCGGCCCCACCACCCCATAAATAAAAAAAAGAGGAGGAGGAGGAGAAGAAGAAGAAGAAACCCAAAGATCAGATTGAACAATTTCAAAAGGAGTGGTACTTCTTTTTATTGAATCAGGAAATTTTGTTCTACAATGTTTTGTCAATTGGCAAAATTGACACCGAAAAGACTCAAGAGAAACAGACTCGAACAAAAGAAAGTAGTAGAATTGCTAAGCACTTGAATGATAGATGCCTTAGATGCCAGTGCCACATACGGATCTCCTCTATTCGACTCATTACACCAATAGTGGATCTCAACTGAGGATCTATACTCCCCCTATCTTGAAGCAAATAAAGTCCCATTTTCTCAGTCCCACTTACAACCGTTTGCTCAGTCATCAAGTCCTGAAGAACACAATGATCAAGAAAAAAAGGTTATAGAGTAGTTTAAAGATTTGATTAGACTGCTAACAGACAATAAATTGATTGAAAGTGAAGGCACATGTAAGGTCGAGGGAAGGGATAAGTGATGGTTAAGTTTAACAGTTTCCTTGACAACAAAGAACAAAATTACAAAATGGTACTTTAGAAGAAGGAAGAAGCAACAAAACCAACAAGAAAGTCAAGGAAAGTAGCGGGAAGTCTCCCTTGCCAAAGATTGTGACATGAGTCCCATCAGCCAACATCACCTTATCCTAACCAGAACAAAGTGAGTAGGAAGATAAAAAGCTCATGTTACCAATCATATGATTAGTGGCTCCAGAGTCAATGATCTATAAGTTGTGGCTAGGTTGGGAGGCAGCACTTAGTGCTTTCCTTTCAGTACTTGACTTACACATGGAGGTAGAAGAGTATGTGGACATATCCAGCTGTGAAAGAAGCCTGTGTAGGTGAACACCATCTCTGGAAGTGAAACCCATGAGTCTTGACTCTGCAACCTCTATGTTGGCACTTCAGCAGAACTGTAGAAGAACCTTGAATAGTTACAGCACTGCCTTTGACTTTCTGTCCACCCTTCTTGCTTCTAAATTTTGCAGGCTCCTTCTCAGGGTAGAGTTCCCAACAATTGTCCACTACATGGTTGGTCCTTCCACAATGTGTGCACTTTCTCTATCCCCTGGTTTCCTCCTTCGTCATGTTCACAGCCCATTGTTTCCCTGCACTGGACAGATCTAAGTGATCACCAAGATTCTGTTCATCTAGAGCTTTCACTGAAGAATTCATAATTTCTCTCCCATTTTCCTCACTCAGGACTCTCTGGTACACCTCATCAAGTTAAGGAATAGGAACTTCATTGAGGATTGAGCCCTCAAGGATTCCCATTCAAAATTCAACCCACCTAAAAATTTCAGAACTCTCACCTTCTGAATTTTTTCCAAATATTTCTGATGATCATTGTAGCAATCCTATTCTTCTGTGTCATAGTAATCTAGCTCTTCCCATAGGCTTTGTAGGGCAATAAAGTAGTCTTCAACCAAGAGGGCCCCCTGCTTAATCTCACAAATCTTTTTGTGAAGTTGGTAGATCCGGAGATCATTCTTTTGCTCCATACCACTTCTCTAAGAGCAGCCACATCTCTCTAGCTGCAGTCTTTCCAGAGTTGTCAAGATGATTGCCTAGACGACCAAGGGCTAATCCAGGCCCAAGGCTCTAGGACACCTTTTTTGGGCTCAAAAAGGCACCCAAGGTGCCCCTTAAGGCAGGCCAGGCGGTCCAAAGTGCCCGCTGGGGTGCCTTGGACCGTCTAGCTCTGCCCTAAACCCAAGCTCACCCAGTTTGGGTGCCTTGGACTACTTAGCCGCGAGGCGAGGCCAGGGCATAGGTAGATCAAGCTCCAACTCCCCTCTCCCTATCTCTCTCTCTCTCTCTACCCCTCCTCCCTCCCTCTCTCTCAATTTTTAATATTAAAATCTATACTTTTTTCATGTATCTTATTCCAGTTTTATTTGTTTTCTCCCTCCCCTTCCAGCTATGCACTTTTTCTCCTCCTCTCCCTTTCACCTACTTCATCTTTTTCTTTATTTTAGTGGCAGTCAAAGCCCCACTAATATTCACATGCTAGAAATAATAGACACACTCTTTCCCTCCCCCCCTCTCTCTCTCATATAAGCATGTCACCTAGGCACCACCTAAGCTCTTAGGCGCCCGGGGGTCCAAGCTCGCTTTGAGTCGCCTTGCCATCTTGACAACTGAGTCTCACAATCAGTTTCTGTGGAGCATCTTCCACAAAATTCATCAGCCAAGACATGACAATAGCAGTTTCATTTTAGCCCAATCACTGAGCATGTCATCGTTGATATCTCGCTGTTTGATCTTGCCATTCATATCGCCCAGTCTTATCCTTGCCTGGAGACTTGACAAAGGAGGACCACTCTATATAATTCCTCGTGTAACTTTACAAGAACAATTTGCAGGAAGTGGCTGTCATGATGTGAAGGTGAGGACATCTTCTTTGCAGTAGATGTCTCCTTTGGTGTAAAGGTGTTTCTGCTGTCCATCGGAATAACATCAGAAGACGATAAAATCCTACTTGCTGCACAGGAAACTCTATCTTTCCTGAAGATCCAGCAAGCCTTGTAAAGCCGCAGAGAACAGGTACATACCTTTTTGGGAGCTAGAAACATTCCGGTCCCTGCAGAGTGTCCAGAGAAAGGATGCTGCAGTCCTCTCTAGGGCTGTGGACCTTGGAGAAAGAAAGAGAGAGGGTCACAAGCAGAAGAGGTGCTGTGACAAGGGGCAGCAACTTGGAGACTTGTTCTGTCCAACCAGCAGAGAGGGTCTGATGCAGGCCAATAGGGTGATTGGCCTTCAGAATCTGATCAACCTTCAGAGTTCTTACACGGCAGTGAGCAGCAGCCTTGAGACCTGATTTCTAGGGTTTCAGATCTCAGAGTTCTCTTCAGGGTTCTGTCCGCGGCATAGGGCAGCAGCTTGGGAACTCAAAGATTCCACAGACCTGTCCCTGGATGCCTATCTCCCCCAGTGCTCTGATGCCATGTTGTTGGTGAAGAAAGAGAGGGAGAGAGACATGAGTCGTGGAGAATAAGAGAGAAGGATTGCGGTTTTGAGAATCGCGATCAAACTCCCGGCCGCAGCCATCAAATCCCTTTTATATTAATAGGGCAAACAAAAACAAAGTCATCATGACCAAAATACCCCTGGTTAAGTGACTAACGAGCAGGTATAATCAGGGTTTATAGGATCGATCCGGTACGCACGATACAGGGCATACCGGATCGTAACTGGCTAGGAGCAGATCCCAATACGCTGGCATGCACACGATCCGCAGCCACCGTCGCCACCATGTGCGTTTGGGAAAACTGCAAAAATACCCTGATGAGGGAAAATTACAAATATACCCCGCCTTGTGCGAAAATGTCCTTTATGGACACCAAGTCAACGTATGGGTCCAATCACAATCAAAAGAGTGATCATAATCATGAAGCAACTCCGACGGACTGACAGTGATCATCTTGGCGATCCAACGGTCCGATCGTGATGGAATTCAAATTCAACCATTCGATCAAGAGATAAAAGTAAATTCAATGACCTGATCAGGACGAAATCAAATTCAAAGATCTAAATGCAGACTGAAGCATATTCAAAGGCTCTGGTTGCAACCGAATGTAATCTAGAAGACCCGATTACATAGTCGGGACCATATGTAAAGGTCTTGAAAGACCGATTGTAATTCAAATTACATGTTTAAAAAAATAAGGACTTCAAATTTCTTTGCAAGAGTATATGCCCGTAACGGGGGATCATCAAGATCATTAATGTCACAATGCATAGAGGCAAAAAGGCATTCTTCGACAGTTAATAAAAAATATTCGGACTTGTACCGATGTAAATTAACACCGACTCCAGTCGGTGGAAAAAACTCCAATACACGAACCCTAAATTGTCTGATAAACCCAAAAGCGCAAAATTAACAAATATGCCAAAATATACGCATATTCATCCAACGAAATGGATATACAAAATTCCGCATGTAAATAGTCGACTATACGGATTTCCATAACTCTACGAACTGAATCTTCTAACTGTTTGAGGACTTTCTTACCGCGGTTTGAAGGAGATCAAAAGGGATCATTTTAAAAGGAAGGTCCAAAGAATGTTTCCAGCAATTGGCTAGGTCTATAAATACATTTACAAGGGATTCAAACACAAGGATTTGGGCTCATGCCATCAAGCAATACACACCACATTGTGCTCCAACTTGCTACTCTGTGCAAAGAGGGCTGATAGTGGACATCTTTCTGATGCTCTACATTGTTGTTACACTCAGGTGGAATCGTTCTTGAAGCATCAATCTATATTGAGTTTTCATTGCATATCTATTTGTAACATATAGTGTGGGGGGGGCACCACGCCTGTATGTGTGTGTGTATGTGGGTGCTCAAAGCACTGTGTTGAGGGTGCACTTCATTGTGTGCTACTCGTGTGTGGCTTACAAGTTTGCTTTAGTGTGGAACAGCTCACAAATGTGGGGGAGTAGACGTAAGTCTCTAAGTGGAGTCCGAACCACTATAGAAATTGTTGTCTTGGTGCGATTGCTCCACTTTCTCTCACCCCCATTCTTTGTGATTATGACTGTGTCAATCTAGCCTAGTTCATATTGTATATTATTTAAATAGCTAGAATAGATCAAAAAGATTAAAATGTGTTGTCAACCCAATTCACCCCGCCTCTTGGGTTTGTGACATCGGGGCCAACAAGTACAATTTTCCTGCCAGATAGTAGCTGTCTATTTGTATCTCAAATTCTCACTTCTTTTGAAGAGCTTTGGAAAAGTTTGAAATTGAAACTATACAATAGGTTGATACATATCTTCACAATCATATGTAACATCAAAACATTTCCTCTTAGGGAACTATGTTAAACATAACAAAGAAACAGACGAGACATATTGGAGATCGAAAATTTATCAACAAAAATGCATGGATTGCCTTGAGACAATATTAGACTCACAGCTAACAACTTTACAACTTAGAAAGAGCATACTAATGGTCTGCATATTTGATTGACATTGAAGAACAAATGTCAATATATGATATCTATGTAAGGGGGTACACAACTTCAATTTTACCTTTTGTCACCTCATCAAATGCTTTCCATATTTCTCTCTACTGTTATTATCGCCTTTCCATTAATTATCATCATCACCCTGCTCTCTTTCATCATTCTCAAGATCACTTTCACTTGCTGTCTCCCACTCAGAATTATCAGCCTCTTGACCATAAACATCTCCAGCATCACTATCACAATGGACACCACCATGCTTTACAGCTGCCTCTCTAAATAACCATGCTGCGCGCATCTGCTTCTTGACCAACCGTTCAGCATAATCAGGCACTTTGTTTTGTCTCAAAGAGAGATCAGGATCATTCGACTGGGAGCACTCATTTATAAACAATATAGCATCCAACAAGCTCTCCTTCGCTAATCCAAGCATATCATATGCCTGAGCCCTTCTCCACAAGCTTTTGGCATGACGATTAATAGGGTTATGTAAGCACAGTGCACGAGTAGCATCACTTATGGCTGCTAAAGGCTGCTGCAAGAGAAGATAGCACTGAGCTCTATTACTGAACAAAACAACTCTCTCTTTCTTTGACCTGATAGGGCATAAATCTAATGCTTCGGAGTACTTTGATGCAGCTCCTGCTATATTTCCTGAAGAGAAAAGAGAATTTCCTTCAAGCTTCACAACCAGTGCTGCTGCATGTTTGATATGAAGATCCTCCTTCGGCATCTTCTTCTCCCATTTCAACCGTTCTCTGGAATTTACAAGTTCATCAATCTGTTTCTTGGTATTACTACTTATGGAGGCACGTCCATTTCCTTGTCCTTGAATGCATTCTTGCAGAACACAGACAATGGTGTCCCCAAGCTTCTTGTGGTCACCAAGTGTTGAAATTTCAGACAAGTCTATTAGTGCTGGCACTACCTTATCAACCACCTGAAAAAGACATACATAAATTTTGTTGGAATAAAAAGATTACGGATCACCAAACTCAGTTTATACTCTTTCACATGAAACAATATGCATCCATATAATGGCCATCAAAAGGTTTAAATTTGACATGTGAAAGCAATCTTGGAATGTTGATTCAAACGCCTGCCTAGGTGGAGCTAGGCACAGGCATGCCTAGTTGGGCCTGAAAAAGGCGGCCCAAACAGCCGCTTAGGCACACCAGGTGGCCCTCTCTCTCTCTCTCCCTCTCTCTCTCTCCCTCTCGCCACCCGCACCCCAACCCCTCTGAGTCAAGGAAGGCAGTATCGGTTTCGGTACCGGTTTCGGCCGGTACCGAAACCGATACGTACTGGTTTCGGTTTCGGCCGAAACCGATTGAAACCATTCAAAAAAACTAAAAAAATTGATGAACCGTCCGGTTTCGGACCGAAACAGGTCAGTTTCGGCCGAAACCCTTAATGGTTTCGTCCGAAACCATTAAAAAAATATTTTTTAGGTTTCGGACTTGCTACAGTGAGCAGGCCCGGTTTCGGATCGATACCGGCCAAAACCGATAAGTTTCGGCCGAAATGTATCGGTTTCGGCCGATACTGCCAACCCTGCTCTGAGTCCACCCCCCCAATCCGAGCCCACGAGGGTCTCAGCCGCACCCCAACTCCTCCGAGCCCACAGGGGTCTCTCTCTGTCAGCCCCCCCAACCTGAGCCCACAAGGGTCTCTGCTGCACCCCAACTCCGATCCCACAGGAGGATCTACTAAAGCCCCCTCTGTCTCTCTGCAGTCTCTCTCCCTCCGCCAACAGGAGCCCACAGCTGCACAGAAACAGGGCTCCAGCCCCCCACCCCAGCTGCCCAAAATATTGCAACAGGGGACCTCTTCCTCCCCCAACTTTATTGTCTTTGTTATTTTTCTAGTTAAATGCTTGATTACTTTTATCTCATATTTAATTTTGCTACTTTATTGCAATGTCAGTTCCTACTAGTTTTGAATTATATTAGTGTTGTTTCATATATTTTTAATGATCATGATAAACCTTTGTATAGAAAATTTTATATACACTTCTTGCTGGCTGGTTCTTAGGGACTTAGCGCCTAGGCACCACGTAGGCGCTCAGAGACCCCAAGTACACCTTGGGTCACCCTACCGCCTTAACAACTATGATTCATACCAGACTCAGTGTGCAGGGTCCCCTTTCTCAGATTCACCTTCCATCCCTGAACAAGATCTTTTGCAAATGCTTTGGCATGGCCTGTCCGGGAAAGAGGATGAAGTGACATGCAAGCCATTGTTTCTTCTTTGCATACTTTTGTATTGATTGAATGATACCACAAACACTCAGAACTACTTAGGAAGTTAGAGGAGAAATCACAATTTGAAAACCACTTTACAAGGGTATTGATCTATTTTAGTAGGAAATTAACATCTTTGGTACATTTTCTTTCCATTTCTCATAAATTACATGCTTAATCATATATTATTAGATTTACTGATGTTAGGCCAAAAAATGATATGATGTATAGTCTAGGCATAACAATCTCCTTTTCATGGGCAGCGTCTGGAAATCCAGCATTCCAGAATAATTCAAGGTGAACCGTCTTCACATCTATCAAAACTTCTGGCCACTGTGTAATGCATGGAAAGACAATATTTGAGTCGATATCACCACCAGTGAAGTCATTTTTATTAGGTGTTGATCCCTTACAAGAAAACACATGTACCGCCACCCACAATGAAGTGATCAGACAACAGAAGAAACAGATAAAATGACAAAAAAACTAAGATAAGAATAAACCCAATAAGATAGAAATATCCCTAAAGAGATTACCTTTTTTTTTGCACTCCCCCAGGTTTTGCACAGATGGTGATTTTCTGACATCCCTTTGGTGAAGACATCTGCCACTTGGTCCCTTGAATGAATATATGGTAGGTAAGTTCTCCTGCATCTAGCGTCTCCAATGCAAAGTATTGATCAATCTCGATGGTTTTGCTTTCATCATATTGAAAAGGTTACTTGCAATATTATTGACAACTATGTTGCCACAGTACAATCTCATAGAAAGATCAGCCTTTAACCAAATGTCCTGGAGCAGAATTTTCGGCCATATCAGTTTGCAGACTCCATGAGCATAGATTTGTCCTGATCTAGCACTCACATAGTTTACTTTTTACTTCTCCAAGTTGCTAGTCTCTCCAATGAAGGTACAATAGTTTGTAGCAGATTTCGTGTGATCTCTAGAACCAGTCCAATGGACATCAATATACCCTTCAATACTCGGGTAATCAGCCTTTAAAAATAATAACCCCTTTCCAAGACCAAAGTTCACATACCTCAATATCTGATCTACAGATCTAAAACAATGGGGGTGTCCTAGGGGCATGCATAAACTAGTTCACAGGACTCACTGCATGGACAATATGCAGCTGTATGAGTAACACAAAGAGAAGTTTGACCACCAATCTCTGGTGCATGCCCCTTGGATCCTCTCAAGGAAGGTCCCCATCTGATTCATTCAAGGGATGATTGGTTGGGTGTAGTTCGCAGCCAACCTTCCTATCTCCTCAAGGCATACTTTTAGCTTTTTGCCACATCCATGCTAAAGAAATAGTCGAGACAACCAGGATCTTTTATCTTAAAATTCTCTTGTCAAATAGTCCTACATATATTTCCTCTTCATTTTCACATGTAAAAACTTCATCATCCACACACCAAAAGGATAATGATCTACACATCCTCCCACTTGGTAAACAAGATGCGATCAACAATAACTTAAGTGTCACTGAAGCAAAGCACAGCTAATGTAATTCCATCAAATATTAGGCCCTTGATACTGTTCTAACCACATAGAACCTCATTCAACCTGCAAACCTTGCCTTTGGCCTCAAGTCTTACAAGCGAATGTATATACACTTCTTGAAAGTCACCATTCAGAAAGCAACCTTAACATCAAACTGAAGAAGGCTCCAAGAGATTTAAACAGCAAGTGAGAGAAAAACTCACACAAACTTGATCTTTACTATAGGCACAAATGTCTCCCTGTAGTCAATCCAATAGTTCTATGTAAACTCCTTTGCCACTATAGAATCCGAATTTTACTTGATCGTGTGGATGCAATTGAAATCAATAAGTCCCTCTCCCTCGAACGATCTACAAGTTCCCAGGAACCATTTTTCAGAAAAGCACCCATCTCTTCCATTGCCTTCACCACTTGGGATCTTTTGTGGCTTATGTGAAAGAAGTAGAGAAAAAAAGATAATACGCACGTGAAGGATGTATATAGGAAACACGTTAGAAATGGACGGCAAGTACATTATCTTGTTCGAGTCTTAAAAAATAGATCAGGTCCTGGCTTATGAAGGTTATGTATGGGAAGGAGATGCTGAAGAGTTGTGAACAGAGTTTCAACTTGGAGATTTGAGATCTTTTTGAGGCAGGTGATTCATAAGAGATCCTTCCCTTTGTTTCTTCTGCCTTGAGTAAGTGATCAGCTGTTTTTCAACTCCACTATTGGTAGCATCAACTTGCTCATTGTAAGTGGAGACATCCGTGGCAACTCTAGGGTCCAAGGGTCACAAAAGCTGGTAAATAAGTTAAGCACAACAGAAAGATGACACGAAATTCAGCTCATGTACAGGTGAACTCTAAACGTTTTCTTGGGTCAAGGTATTGAGGAAGAAGGTTGGACCAGAAGACTTTGACTCCAAGAATGTGGCATCCTTAAAGAACATATATTTTCCCAGTTTTAAGATCAAGGCACTTATAACCTTTTGGAGTGGGGAACTAACCCAGGAAGATCCCACTAATGACTCTGGAATCATTTCTAGAGGACATTGGTCCCAAAAAATAATTGAACCAAAGAAAACCAAATACTTACAGAACAAAGGAAAATAATGGACAATTATGATACAAAAATGTGATGGGGTTTCTACTTTGAAGGCCCTAGGATAGCATTTTATTAACTACAAGGATGCCATTAACACAACTTCTGCTTAAAATTTCTCATGCAAGCCATGTTGGAACAGAAAAGCACGAGGGATCTGTATGAAATTATAATTCTGCTACTCCATTTTGTTGTGGGGTGCAAGCACACAATGATTCATCTATAATACCCTCCTCCATGAGGACATTTAGATTCCTTCCAAAGTACTTTCAAGTACTGTTAGATGTAGAAGACATCGAAAATTTTCTGCAAGTTCCTCCCTAAACTTCATGAGATAGATCTAGGTGCAATGAGAAAAGTCATCAATGAAACTGATTAAATATCTATAACCATTCAAGGAAAGAACAAGAAAGGTCTCCCCTACAACAGAATACACAAACTCAAAAGGAAATTGATACTGGAGATTATGTTCAACATTATTCAGCAAGATGACAAATTTGACAATGAAGGGATTCAACATCATCTAGATTCTAGAAAGAAATAGGGCTCTTAAAGACCTGAAAAACAGATGTTCAAGATGTGAATGCCACATGTTGATCTCTACCATCTGCTGGTTCATGCCATCACTGGTGCAAGACTAGAAAACCCAGTTCCCTAGGGCTCAAAATGATGGGACTCCTACTACACGACCAGTCCAACAGAGACCAGTCAAACCCAATTAGAAACCACCTGTTCCAAATCCACTTATGCACCTTGAACTATACTTGTCTGGCATGACTCAGTGTAGATTTCTCAGCCACTTCTGTTTCCTTTTGGTTTTATTTTTGTTATTATATTCATGGAAGGGCTTAAAATGGAGACAAATACAGATGCTATCCGTATTGACTTGTCTCTATAAGTTTTATTGCTTAATACACAGGATAGATGTCCTCCTTTTAAATGGTTTCCAGCTCATGTTCAAAGGAGGCATATGATATGATATTTCCTAGAAATGACTTGAATATATAATGCTCACTATTCAGCAGCCAAGAAGTACACGAAGGAAATCTTTTCACTTTTTCCCAGACTTGTTAATCTGCGTAAAATACATTTTATTGACTTAATATGGCATTGACACAACTGTTCATATGTTGATTTCTCCAATACATGCAGGCTTAATGCATAGAGTATTCCTCATGCAAAGTGACAATTCAAACACCCAAGAGTATTAGCATATGCACAGATAAATCACCCATAGGTGCAAGCCACAGATGAACAGTTCTTAATAGACAGAACAGGATATTCAACCATCTCCACAAAAATGGGTAAAAGGCGTGATATAATAGCAATGATTAGCAGTTCATAAACTGGTTACAAATAGAGATTTAAATTTCTTACCTTGTGACAAGTAGTTGGATCCTGAAGTAGCCAGAGTAGACAGTCAATAGCCATGTATTGCCAATCATCTGAGGAACGAGCAATATTGCATAGTGCTTCAATTATACCTGGTAAGCTAGCAACAGGCCCCCTACCAGGCTTATGGTGACAAATTGTTCGTAGTAAGCCAATACCAGCGGGCGAATTCTCATTGACAAGTCCACCCCACATACCAGGTAGTTTTAATAAAAAATCAGGCTTACATATCACAGAAAGAAACTCAGGCTTGAAAGCGAAGCAATTAATCAACTGAAGAGACCAGCACTGCAACTGACTTGCCCATTCCTCTGCCTTCCTGGATTCCATCTCCACGCCACCCATACCACGTGTCAAAAGATCACAGTGGTAACTAAGCCTTCTGTCTGGATACTGATAAAAATGTGAATACACAATCTCTAAAGAACTCAGTGCCAGCTGAATAGAAAGCTCAAGAACTTCTCCATGACTCGCCACTGCAGGAAATGTGCTGGCATATGTAGCCAAGTGTCCAAGAGCTCTGACTGCTACTCTTTGCTCTACCCAGGTTAACCTTCCTCTCAAGAGTTCAACCAAAGGAGGAATTACTCCAGCATGAACAGCACTTTCAGCAAACTCCTCCATATTCATAGTGTAAGATCCAATTATGTGAGCTGCATAATACGGAATATATATGTTCTGATCATGAGAAAGCCAACGACGATTTTTTAGACCCTTCCATATCAATGCAGCCATACATTCAAATATTCCCAGGTCAATGAACTCAGGATCATTCGGATGTGCCATAGCAGTGTTCCAAAGCCCACTGATAGGGAGAACCTGGCCATCATCATCCTGGGCAGGAAGTTCCCTAAAGAACTTGAGTATACTTGTTCTCCGTTTATTTGGATTTCCCTCCTTCATGACACAGAAGAAGCACCCAGGATAAGGACAGTCAGGAGAAACTTTATCCATATTCAGCTGACTGACTATTTCATAAAGTACATGAGTTCAAATTGGAAGCCTGGATGTGACGTTTGGGCATTTGAGCTGCATTAGAAAGAAAAGGAGAAAGAAAAAAGAAAACATTGTGTAAGTTCCCACAGTAATGCTAATAGGATAAACGTACGCATCAGAGGTTAATTGAGCAGAACAAGGCTGTTGATTTTTCTTTTAGAAAAGATGTGGATTGTACCACCAATTTATTCAAAGATGAATAGAGTTAGTACAATCAACAGTAGAGGAGATGTTCCTGATTAACCCAAACCACATAACAGATTAAAAAAATAATAAATAAAACAACATCCAACTTATTTTGTTAGTATGGTCAACATCAATTAAATATAACATTAAAAATAGAAGGAGATGAGGTAGAACCCAAAAGGGGCTCAATCTGTCAAAAAAGCTTGACTGATAAATGGGAGAATATTGAACCTGCAAACAGCCTTAAATTAAAAATAGTCGAGAAGCAACAAAACTAAAAATGCAGGCTGCATGTGCGAAGAGAACTGAGGATTTCTCTATCAACAAAAGTACAGATTGTAAAGTAGAATGTTCAAATAAAGTCTGGACTCGCTCAACTCTTTCAGAAAAAGCGAAGAACCTATTTTCATGCTAGACCAGCTTCTATAACAGCTACAAGACTATAAGAATATGTACAAAGAAGCCAGTAACTATGATAAATGAGATGATCATACCACTTCGGAGCCTATGAAACTATTTTCCTAGGTCTCCATAGAGATTGATAAATCATCTCACAAAAGACCAATAATAGGATATAATATCTTATCGACAAAAGTGAGGTGAACAGTTGAGACCAGTCTAAAGAAGTTGAGATTGATAAATCATCTCACGAAAGCCAAATAATAGAATATAATATGTTATCGACAAAAAAGAGGTGAACAGATGAGACCAGTCCAAAGGAATTGAGGCAATTCGAGCATGAAGCCACATAGTAATGTGGACCTACACAGCTGGAAGGGATTGAACATTGAATCCAAGTTAATGCAATATGATGTGACCGAGCTGGGTGTATTTTTGGTTCACTTTACATATGCAGAAAACTAAAGTTATCAAGGAAAACAAATAATCAAGTGTAGGCTAAAAATTCTGCATATGTCCAACAGAACAACTAGACTGCTAGATCCAAGGTGGTGAACTACATATATGGGACTTTCTCTACATGAATATCATTGTGCCTAATACAGAAATGCATGTTATGCGACAGCTTAGGGTGCCCTCATTTCTTCGCATATGCGTAAAAAAATGGAAGAATGTCTTTAGAAAAGTAAATTAAAACTGAAAAAAAAAGTAAGATGCAACAAAGACTAGGTTAATAACTTTCAAGAGAAAATCCTTAGATAATAGCAATAAAAACATAACTAGGCAAACTCAGGTAGCTCTACGGAGTTGCCATATTCAATAGTTTTTCTATAAAAGTAAATTGAAACTAAAAAAAATACGAAAGAAAGATCCAATAAAGACTAGGTAAATAACTTCAGAATGAAATCCTTAGTAGCAATAACTAGGTAAACTTAGGTAGTGCCCTGAAATTGCTACATTCAATAGTTTTTCTATGCAAAATATTCAACAAAAGCATCTGCAATTGCATAAGATGGCATTTGATAGCCACATCCTTCATTTTGATAATAGCAGCACTACCAAAAAAGTTGTGTTAAAGACAGTGATCAGATAAAATCCTTCAATTTTGTTAGCTTTTCTGGCCAAAAAGGCTGAAGCCTGTCAGTTTTAGTGAACAAGATGAAAGGAGGGGAAGCCCAAGTACAAGAGATTAAAAATACTTTCATGAGAGAATCCCTTCAAAGATGATCATTTTCCAAAATTAGCCTCACCAGTACAACAGCCACCTCATTGAAATGATAGAAAATGCTAAAAGCAAGCAACCTGAAAAATCTTTCAATATCTTCTTAGCTATCTAGAATAAATCTGTTGCTATTCCATTCCCATGAACACTAATATCTCAGCCTTCCAATGTGATGTGAATCTTCCTCGGTTAGCCAGTCAACCTGCTAACCTTATCTCAGAATTTCTTGACGTATAGGATGTTTTGTGATTAAAGCTCCAAGCCACTGAGAGTTTCTGGGGCCTTTCCATCCAGCCACCAACATACTTTGATCATCTCATGGTCAATTTTGTTCCTGCTCGCCCATCCTTATATATTTCACTAAAGACATCTTTCAAGAAAACCAAGGATACCACCTAGATGACCGTCCATCATTTTAAAGGGTTCATGCTTTGGTGGTATAAAATCTAGAACAGCAAGAATCAGATTAAATTTCCAGAGGCATATGATACAGAAAGGTGACTTTCTGGGGAAAAACAAAGGAAAGGCAGAGTATTCTAGGGCATTTCATGCAGACTCGGGGAGAATGGAAACCATTGGCAAAAGTCACTTAGTCCTACACCTGGTATTCATGAGCCACTTCATGCCTATATCAGTTCTGGGCCTCTCCACCGACAACTCAATGGGTTGGCGGCTCGGTTCAATAAGGAAAATGATAACAGAGCCAAGTTAACTCTCTAGGCTCCCCACTTCTGTTTGGCCATTGCAGTTTTAGGGAGTGCTGACGCTATTTGTTGTACAGCTTCACCCAGGTTAGTCGTAAGGGAGAGTGTTGGCGAAAACCGCTTAGACCCACACCCAGTATCCATGAGTCACTCGTGCCTATGACAATTCTGGGCCAATTTTGGGTTTAGGGTTTAGGGCCTCTCCACCTACAATTGCTCATTAGATATCCAAGTAGGTGATGGCAGGAGGACAAAGTTATGGGAAGATCCCTGGCTAGACAATAGGCCACTGACAGCAGCTTTACCCAATCTGTTTGACATAGCCCGCTTGACTGGGTCAGTACAAACTCCATATGGTCTCATCAAGGAGACAAACCAGGATGGCAAATACAATTCCGGAGGAACCTTAATGAAGTGGAATTGCAAGAGTTCATTCAATTCTCTCACATTCTCGAGAGTAAGTGTATTTTTGTAGGGAGAACAGATAACAGGAGATGGAGATCGAAAAAGTCAGGGAATTTCTCTGTCAAAACTGCCACTCAGTTATTGGCACAAGGAGGTCAGAGAGTTCCTTGGTATAAGTAGGTGTGGGACTCTAAATTACCTACAAAATCAGAATTTCTCTTTGGAAGATAGCCTGGGGGAGAATATCCACTGCTGACAGAGTTGTGAAGGTTATTCCAGACATCAGACAACAGTGGTTTTTCTGTGGGTACTACAGGAAGACCCTAGAACATCTATTTCTTAACTGTGATATCATACAGACCGTTTGGAATCAATCCTTTAAAGCTGCAGGGGTTTCTGGGACAAGACACAATTGCATGAGGGATTGGATGTTAGAATGGATGAGATATAACCCCGTATGCACAGACAAGGATGTATGGAGGAAGAGCTTTGCAGCCTTGATGTGGTCTATATGGAAAGAAAGAAACAATAGTGTTTAAAAAGGAATTTAAACACCCTTCTACTATAATTCAAAACTGTATCAAGTGTCTTCATGAGTAGAACTTCAGAGTGTCTGGAACCAACATTGAACAGTCCTCCTATTGCTCAGAATGGGGAGGGTGAAAAGGCTTATTATATAATCCTCTTTTTTCTTTTCAGTAGTGGTCTTCAGTGGGGGATGGAGGAATTGCCACCATGTTGGTAGATGTCTTTTCTTTCCTTTTCTGCACTGTGAGGGTTCTTTTGCAGTGTACTTCCTTTTTCTTAATGAATTGTGGCCTTTTTGTCACCTTGCAAAAAAAAATGGGCTGGCAGTACGGCTCAGTGACAGGCTGACAGCAACATTATGTACCAAAGATAAAGGGAAGATAACTGGCCTTGGCACTTTATCAGAGGCTGAATGTCAGGCACTTTCGTGGTCATAGACCCTAAGCACTTCAGATGTTGAGTGGAGTAGGCAAGAGTGTCTTGCTATCATCCATGGACTGCAGACACTCTATCTTGCGTGCATCAGTAAATAATCTTGTATTACACTGAAGTTTAATTTTCTGTTACTTGCCCCTTGTATTACTCCATAATCCCTACTCTGGAACCTGCTTAGTCCTTCCTATCATATTCTTATTTTGATCTTAAATGCAAATGGGTTACAGCCCACTTCCAAAAACGCAATTTTGATGTTCATACACATCAATGCATGCATAAAAATAAGTACTGAACATTCCTTAATTATAAATGACTTTAACCCCCTTAAGAACCATGTACATGTTAGAAACATTTAGTAGAAATAGTATATGTAGGAAAAATGAAACTGTATGTCTGTACCATCAACCAATTGCTTATACAAGATGTCCCATCAGGTGGATTTTTGTACAAGATGTCCTTTTCCTTTCTTTGGGGAGCGGAAGGGAGAAGATACACATGCTAAAACATCAGAAAGGTTTTCATACATAGGTCATTCTTCAGGGATTGTATGCAAAAAACCACGTAGAAGAACATATAATTGAATCAACAAGCTTTCTTCTTCTAGCAATTGGTTGAAAACAGACACACAATCTAGATCCTAAAATGGCAGTCAAGCGTGTCCATGTGCCCATGTAGTTAGAGGCGCACCTAGGCGCTCGCCTAGGCATTTGAGGCAGTGAGGCAGTCCCAAACTGCCTCGCTTTCACCTCAAATGCCTCACTCTCAGTCTTCTTCTTCTTTTGGTCCAGTCTTGGTTTAAACTTCCTTTATTCAAATCTTATCTTATTTGTATGTATATATTTTTGCCTCAAATCTTAATTATTGTTAATTTTATTGAAAATTTTAATTGTATGTAAGTATTTTCCTTGATATTGAGACATATATTTATATTTTTTGAATTGTATATATATATATAATAAAACACCTCAAATGCCTCAAACGCCTAGGTCTACATAGTACCCAACACAGACAGTTTTCTGATACAGTGGCATTGGATAGCTAAGAGTATTCCCATCCAATGTCCACATTGATCACTGATATGCAAAGCTACAATTTCCTGTTCCAGTTTACAAGAGTTGGGTCATGCAAAAAAAAAAAGTAGTGGTATTGTGAAAAGGATCCTCTTGCATAAGACCAAATGATGCAAGCATCTTTGCTTATTTTCCCCTTTTCTACGTAACTTTCAGTTGTCCAGATCACCTTTTACTATCCTTTCTGGCATGCTGAAAAAGACTGACAATATTTTTTCAACCAGCTGCCAGCCTAACACCAACCTCCTCTTTCACTGTTGGAAACCAGCAACCACCAGTTTGCAAGGGCAGGAGGCATGACCTCTGAAGAGGGGATAGTTTCTGGACTAACACCAGGACATGCATCATACACATTAAATAACACCACATGAACAAAGGCTTGTCAGATCACAGTTAAAGCTCCCAAAGAATCAGATAAACAAACGTGCTTATCAATTACACTCTCTTTATAATTCTTTTTTCAGCTTTCGTCATCTGGACTTCATGGTTACCAAAGGGGGCAAGGAAAGGAAGAAGTTGGCAGCAATCTCAGCAGCAACTCAAATTAAGATATTTAACCTGATGACAGTATCCTTGCTTGGCCATCTTAAAACCAAGGAGCTGACAATGAGAGGGAACACACGGAAACACCATGTGTACTGGCAACGTGGTTGATTTTCAGTTTTACTGATTAAGAGCATCTCTAATAATTGATTAAGGTACAGTTAAACTGGATCAAAAACAGCTCACCCTGTTTCAGGCCAGTTGCAGTAGTTCCAGCAAGTTCTGAATAGGAAGAGTTGACGCTAATCCAGTTCTGAATTTAAATCCATGATAATCATTTATCCTGACCAAGTCATCAGGATTCAGGACCCTAAGCAATTTCAAAGATCAATTAGACATCGACATACAAAGACCAAGAAATTTTTGTGAGAATATGATTGGTACCACATAAGTGAACAAAATTGGGCATGGTACTGAAAACTGGTGAACCAGATCGAAACCAGTCCAGTTCCAATAGAAGGAAATAGCACCAGCCAGTTTTGGGGGCAAAGCCAACCTTGGACCTGGAACCAGAATCAGAACCGGCCAAGGCATTCTGGTTTTCAATTCCTTATACAGGGTACCTCAGAAACAAGGATGGTAGTATCGGTTTCGGTACCGGTTTCGGCCGGTACCGAAACCGATACGTATCGGTTTCGGTTTCGGCCGAAACTGTTTCAAAACAGTCAGAAAAGGCAAAAAAATGTATTGAGCAGGTCCGGTTTTGGCCGAAACCGGACGGTTTAGGTCCGGTTTCGGTCGGTTTCGGTCCGAAACCTGACGATTTCGGTCCGAAACTATTAAAAAAATCATTTTCTTTGGTATCGGACTTGCTACAGTAACAAGGCCCGTTTCGTTTTCGATATAGGCCGAAACCGATACGTTTCGGCCGAAACGTATCGGTTTCGGCCGATACTGCCATCCATGCTCAGAAAGGCTATCCATAAAACAAAAGGAGCCTGTAGCCATGAGAAAACAAGCAGTGTTACCACCCACCCTGCAAAAGGTCAATCCAACCTTCCCAAATAGACCCCCCTAGACAACTTTAAGGACATGTCCACTTCTGGATGCAGCCTACAGAGTAACAGAAAGTCTAACTGGTCCCTTCCATCATGAAATGATTGGCCAAATAATGCTATGTCCTGGCCCACCTCCTCATTTGTTCCCTCAATGAACATTCAAAATTATGACATCCACTTTGTTGCACAATCCCTCTCCCATCAACTTGGGAACATGGAATACCATTTCTCACAGATCTCACCGCATCTCTATTCACCAAGGGCTTGGGATAAAAGCAAGACAAATACCAACAAGAAGTAGGAGGAGGATTACAAGGAAGTAGGAGGAGGATTACAAGTTATCTCTTGATATCATGTTGCTCATCTCCAAACTGATGAGATGGCGTCAAGATCGAAGGTGGCAATCCTTGCTTGCTAATGGGGCAATCTAGACATAGATTCCCTAAAGACTCCTTTACACCCCTGCACAAGTAGCATCTAGTTCAAGTATCCATTATGAAGGCAACAAGAAAATATCATATCAACAATCACAGCATCATGGCTTTGTGGCCCTCTATACAAAAATTTTCAGGGCAAGGATTGTTGAGTATATTTGGGCTAAAATCCAAATATTATCTTAATTACTTTAGTTTTGGTGATAACAAAACTTTGGATCAATTCTGATTAATTCTGATGATAACAAAACTCTGATTATTAATGATGATAACAAAACCCTAAATTTATGGTGGAGAAAACTCTGATTATTTATGAGGATAACAAAACTCTGATTGATGATGAAAACAAAACCTTAGGACTAATTCAGATGAGAACAAAACCTTGAAGTTATTTTGGTAATAACAAAAACGTGAAAAACTTTCAAGTACAAAGCCTTGGAATAGTGATTGAACTGAAGAAATCAAAAAACTGTCTAAGTATAATATAGGCGCAAAAGAACATAGAGACTCAACTTAGGCGCAGTTAGCTGAAAAGCTAAGTTCACATAGGCGCTACAGAATTCAACTAAGTAACATAGTCGCAGCTTGACACAGTTGTTGAACTTATAGCTGCAATCACTTAGTCGTTGGAACAAAGAGCTACGTTCACATAGGTGCAAACTTAAAAGCTAAGTGACATAGGTAAAGACAGAAAACATAGGCGCAGAAAACTTAGCTGCAAAATGAAACTTAAAGATAACATAGGCACTGTAGAAATGAAACTATCTCAACATAGACGCAGCACATAGTTGCAGAAGCAAAGTTTATATAGTCGTAGACTTAGACGCACTTAAAGCAATATAGGCACACTAAACTCATATAGTTGCTGGAACACAAGTTAACATAGGCACATTCTATCGACTATCTTAAAACTAAAGATCGCCTATCATAACATCGCCTATCTGTGTGAAATACTTAACATAGGCGTACTAAAATCACATAGGCGCGGACATAGTTGCAACAACCAATTAACATAGGCACAGTTCCATCGCCTAACTCAACCATCAATTATCTACTTAAAGACTTAACATAGGCGCAGAACTTAAAGTTGACATAGTCGCCTATCTTAAATAGTCAGACCGGGATCGCCTATCTAAACGGATAGTCGGATACATTAGATAAAATCCTTCGACTATCTCAACTTTTAAAGATCGCCTATCTAAAAACAAGACTCATAAGCGCATGGACTAATCGACTATCACAAAGATTGCCTATCTTATAAAGCTTCACTTAGTAACATAGTCGCACAGAAATTTCAGCTATCTCAAATCATCAACTATCCTAACAGATCAAAGCTATGTCCTTATATATTAGATAGCTGCAGTATGTCAAAGTGACTTAGTCGATAGTATAAATTAAGTTACACTTCTTAATCGACTAAGAGAATGATCTAGCGACCATCACACTGAAATTCAAAATTCAAATGCATTAAATACAGTTGTGCACATTAAATGCTACTTGTGTAGCGTAAGAACGAACACGGAAGCTCTGTTTCTTTTTCAATAATTTCACTTGACTGACGGCCTGCAAAGGTTAGTGTTTAAACTCTATTTTAGGAAGAAACAAACTGAAAGGAAAGCACAGCAATACAGACATGCATCGGCACCTACAGAAAGAAGGGAGTATTTATATGCAGCATTCTTTGACTTTTATAAGATAAACAAATACCTTCTGCAATCTGTCGATCCTAGGAAAAAGAAGAAACCTCCAAAAATGACTCTGTTATAGAGGCAGCGCCGAAAGGAAGATCTTCTCCTCAAATACTTGAAGCCAAAGACTACTGTCTCTTCACGAAGAAGAAACATTGTATCTATCAAAGACAGAAAGATCTCTTTATTTCTGGCAGACAGCTACAAGCTCCAAGGAAGAAAACGAAGCTCTCTCTCTAACGACCACTTGGATATGTTTAACATCTACCAAGCTAAGTCTAACGGCTACCAAGATGAATCTAACAGAACCAGCATTCAAGTGAGCTACATATATTCAAGCTGTGTGCAGAACGAAGGAGAGGCTGACTAAGCGAACACGCACACACACATACGAGCCACTGTTGGCAGTTTCGGCCGAAACCGATACGTTTCGGCCGAAACGTATCGGTTTCGGCCATAACCGATCCGAAAAGCACCTTAAACACTGTAGCAATCCGAAACTAAAGGGGGGTATCGGTTTCGGGCGAAACCGATACTAGTTTCGCCCGAAACCGGTCGGTTTCGGCCCGAAACCGTTTGGTTTCGGCCGAAACACGTGAACTTATGGGTTGTGTTGGCCCCGAAACCCCACTACCCACAAGTTTCGGCCGAAACCCTCCCCCCCCTGCTGTCTGTGTCGCGGGTGCTGTCTGCTGCTGCCGCTGCTGTGCTGCTGCCGCTGCTGTGCTGCTGGCGAGCTGCTGCTGCTATGCTGCGGCTGCTCCTGCTGCTCCTGCTGGCAGCTGTCCGACCAAGGGTGAAAGGCCGCGTCTGGCAGAGGTGGACAGGCCCGACCGCCCGAGTCAGATAGGGAGAGGCCGAGAGGGAGCCTTCTTGCTGCGCACACCGGGGGCCAACACAACTTCAAGGGTTTGATTGTTTTGTTTGAGGTTAATTTCATTGGGTTTTGTTTGATTGTTTTGTTGTGTTCTTTTGGTTGGGTTAAAAATTTGGGGTAAGCAAGCCTTGCTTATTAAGTTTCTTCCAAGGGTGATTAAGGGCTTAAGGGTTAATTGCTAATTAAACCCTAATCAGTTTATAAAAATTGGGGTTTTTGTCTATTTTGATTTGCTTAGGCTCAATTGAAGTTAAACTAAGATTCATCGAGGATTTTGGGGTGGGATCATGCGGGTAATTAATTTTTCCCAATGGTGATTAAGGGTTAATTGCTAATTAAGCCCTAATTAGGTCATAAAAATTGGGGCTTTTGTCTAAATTGGTTTGCTTAGGCTCAATTGAAGTTAAATTAAGGTTCATTGAGAAATTTGGGGTTGGATCATGCGGGTAATTAGTTTTCCCCAATGGTGATTAAGAATTAATTGCTAATTAAGCCCTAATTAGGTCATAGAAATTGGGGCTTTTGTCTAATTCGAGTTTCTTAGCCACAATTGAAGGTTAATTAAGTTTCATTGATGAATGTGGGGTGGGATCATACTGGGATTATATTTTTATGAAGGGTAATTAGGGCTTAATTAGTAATTAAGACTTAATTAGTTCATAAAAATTGGGCCTTTTGTCTAATTCGAGTTTCTTAGCCACAATTGAAGGTTAATTAAGTTTCATTGACGAATGTGGGGTAGGATCATGCTGGGATTATATTTTTATGAAGGGTGATTAAGGGTTATTTGGTAATTAAGCCCTAATTCATTCATAAAATTGGGTCTTTTGTTTCGTACTTACAATTGTTTGCCTTTGACTGTGTAACTTCTTAATGCAGCATCATGCCTAGACGTCAGCAAATACAGGAGCAGCAAGGGCAGGAGGATCCGGGGTGGGCCCACATGTCCTTAGTTGATGCTAAGAGAAGGAAGGTTAAATGTAATTACTGTGGTAAGGAGATGTATGGCGGAATTACCAGAGGCAAGCAACATTTGGCAGGGGTACGAGGAGAGGTGAGACAATGCGACCACTGTCCACGAGAGGTGCGAGAGGAGATGCGCCAGTGCCTTTTGGGGAAAAAGGAGAGGGTGCAACAAAGGGCTGAGGATGAGGAGGAAATTGCTGAGGAGATTTCTGGCAGAAGGGTTAGGATGGATGATGATGAGGAAGGCACTGAAGATTCTGATCCGGAGCTGACTGAAGCAAGGGAGCGTGAAGAAACCGCTCGAAGGAAAGGAAAGGCACCCATGGGTTCAGGAGGGACCTACTCCAGTACAGTTGCACGACGTCCTGATGTTGCTGCCCCGCCCCCGCAGACGCAGAGAGGAGGCCCCATGGACAGTTATCTCCACAGAAGGCCCCAGGCTACACAACCTAAGATCAAAAGTGCATTAAGAGGGGTCAAAAAATCTGCAGAAGTTGTAAGGCATGCATTTAAAAGCATCTGTAAATGGTTTTTTCATGCAGGTGTCCCTGCACATGCTGCTGAAAGTGAATATTTTCAACCTATGTTGGATGCCATAGCAGATGCTGGCCCTGGCTTGAAGGCGCCGTCACGTCGGGACATATACGGGCATGGGCTTGAGGCAGAGGTTGAGGAGCTCCATGACTGGGTTCAAAGCTTCAAGCATATATGGATGGAGAGAGGATGCACTATTATGTGTGATGGTTGGACTGGTACCACGAAAAAGTCCATGATTAACTTTTTGGTGTATTGCATCGAAGGTACAGTATTTGTAAAATCTGTAGATGCATCAAGTTTTGAAAAAAATGTCAATTATTTGTTTCATTTGATGGACAACATGGTAGACGAAATTGGTGAAGAAAATGTTGTACAAGTTGTGACTGATAATGAAGCCAGTTATAAGGCTGCAGGGAGGAAATTGATGCATAAGCGCAGGCATTTATATTGGCTCCCATACGCAGCACATTGTCTTGATCTCATACTTGAAGACATAGGGAAGGACAAACATGTGAAGAAGACGGTTGAAAGGGCACAAAAGATTACCCAGTATATTTATGGCCATCCTACGATATTGAACATGTTCAGAGAGCATGCAAGTGGGGGGCGGGATATTATCCGTGCAGGGCCAATTAGATTTGCTTCAAATTTCATTTCTTTGGAGTCTCTGCATAGGTATACTGTTGAACTCAATTATTACTTCTTTATCCTTATAGTTATGATCCGTATTTGATTCAAATTTTATTTCTTTGCACAGGTATAAGAATGAGTTGAAAGCTTTCATGTACCACAATGCCCTGCGGGAATACATCGACAAGGGCAATGTTGATGCTCAGATGGATTATTTGGATGTCTGTCAAATCGTGGACAACAACAAATTCTGGGGCAGAGTAACACGATACATGAAAGTAGTCACCCCCCTCGTTAAGGTCCTAAGATTGGTGGATGGCGATGACAAGAATGATATGGGATATCTGTATGAGGCCATGGACCGTGCGAAATTGGAGTTGCAGGAGTCCCTTCCCAAAGAACATGTAAGGTGGTGGAAGATTATTGACCATAGATGGGACACCACATTACACCACGACTTGCATGCAGCTGGTGAGTGATTATTTGTATTCATATATTATTGACCATACATTAACTATATACAAATGCATGTTATTTTCTGAACCCTCGATTAATGTACAATGCCAATGCACATGTTGATGCCGAGGTGCTTCAAGGCACTTTAAAAGTCATTGGTCGTTTATCGATGACACAAGATAAGAGGCTTCAGGCGGAAGTAGAGGTTGGCTTGTTTGATTTCATGAATAAGAGGTATAGAATTTACTTACGTAGTAATGCTAATCTATTATGTAATTTTTGTAGATGAACTCCTATAGAATGAGAAGTGGGACGTATTCTGACTTCCAATTACAATACGCAGTGGGAAGAGTGAGCCCAGGTATACTTCATCTTTGTACTTTCTTTGCAATTACATCTTCCTTAATTAATTTTTATTTACATCTTATATTTATTTGTTTATGGTTGGTTGGTGTAACAGCTGACTGGTGGATCATGGTGAACAATAGAGAATTGGGCAATTCTGCATTGGCTTTCATTGCAATCAGGGTGTTGAGTCAAACCACATCAGCAAGCCAATGTGAAAGAAATTGGAGCACGTTCAGCCTTATACACTCAAAGGTTCGCAATCGGCTAAAGGCTGATCGGTTAGAGAAATTAGTGTACTGCCACTACAATATGAGGTTGAGAATAAAGAATATGAGGTTGAGACAACAGCTGCGAGACAAACGCGTCGCCGAGGATGCCGCCACAGAGATTGATGTAGATGCCTTATTTGATGATGATAATCCCTTGCAGTCTTGGGTGGAGACACGAGAGCAGGTTGATGAGCCCGTTTTTGATGTTGATGATAGAAGATGGGCAGAGGGCATACTTGATGAAGATGAGGCAAGAGATCCCGAATTAAGAAGCAAATCAAAGAGGGCCAGAGATACTCATGCGCACCAGTCTAGGGTGGTTGATGACACTGAGGAGCAGTTCGAGTTTGAGCCAGCTAGACACTCAGATACAGATAGCAGGCCAGTCACTCCTAGAATGTCCTTAAGAAGAAGTACATCAGTGCATGGGCAAACTGAGAGGACAAATGCTGCTGCTCGAGAGGACCCGACAATTGAGCAGTTGAAGCAGATATATGTGAGGCACACGCCAAGGGATAAAGGACTCATGTCAAAGATCACTGAAAAATTGACACCACAAAAGAAAAAAGCATCCCCGAAGGCTAAAAGGCGACTGGTTTCTTATGGTTCTGATGATGATGATGATGATCATCCCGGAGGTGCTGCAGGTTGTACTAGTGCTACAGGTGCTGCAGGTGGTACAGGTGCTGCAGGTGGTACTACTGGATACAGTCAAGGTCAGCAAGGATATGGTTCACCAGGTTACGAAGGTGGCCAACAGCAAGCAGCTATTTATGGGTCGTGGAATTATGAACCATCATTTCAGTTCCATCCATATCCGACCAGTTCTTCTTCTCTTCCTCAAGATTCCTATGTTGATACTGGATTCGAATCAAGCCAACCAAACACTCCAAGAGGGATCCAAAGAGGGATGCAGGACTTGGCTACCTCATTGTTTGGTTATAGTGAATATAGACCATACATGCAACCTGGTTATGGGTATCGACATCAAGGGCCAGACGATGAGGGAGAAGGTTCTTCTAGTAATTATTATCCATATTAGGTAAGAATCAATGAATTTTTGTTACATTTATTTTGTCTAAATTGGTTTATTGTACTGCTTCTATTAATGTACAATGGAATATGACTTTAACTTTCACATGTTCAATGTTTGAAGTTGAATTTTTGTAGTTGTCTACTTCAAGGTTATTGCACTAACTTATACAGTCAAATGCATGTGTAATGATTTTTATGATTTTAAGTGATTATTTATATTTTTTATGATTTTTTTTCAGATTTTTCAGAATTAATTTTAATTTTTTTAACCTTTTATATGGGTTTCGGCCGGTTTCGGCCGAAACCGAAACTGAGTCGACTCGGTTTCGGACCCGTGCGAAACCGAGTCCGAAACCGAGTTTGCCATCCTTGATACGAGCGAGCCAAGCGAGCAAACCCCATCCAGCACAAGCTTTCACTGCAAGGGTTGAGAGAAACAAAGCCTATTCTCATCTCAACCACATAGTTCTTGCGTGCTCAAGCGAAGAAGAAGAAGCAATCACGATTTTTCTGCTGCAATCTTTCTACTTCTTCTCAAAGCCTACCGCGATTCTCTGATCTTTTCTTTGAAGGCTTTTCCTTTATAGTTCAAGATAGTCGTGCTTTCATTCTAATATTTCTATCTTGAACGATCTGTAATTCATCGTACACACTCTGCCCATCAAGAGGCAATAACTGTGTAAATTCCACTTGTAAAGTGGTGATCTTCTCTTTGAGGGAAAAAACTCTTGCTCGAGGGCAAGAGGACCAGCAGGAGGTCTATATCTTGTGGGACCAACAGGAAGTTTGTATCTTGTAGGTTTACCTGTACCTGGAAATCAGCTGGGGCTCTAGTGAAAGAGTCCCCGTGGTGTGACTAAACACCTGATCAAAAACAGTTGGGGCTCCACTGAGTGAGTGCCCGTGGTGTGGCTGAACACCTGATCAAAAATAGCTGGGGTTCTAATGAGAGAATGCATGTGGTGTGCCTGAACACCTAATCAAAAACAATCGGTATAACTATTCCTTGCGGGGAGATAGTGGAAAGTCTAGTGGTTGCTGGGGACTGGATGTAGGACTGACTGGAGGTCAGGACCGAACCAAGATAAAATCCTTGTGTCTGTCTGTATGATTGTTCTTGCGTCTTTAACTCTGCTCGCTCCACTACCACTACACTCTTACTTTCATTTGTGTGACTGTTGTTCTGCTTAATGTGCTTGAGTTTCTTTCATGATCTATTTAAGCGCTATAACTCTGTCACACGTCATCCTAAAACACTGTCTATAATGATCACATTTTTAGTTCTGTCCACAATACTGCTGTAGCGTTTAAATTTCTGTTTGCACTACTGCTACAGCACTCTTATTTCCTCTCATACCAATCTAAATGCTTGTTTTTTCACGATTAATTTTTAATTACCCATTCACCTCCCTCTGGATCAGCCATTTAGTATCGGCCGAAACCGATACGTTTCGGCCGAAACGTATCGGTTTCGGTCGATACCGAAACCGAAACGGGCCTTGTCACTGTAGCAGTCCGAAACCGGACCGAAACCGAAACCGGACCGAAACCGACCGAAACCGGACCGAAACCGACCGAAACCGGACCGAAACCGTCTGGTTTCGGCCGAAACTAGACCTGCTCAATACATTTTTTGCCTTTTCTGACTGTTTTGAACCGGTTTCGGCCGAAACCGAAACCGAAACCGAAACCGATACGTATCGGTTTCGGTACCGGCCGAAACCGATACCGAAACCGATACTACCATCCTTGACAAGGACAACCTCCTAACAAAGCCACGTGTGGACTTCGATGAGGAACATTATAAACTGTCCCTTGAGCATCCACAACAGCATTTGGGTCATCTCCTCATCAAGTGAAACCATCTAAAAATAAGAGACCAAACGCTATGGCTTGCATGGGGTGTGCCAATAGCACAATAGAGACTTTCATTCTGGGGGAAGGATTGTGGGTGCAAGTTAAAAGCATACTTTTCTTCGGGAGCAAATTAAAGAAATTACATACCCAAGGTCCTTTTTCAAATCGCAAGTGTGGGATCTATAAAGGCTTGCCAGATATGTCAAATCTCACTGCCCATTTCTTGCATTTATTTCTCATTCCACCTTGGTCAGTAATTTAGAATGTCACCAAATGTAGTGTTTCTTGATTTGAAACACCTTCATTTTGAAAATCCATAGATCATGTTAAGGAAACACTTCCTGCATTCAGCATAGTCATACATAGATATCTAATTTACGTCATATCTAGTACTCTAGTCTTTTGGAAGGTAAGTACTCTAGTTTGTGGTCTATCATCTTTGCAGCTAAAAAAATAGAGATAATTAGTAGAAATGTGAATTGCCAAATGCCAATTTGCAAAGAAGAAGATTATTCCTGAGCCATTAGTCCCATGCCAAGTATTTGCAAGCCAATCAGTGCCTATATTAGTTCTAGGCCTCTCTACTCATTAACTCAAGTTATAGGTCAATGGTTACATTTAGTAACGTGGTACCAAAGCTAATTTACCCATTGACTACCCCCCAGTTAATCTCAAGATTCCTGGAGCACCACTAGTTTTATCTATGTATGCTAAATGCAACAAAAGTTATAGCACTGGGAAAGATCATAGAATGCAATCATGCATTTTCTTCAGATGACCTCATCCCCCACCGCATGAAGTCATGAACAGAAAACCAAACAGCTCTAGTCAAACAAAAGGGTTTCATCCACATCACCTCTAATGTATCTTGCCCAGTGTCCAGGTTTGTGCAACTTGTTAGGAGAACAATTGGATCAACAGAAATTAATCTTTTCTTCCTTTTCCCTTGTTTTTTTCAGTGGGAAACTCAATGCACATCCATGTGCATTAACCACACACTCCTTTACTAGAGTCCTAAGGGAAACATCTGCCAATAGCTAGCAAGACTGACATTGCCTAATTTCAACATCAGACTACAATTTCAGAAAAGACTTACGTAGTCCTCAATGACAGTTGACGTCATCCAATGATGGGATCATGGTAATGTGTACCTGGTAAACCATCATTATGAAATTCTGAGAGGAGACAAATAAGATTATACAAGATGCAGGTTTCTTGGGGAAGCAATAATCAGCCAAATGTTCCATTCAGAAAGATCATGGATGATCTTTTATTTGATCATTTAAGCTTTTTTAGTTATCCAAGCATTGGCTAGCCTTCAAATCAGAAAAGGCTTTAAACATGGTTGGGGCAATACATAGAACTCATCTCTGCAATTTCTTTGGTGCACTTTTCAAGGATTGCAAATAAAATAGATATTGAGAAGTTTTTACATGTGTGATATTCAAGATATTCTAAAGAACACTAGTTGAATCCATCCAAGTGACAAAACATTTTATCTCCATTACAGCAGTAATATGCAAATAGTTCTTCTTGCTTTCTGTTCTAAGTTAGCTTTTGTTCCAATGTTGAATGTGATCAGATGTTTTCTGTTGTCAAGGCTAGTCTGGACCCAATCAGTGCTTTTGAAAGTGGATGGTACCACAATTATATTAAATGGATAAAAAGAAGGAACATACAGGTATAATCAATGTGTTCCCAAAAGATCCTTGTACACCTTACATCTCACACCAAGAAGGTGTGGCACACACTAGCCCCCCAACATAGCAAAAATAGAAGAGCTGTGGGAGTCCACTTTATAGAGATGCCCAGCTCACTCTCTCACTTGCTCACAAATGAAAGGCCTTTTCCGTGACTCTTGCTTCCCTCCTGAAGATTCTATTGTTCCTTTCTCCCCATAAGACCCATAGGTGGAGTGGAGGATAAGCCACCAAATGAGCTTGTCACCCTTTAGAAGCCATCTTCTGTGCCAATTCCCAACAGCTACTGCACACTCCCATGAGAATTGAAGACACATTGAATGCTGCTCGTAACCTATGTTCATACCCCCTGAGAGAAAAAGTAGCATGTGAATAGGTGATCTGGGGACGACTCCTCTTCGCCACATAGGCAGTCAAGGGGATGGACATCTGCCAAAAATGAAGCAAGTCCATCACAAGTCGGCATCCATCTACGTGAGATCCTCCATATAGGAAGCTTCACCTTGAGATGACTCTTAGGGGTCTAAATCTACCGAGTGAAGAGATGACGCACTCCACCATCAGAGATAAAATTATATGCTGACCTGACTGAGAAACGTCCATCTTAATCCCACCTCTACCACCACTGATCAATTTTGCTAGAATCTGGAGGATAATCCAATAAGAAGAGGAGTCCTGCTAGCTAATCCATCTCCTCCACATTGAGATTCCTCCTAAAAGATGGTGTCCAAGTCCCCTCAATATTGTGTCTCAAATGTTTGGGATACGAGGCCAAAGGTGCAGACGAGATAGCAAAAAGCTGCAGAAAGGTGGCCTCAAGGGTATAATCACCGCACCACATATCTTTCCAAAATAAACACTTATGTCCGCTACCCAGATGACATCGGACACTAGTAATAATGATGTCCCTGCAATGCAAAATCTCTCTCCAAATGGGTCACATATTGTGCTGAGAGGATGTGATCAAATCTCAGTCCCTAGCTCTGCCAACGAGGTGGCACCTCTGTGATTGACTCCTAACCATAGTCCATTATCTTCAAAGCCAAGCTTCCACAGCCATTTGCACAACAGAGCCAGATTGAAATCCCTAATATTTTTATTGCCTACTTCTCCCATCTCCTTACTCCTGCAAACTCTACCCCAGGCGACATCGTACCACCCCTTGCATCTGTCTCCGCTATCATGCTAGAAGAATGTTGATTGAATAGACTTTAGCCTCTTTACAATCATCTACGAGATTTGAAATATGGAAAGGAAATAGATAGGGAGACTATCCAAAACAGATTTATAGAGCATCAACCCCCCCCCCATAAAAGAGAAGCCTCGCCTTCCAACTTGTCACTATGGATTCATACCTTTGCACTACATTGTGCCAATCACAACAGTGCAAGACTCTTGGAGACAGTAGGAGACCCAAATAAGAGAAGGGGAAGTCGCTAATATAGCAGCCTAAAATGAAAGTCGCTCTCGTAAGAACCCTATCTTCTATGTTCATTCCCACAATTTGACTTTTGCTGAAATTCACCCTAAGGTCACTGACTTCCTCCCACAATTCCAACATTAGCCTGATCACATAAACCTGACTTTGTCCTCTGCTAGAAATAGTATAGTATCATCAACTACAGATAGGTGATGTGAACACCATCTACCCAGACTTGGAAGACTCTAATGAGACCATGAGTTTCAGCTCTCAGCCACATCCTACTCATAATATATGCTATTAGCACATAAAGAAGAGGGGACATCGGGTCTCTAGGACGAAGGCCTTCCCCATTGTGGAAAGAAGAGGTAGGCTCTCCATTGACTAGCACTGCAAATATGGCTGACGAAACACAGGCACGAATTTATCCAATCCCTCTCTCATCAAAACTTATCTTCACAAGAACATCAAACAAGCATCACCAATTGACATAGTCATGAACTTTCTCAAAATCTAACTTAAGAACCACCCCTCTTCCTTTGATTCTTCATAGCATATAGACACTCATGAACTAATAAAAAAATTTCTTGGATACGACATCCCCTGATGAAACCCCTTGGTAGCCACCAACCACTATGTCAATCATAGTGTCGAGTCTCATGGCCAGCAGCTCAGTGATAATTTTATAAGTTCCAATGGGTCTAAAATCAAGAAGGCACTATGCTTCTTGCTTCTTGGAGATGTGGACTAAGAGGGTCTTATTGATATCACGTAAATGTGTTCATCTCTCCTGAAACTCCCGCACTGCAAGCAAGAAGTCAATCTTGATGATGTCCCAACACTTCTGAAAGAGCACCATGGGAAAGCCATCTGGATGAGAGGCATTGTCCCCTGCAAGAGAGAAAACAGCCTTTTAGACCTCATCCTTCAAGAAGGGCCGAAAGAGGGCTCACTTTCCTTAGGAGAGAAGCGAGGGAGGAGATCATCAGCGACCAATGGCCTAACCATGACATCCTCAGTAAAGAGTTTAGAATATAAGCCCCTAGCTTGTAACCTAATATCCTCATCTTTGGTAAAGAATCGTTCACCAACTTTGATACATATAATGGAGTTGATTCACTTCCTTCCAAAGGTAATCAGTTGAAAGTAAGCAATGATCATGTCACCTTCCTTGAGCCATCTCTCTCTAGATCTCTGCTTCCAATAGATCTCTTCGCTCGTGAGGATTTCTTCAAAATCCAACCTAAGTCTATCCCAGAGCAACTGTTGGCGTCTAAACTTGACACCCTAATGCAGTGAAACGGCTCCGGTAAATCCAATTTGAAAGGGCCCTCTGGGGATGAATCCTCAAAATTATTCAAGTCAAGACCAGGTAAAATCAATGGAATAGGCAACAATTTGATACGGTGCCAAATCAAGCTAAAATTGAGGTACGACGCCGGATCAATGCAAAATTGCATCCCGGAGGGATGAAATAGACCCAAAACGACAGGAAACCAAAGTGTTCTTAAAAATGCATTGTTGAAGACTTAACTATAAGGATTCGGCAGCAAAAAAGCAAGAAATCAAGCCAAATTAGGTAAAGTTAGATGATACAACTACGGTGTCAAATCAACTTACGACTGAAAATGGTGCCGATCAATGCAAAATGGCGTCCCGGAAGGACAAATAGACACGAAATTGCAGGAAGACAAAGCATTCCTGAAGAGTACTTGTTGCGGACTCAACCATGGGGACTCGACAGCGAAAAGGGCAAAGACTAAGCCAAACCAGGCGAACTTAAGAGGCCACAACTATGGTGCCGGATCAGGTTACAACTGAAAATGGCGCCGGATCAATGCAAAATGACATCCCGGGGGACGCAATATACACAAAATTGCAAGAAGCCAGAGCATTCCTGAAGAGGCACTACTGCGGACTCAACCATGGGGACTCGGTAGCGAAAAGGGAAAAGACTAAGTCAAACCAGGCGAAGTTAAAAGGGGGCAACTACGGTGCCGGATCAGGTTACAACTATCATCAGATCAATGCAAAATGGCGTCCCGGGAGGACAAATAGACACGAAATTGCAGGAAGTCAGAGCATTCCTGAAGAGGCATTGTTGCGGACTCAACCATGGGGACTCGGCAACGAAAAGGGCAAAGACTAAGCCAAACCAGGCGAAGTTAAGAGGCCACAACTACGGTGCCGGATCAAGTTACAACTGAAAATGACGTCGGATCAATGCAAAATGGTGTCCCGGGGGACGAAATATACACAAAATTGCAGGAAGCCAGAGCATTCTTGAAGAGGCACTGCTGCGGACTCAACCATGGGGACTCGGCAGCGAAAAAGCAAGCGGTCGAGCCAAATCAGATAAAGTCAAGGGACAAAGGCTATGGTGTCGGATCAGTTTGAAACTGAAACAAGGCACCCTAGCAGTATAAAGCTGCATCCCGGAGGGAGAAAAGAGACCTAAAATTGCGGGAAGCCAGAGCATTCCTGAAGGGATAGCGCTGCAGACTTAACGGTGAGAATTCGACAGCAGAAAAGGCAGCGAAGCAATGTGAACCCGCACCATGTATGCTGTCGGGACACCTCTAATTTTTGAACATTTCAGAGTGAATCGGCACCATGATATGTCAAATATGGCGTCGAATGTCATCCACGTTTTCTGTGTGAACTCAGGTGCCAGTTCATTAACCCCTATAAAAGGGGCTCGTCTGCAAGAAAAAATGGGGACCCTTGACTAAAAAAAAAAAGGAGAAAAAAAAGAAGGAGGAGGAGCCCAGAGAAATCTTCTCCGCAATACTCTGAGGAAAGAAAAAAAGAGAGAGAGGGAGAGAAGAGAGCAAGGGCAGCAGAAAGAAAAGAGAGAAGGGAAAAAAATACGAGAAAGAAAGAGGTAGAACACCCATTGTAGATAGGGAGTTGGTCCTGAATTGTGCCTAGAGGGCTTCTCTTGTATTCTGATTATTGATTATGAAATTTTGTGCATGATTCAAAGCCGTTGTGTATATCTCTTTGTTTACTTACTGTTCGTGATCTTTTCTTTCCTCTTCTTCTTTGTGCCGTAATCTAGTCACTAATCGAAATTCCAGAGCGATTTAATCCAGCCTGAATAAAGACCCGATCACTCCGGTCAAGGGAAATTTTCTCCTATGGGAATCTACGTTTGGAATCAACTCTAAATCATGGGCATGATCCCAAGTCGAGGGCCACCCAAGATCTTCCCGTGACGCTCTAAACTGGTCGGGACATTTCTTAAAAAAAAATATCACTCATAGGGGCAAGGCCCCGTGAGGATCTGGCATTGGTGGGGAGCCATTTCGTCAGAAAAGCAGCCCTGGAGGTCCTACAGTTTTAATTTCGCTCTCTGAAGCGTAAGTTTGCCGCCGGTTACCGAACCCCTATTTCAACCCCCCGTTGAGTCAGATTTGAAGAGCCCAACTCGGTTCCTTCCCAGGGAAATGACCGTGCTCTGGCAAGCTAACATGATGGCTATAGGCAGAGCTCGGGGTCGCCAAACTTTCGGCCTAGTCTGAGCCCCTCTCTCACCGAGTCTCTTCCGAACGCATTCTCCCATGGTGTGCCATGTTCCAGCACGACAAAAAGGGTGTTTTCATGAGTAGAAACGCGATCCGTCGTGGGCAAGATCACAGTATCTGAGCTCGCCCACGCTATGGCTGAGGTCCGAACTCCCGAGAATCCCAATTTCCGTTCTGGCCATGGCTACTTCTACCTGGGTTTTCACCGCCTCCCCCATAGCACCTCTACTGCCCGGTGTTAATACACTACCAGGATTGGGCTGCAAGGCTATCAAATAGGCCCTGCTGCCGGATCACCTCGTAACCAAGGGTTGCCAACGCTGCTGGCATAGTCTCAGTATGGATTTGTTCAAAACCCTGTAGATATTACAGGGGGGGTTTCCGTCGATCACTAACAGGGATTCATGTTTCGATTCTGGCACCCGAAAGTTCCATGGTCGATCGGCTCCTTTCTTTCAATAAACGATTTATGGTAAAATGGGTGGAGTCGAACAGCAAAGATATGCCTAAAAGGCACATTGATGTAATCGCAGTCTTACTCATAGTTTCCAGAAATTTTGGATCACCTGGTAGGCTAGTCCTCGGGGATACGATGTTACAGGTAAACACGAATGTCGCTACTTCACGCGTACTCGAACGATTAAGGGACCATCTTGGACCTCCGTGAATGAACACCCGCTTTTCCCCCCAAGGTGTCCCAGGCGTAGAAGAGATGCTGCCGAAATTTTGCCAAAATTATGGACTTGGAGAGATTTCCGAAAGATTCAATCTGGAAGATCGCGTGTCTCAAGAAATGGTGTTGTATCACCCAAACCTTTTAAGGCAGTGGCTATCTATCAGTGCACACCTTTTCTATATATAAAAAAATGAATAAAAAAGAAATGAGAAAAAAATAATATATATAATACGACCAAAACAATAAAAAATACATGAATAAATAAAAAAAGAAATGACGAAAAAGAAAAAAAGAAGAAAATTAGAAAGAAACATGGTAACAACGAAACAGTTGAGTAATGTAAGGTTTCTTCCTCGCTAATAAAATTGTCTCGTTACAAATAATTTCTGACCCTCGCTACAAATAATAAAATTTTTCGAACATTTTTATGCATTCATTAATCTAAACTCCAGGCCATAGGGCCCTTTCTCCTGGCGATTAATCAAGGGTCTTCTCCCTCCAAAGAGATGTAATTAGCATCGTGGCCTTTAATGTACGGCGGATCTTGGGTCGTGACTCAATATCCCTTGTTGTCTGATCGGCCAGACGACGCGCGCATACGCGACTTCAAACCCTTCATCTTTGGAGTCAGAATAAGTTGTCACCTCGTGATTGACATGTCTGCGCACATGAAATAATAAACAAACATCAAATATCTAACAAAAAGGATTTATTTAATAAAAAGAGAGGAAAATTTTCCATCTCCCACAACTTGGCACGCCCGGTGGGATTGGACCTCCCTTCATCTCTTCGCCAGGATTAAGGGCTCTACGGCCTTCCCGTGAATACTGATAGTTTGCTTTAATGATCTGTAGGTAACGCTCCTTGATTGTCATGGCTGGAGTTCAATTTGGATTCGGAGTCATCCATGACCACGCTAAGTACGGTTACCTAGCCATCCCGACCAGGTTCGAGGATTTCCCTCCTGTGGTTGGCTTCCCCAATTTCTTAGGAGTGGCCTTCGTGAGCATGCTAAACACTGAAGTAACAGAATCTGTGAAGACTACCGCTATCAAGGCCGTGTCTACTGAGGCCAGAATTACATCCAGCTCTACCAATTGCAAGAAGTTCGAGACAGTCACCTGTTATGTTCACCATGTCAACTCGAGCGCCGGTTCAACCAACAAGGAACCAGCTCCCTACAAGAGAACAGTTTCAAGAAGAAATGTTGTTGTTCCCAAAAACTGGCTATCTACCACCGGCAAATCTGTGCTGATTGGAAATATCAGAGTCTATCTGAATGGTCGAAAAGCTTGAGTCATATCGGACCGCATTATAACATCGGCTCCGGTACACAACTCTTTTCAATTGTTGCCCGGGAATAGAAGAGAGTATGTTGTGCCTAGCCGCAGGCCAAGAGATAATTTGGCCCCAAAGCTACTTAAATTCAAGCAAGTTTGGGTGCCTAAGAGGGCTCAGGCGCCCCCAACAGCCCACCGCAACTCCAAGGCAATCAAGGAGAAGAAGCCCAGACGAGAGATACATGCCAGCCCTGGTGTCTCCTCCACCAGCATTCAAGACACATGCACGACAGGAAAATATGTGTTGCTATTCTAAATACCACAAAAGAACCACCAAACTAGGGCGCCTGGCCTATATGCCCCCTGTGCAGAAAAGGGTGCCATCACCCATATTCTATCCCTCACAAGAACAAGAGGAGATAAGCCAAGCTGTGTGAGGATATTTTCGTGGACTTGAGAATGCCTCTCTGGGACAGCAGAGACTGCCGAAAGCCATGAATGTTGCTGAGGAAGGTCAGGAGTACCAAACTCCATTGAATGATGAAGCAGAAGGCAACGGGGTGGGCTGCTATGAGTCTCCTCCTCAAGAAGAGACGAAGCCGAGAGTCTCGGTCTTCGAAAGATTGACCTTCCCTTAAAAGCTTGCAAGAAAAGTGAAGCAAAAGAATGGTCTTCTGCGTACATACACTTGCCATATGGCCGGAGTGGCAAGTCGATATGGAGCTTTGCCTACCGAGCACGAAGAATTGTCCAAGCTAACTGAAAGGTCGGGCCCTCTCACCAGAAGGAGAAGAGTCGTGAATGAAGCTTTAAAGATTCCCATTGAAGATATGGTAAAATGGTCGGTCACCGGCAAGGATTCATGTTTCGATTCTGGCACCCGAAAGTTCCATGGTCTGTCGGCCCCTTTCTTTCAATAAACGATTCATGGTAAAATGGGTGGAGTCGAACAGCAAAGATATGCCAAAAAGGCACATTGACGTAATCGCGATCTTACTCATAGTTTCCAGAAATTTCGGATCCCTAGGCAGGCTAGTCCTCGGGGATACGATGTTATAGGTAAACACGAGTGTTGCTACTTCACGCGTACTCGAACGATTAAGGGACCATCTTGGACCTCCGTGAATGAGCACCCGCTTTTCACCTCCAAGGTGTCCCAGGCCTAGAGAAGATGATGCCAAAATTATGGACTTAGAGACATTTCCGAAATATTCAATCTGGACAATCGCGTGTCTCAAGAAATGGTGTTGTATCACCCAAACCTTTTAAGACAGTGGCTATCTATCAGTGCACACCTTTTCTATATATATAAAAATGAATTAAAAAAATGACAAAAAGAAAAAAAAGAAAATTAGAAAGAAACATGGTAATAACGAAATAGTTGAGTAATGTTAGGTTTCTTCCTCGCTAATAAAATCGTCTCGTTACTAATAAATTCTGACCCTCGCTACAAATAATAAAATTTTTCCTACATTTTTATGCATTCATTAATGTAAACTCCAGGCCATAGGGCCCTTTCTCCTGGCGATTAATCAAAGGTCTTCTCCTTCTGGAGAGATGTAATTACTATCGTGGCCTTTAAAGTACGGCGGGTCTTGGGTCCTGACTCGATATCCCCTGTTGTCTGATCGATCAGACGACGCGTGCACACGTGACTTCAAACCCTTCATCTTTGGAGTAAGAATAAGTTGTCACCTCGTGACTGGCATATCTGCGCACATGAAATAATAAACAAACATCAAACATCTAATAAAAATGATTTATTTAATAAAAAGAGAGGAAAATTTTTCATCTCCCGCAGTAGCCAATCAGATTCATCCAACAAACCTGCCTTTTCCGAATAGTCAAGACCCACAAGCTGCTCCACAATCCTACCTTTAACCACTTTACCGAGTAAAGTCTTGCCTGCACCTTAATCCTTTAGCACTTGCACAACATACTTAAATTTACACACAAGTCTAGACATAAAAGACTGGTCTTGCCTCCAAACATTTCAGGCCCCTCTGATGGTATCCATAAATCTCGACTCTCAAAACTAATATCTTTCCAATCTGAAATTAGGCCTCCCTAAATGCCTGCAACTAGTCTTCGACAAAATGGATTTATGGTCCAAAACAAATCTAGCCAAGCAACAAACCTGCACATGAGAATAGTGGTCCTCTCACTCTATAGAAACAAGAAACCTATCCAACCTAGAACAAGAACGATCTATCCTCGTATTGGACCAAGTAAATTGAGCATTTAATAAATTGATACCGATTAGTGCAGCATCACCAATGTAGCCAAGAAAATCTTCCATATCCCCTTGTTTAACTCAAGGAAATAAATAGATAAATATTTCTCTTTTGAGAAAAAAATGCACAGTCATGATTATTTAAGTAGCGGGTGTATTATTATTTTCGTGAATTTAAGGTTTATCAGACAATTTGGGTTTGGATACGGGACATTTCTCCATCGAGCGTAGTCAATGTTTATTTATATTGACGTAAAGTCTGAATACCCTTGATTAACTGTCAAAGAAACTCTTTTTGACCTCTACAATATTCGTTGTGATATTAGGGATTTTATCTAACAAATTCAATCAAAGAGATCACCCATTAGAGACACATCTGTAGGAGAAAACTAAACATTTCATTCTTTGGATTCGTCTTTACAAAAATACATGGAATCCTGATTACACAGTCGGGTCATTTGATTTACATTTGGCCTTAATTTCACCACCGGAATAGACGGTTAAATTTGAGTTTCATAGATATCAAACCATTTTTTGGGTATATTTGCAATTTCTGACCCATCCTGGGTATCTCTACAATTTTGGACTATTTTCTAGATATTTCTATAGTTTCTGACCCTTCAGGGGTATTTTGTAATTTTCGACCCTTCCAGAGTATTTTTTGCAGTTTCCGACCCTTCTGGGGTGCTTTTGCAGTTTTTGACCATTCCAAGGTATTTTGGTAGTTTTTGACCCTTCCAAGGTTTTTTGGTAGTTTTTTGACCCTTCCAGAGTATTTTGGCAGTTTTTTTGACCCTTCCAAGATATTTTTACAATTTTCGACCCTCCCAGGGTATTTTGACAGTTTTTGACCTTTCCAGGGCATTTGGCAATTTTTTGACCATTCCAGGGTTTATTTGAGGCTCTGAACCCTTTCTAGGTTTATTTGTGATTATCCCCTGAGTAGGGTTTTAGAAAAGCTCAGGGGCATTTGTGTAGTTTGTCCAGACCAATGATATTTTTGTAATAATCTGGACTGAACAAGGGGATTTCGTGTAATCTTGACATGAGGCGCAAGTCCCTCCTTGGTGGAGACACGTTGGCCAAAGACTCTCGAGAGATTGCTTCACCTTCTCAAGCTCTCATGGGTTTAGGTCCAACTTCACACGTCCATCAGCGCAACGCTGGGGATTGACCTGCCCGGTTAGGTCACGGGGGTCAAGGGGGTAGCACCCCTTGCAGGGGTTTCTGGGGGGCGGAGCCCCAGGGAAGAAAATTTTCATATAATCCCTCTCCAAGGAGTTCTGCCCCTGGGAAGAAAATTTTCTTATAATCCCTCTCCAAGGAGTGGCACAAGGGACATCACCATAAGGGCATTTATGCAGACCTTTTTTGTAAAAGTTGAGCCGCTTATGGGGTTCTTGATTATTTCAAAGAATCACATTATTTTTTCGAAAACATTTACAATGAGATTACATTAACCACAACACAAGAACATGTGTGCGGACTAAGGAGGGACAGTTTTATAGCATACCCTCACTATGAGCACAAGCACAATACAAGTACAAACACAACCCGAAGGATGAGCCTTCAGAAGCACAAGCACAAACACCCTCCTTCTCTCCTCTGCTCTCTGTGTGTTTTGTCTGTCTGGGTCCCACTAGGGGGGTATTTATAGAGCCCTCGGGCGGTTGTAGATTGATCCAGTCCAAACCATTCACTTGGGGGGTTGGATCCGGTCCAAAACATTCATTTGGGGGTTTGATCCGGTTCAAACCCCTCAGGTGGGGATTGGATCCGGTCCAAAAATCCCCATGGGAGTTGGATCTGGTCCAAAACCCCATGTGGGGGTTGGATCCAATCCAAACCCCCCATGAGAGGTTGAGTCCGGACCAGGGGGTTTGATCCGGTCCAAAACCCCAAGTGGGGGTTGGATCCGGTCCAAACTCTCATGTGGGGTTGGATCAGATCCAACCCCCCTTATGGAGGGAATGGGGGGGTCGACATCGTGTGTGTGTGTGTGTGTGTGTGTGTGTGTGTGTGTGTGTGTGTGTGTGTGTGTGTGTATATATATATATAAATATGTATATATAAATAATTAGTTTTTTAATCAATTTTTGACTTCAACACTCCCGTAAGAGGATGATCACATGTCCTCTTACAAGGTGCAGCCACTATATTAAAGTCGCCACCTACACACCGAGGCCAGCCTGAGTCGTGATGACACAGAAGCAATTCTTCCCAAAAAAGTCTCTTTCCTTCTCTTCTTTATGGCCCATGTACTCCAAGAAATCCCAAGAGAAGCCGTCCCTAACATTTCATAAGTGGAGGGAGATAACCCCTCTTCCAACCTGCCTATGTTCCTCCACCCCCTCGACTCAAAATTATTCCAAAAAATCATGATACCACCAAATCTCCTCTCAGACGGAGAAGCCACATCCTTCAAGAGTCTAGCTCCCCCAATATCTCTCAAGACTCCCCATCCCCCTCACATTTGAACTCTTATAGGCACAGGATGTCGATTTTACATCTTTTGACAAACTCCTTCACCACCCTCCTCTTCTCACTCCCACAAATCCCCCTCACATTCCACAAAACAATCCTCATAAAGATGAAGAAATGTTCCCGCATCCCTCCCCCTCTTGCTCACCCCTCTTCTCCTCTCCTCCATCGTTCACCCCTACCGCCCTCTTGTATGACTGGCTTTTTGCATCCCACGCCATATTTATCAACTACCTCTTATGTACCTTGTTAAACACCACTTTAAGATCCTTATCCAAACCCGCGAAAGATATTCCCACCTCGCCAGCTAGCTCCCTCAATTACGTGTCTGTCAACCTTTCCACCACCCTAACCATTTCCTTCACCTCCTCTCTTCCTAGTTTATCCTTTTCCGGCAGCCCCTCTACATCAGACTACCCCTACTCCAAGTCCTTGGCCCCTCCCGGAGTCTTCGGAACAATATCCTCCCCCCCGTAAGGCTGGTCCGCCACCTCTGTGTTGGGGCTTGGCTGCCGGATTGAACCCGGCCCCCTGGGCCTCCCTGACAAGAGGCAGAAGACAGCCCAACTGCCCGGGGGACTGCGAGCTCCCTGTCACTGCACTCACAGCTACACCAACAATTTTCTTCCTTTGCCACCCCACCAGGTGTAATGGAGCCTTGTAGCGCCCCTTGCATCTAAGAGGGGAGCTTGTGAAAGGTGCCCAAGGTGCCAGTCGGTGGCACAAGGATGACAATTTCGGTTTCGGTTTCGACCCAAAACCAAATAAAATACTATTTTTTTGCAGGGGAGTTGGCGTCCGATTTCGCCCGATTTCGCCCGGTTGGTTTCAGATCGTTTAGGACCGAAACCGATACATTTCAGCTGAAACATATCGGTTTTGGCCGAAACGGCCATCCATGCGGTGGCACCACCTGAGAGTACCCACCATCCCCTAGTATGGAACACGGTAAGACCTTGCGGTCATCTAGGAAGGTCCCCGACTCCAACACCAGACGCTCTGCCTGTAGCAAGGGCAAACGGAGAGACTCCACCGGAAAAGGGATGCACCAAGGCAATCACCGGCAACAGCCACCAGATGGAATGGCATCACCAGCCTGATGTAGCGGGGGCCGGGCTATAGAAAAGAGCAGGTGGGTGAGAAGACTCCTATCGGGTCCCGAATGAAAGGGTGGAGGTTGTCGCCCTAATTCGTCCCACCGCTGCTCCTACATCTCCGGCTTGACGAGCACCCTTACGAGGAAAACCTCCCCTCAAACATCGAGAGCACCAATGGCACAACAGCGGGGCTGCAAAACCTGTTGGTGGCCTCGATGGTTGTGATCAACCTAGCCAAAGCAAAATGCAGGCTGCCAGCCTCCACCGTCCCAAAGCTCCAGAGCAAGAGGGAGACCCCCTCCTCATCACAGAGGATCAGCGGGATCCCCATCAGGCTGACACAGAGGCAGACTTCCCTAGGATTGGGGAAGGTCCCTCTCGCCATAGAGCATCTCTAAATGCGGAAGAGGAGGACGCCGTCAGCCAACAAAAAACCCACCCCCACCGCCACTGCCATGGCATCTTCACTTCGGTCGACTGCTAGGAAGCCTTCCTCGTAAAACTGGGAGACCTCCCATTGGCCCCTCCCCTCTCCCCGTCTGTCCAACAGGACCCTAACCGACTCCCCACCCACCCCTCCTTCCACTGGAGATACCCAAATGCAGCACAGGAGCGAGTCTACCCAGCCGTGAAGCATCTCGGGGGATTGGTCCAACCTCCAAGCAGGCACGGTGTGACGACCCGGATCCCGGATACCGGATATACCCGATAGAACTACCGAGTAGACCCGATACCACTTGGAAACCGCGAGACCTCCCAAGAGCGGTAAAGCTCCGAAGGGATAAAAGACATGTGTAGAGTACATTGAAGCCACAGAGATATAACAGTAAGCAATTAAATTTCATTAGATCGATTTGCTAAAGTAGCAGAAATAAAATTACTTTTTAATTAACAATTCCAATTTAACAATTATATCAGAGTCCAGCCCAAAAGAAAGACAGTAAGTCTAGCAGTACAGTCAACTGAAAAGAAAGACGTACCTAGAAAGTCGGGGGAAGCCCGACTAAGGTACCAGCTGGCAGCTACGGACTCGCACACCAGGAACCGCAAAAGCAGAACGATGCCACCCACCTGAAAAGTAGGGGTGAACCTCGTGTCACTGGCCCAGTAGGGGTCACGCGGATCCCCACTGAAAAATAACGCAGTAACACGGAACAACAGCTAAAACAGCAGTAGTAGTAAAGTAGGAAAACTACCACTAGAAAGCTGTAAAAGAAAACCGGAACGGAAGGAGTAGAAACAGCTCAAAGAAAAGGGAAAAGCCGTACCGAACAAGCGCGACCGCCGGACTAACCTCGGCTCCCCAAACTACTCCAGGCAGCAACAGGAAGGCGAACTCTGATCTGACAAGGTCAGGAGTTACCGATCTGTCGGGCCTACAAAGACGGGCAAAAAGCCTAGGAAGAATCTAGACAGACACCGACGCTCTAAAGCATACATGACTCGATTGCCATGCACGCTCTTCTAGACATGACCACACACACACACACGACTAGAACGTCGTGCACACGACACAACACTGACCTCGGGCAAGACCACGAGAGGGCTAACCCGGAAAGGTCACGACGTGCGAGAAACACGAGAGTCACGTGTCACATGACGGAAGCACCTCCTCACTAGAAGAACAGCCAGCTGCGTCCACTGACGTCTTATGCTGCGCCTACAAGTGTCTCGTCTGCGCTGTCACCCGAAACACGACAGAGACTAAGACACGCTCAGAACCAAAACAGGAACTACAGTAGCGAGTGACTAGACAGGGTAACGCCCGTCGGCGTCAGTCCAACGCCCCTGACCACGTGTGCACACACCGACTCTTGCTGGAGAGCCAGGCCTCTAGCTAGTTTTCCCCACCCAGCAGGACGCCACTATACAGCGGGGGCCCACGGAAACTAGCTTACAAACCGTATATCGGGAACTACCTTCGCCACCAACTCCCAGGTGGGTCGACACGTCGTAACGTGTCGTAAGGCTACGACTAGTGGAGGCTCACTAGACACAGAGACTCTAAAACAAGAGTGATGTAGTACAGACAGGCAAGGAAGCACTGTCGCACGTACTACGAAACACCAAGGCAGCAAGACAACTGCCAACAGACTCAGGACAAGGCGACTAGACCTACTAACACAACGATCCTTGAGTCTCACAACTCGGAGTCAAGATCGTTGTACAACGACAGAGACACGCCACCAATCGGTCTAATCCTAAGCCAGAGAAAACAACCGTAGAAAATGACACACGGAGACCTGAGGGATCAACGAGACCTTCAGTACACCTGGACACGTAAACCGAGGTAAGACGATATCTCGAGGCACCCAGAACCATGTCTCGAACTGGACAAAACCGCCGAGACACACAAGGTCACCTGTCAACCACTGAGTCACCCCGGTTGACCGGAACCGGACAATGACGATTCAACAGTAGGAAAGAGAATCCTACTCCAAGCAGAAAAACTCATGGCTACCTCATAACGTAGTCTTAGCCCTCATAGGACGTCAGGAGACATCCACAGGACAACAGGCAGACCACAAGGTCAAGCCAAGACATACGAAAATCTAAACGACGAAGAACAACCCTCTGGGCATAAACGACTCCTTATCCAGCCGCCAGGCGAACCAAGCAGCCAAGGAAGTAGCCGCAACGCACACAGAGACAAGGATACCGGCAGTCGTGGGTAGGGCCACGAGATGATTGTAGCGATCAAGGATATGACCACTAGGATCAGTCAACTCTAGCTGACCTGCCCGACAAACCACCCAGCGGTCTATAGAAGACACGCGACACGGACTAGCTAACCGTCCTATGACACACACACAGACAGACGGACACAGATCAGGCCATCACGGCCAGAAGATACAACCACGAACTCAACTCACTGGGCGGTCACAAAGGGGTCGCTCAATGAGCTGAACGGTCCGGACAGGGCCGCTCAATCGAACAGAACGGTTTAAACGGAACCGCTCAACGGGACAAACCTCAAGGTACTGAAAGACTGAACGGTTAGGGTTGGACCGCCCCAGGCATAGAGCAGTTAAGGGAAAGCCGCTCAAGTCAACCGACCTACTACAGTACTCGGTCAGACGACGGTCGGAACGGTCTAGGGACAGACCGCTCAACGCACAGGACGGCTAAGGGAGAACCGCCCCATGAACCGCCTTAAAATGTTGACCCAAGGTCAACCGTGCTAAGTGGTCAAGACCTGGCCGCTCAACACCACGGGAAAAACAGAACGGCTGGGAACCAGCCGCTCAAGTGGACTGGGCGGCTCACACCTGGCAGCGCCATCCACTGGGCGGTCTGTCGCGCGACCGCGCAGACGCCCACCGACTCACTCTAAACGGTCCAAAACCAGCCGCCCTAAGCCCAACGCGGTTAATGTTAAACCGCGTAGGCGTCACGGCGAGCAAACCACAGGATCGGCCCGATCGTGGCCTTTCCACGCCCCGTTCGTTCCGAAACGAAGGCGATACATCCATAACAACAATATACAACACTTAGACTCCAACGGGAGTCGAATCGGCCAAGAAACAGCGAGAAACGGGCGATTTCTTCAAATCGACCCAAATGGAATCACCGGACTTCCCGGGCTCCTAATGGTCCCGAATGACCGCCAATCGACACGAAATCAGTGACTATAGAACGCGGACGTTCCAGAGAGTCCATTGACACTAACTGATCTAAAAATCGTCGCCGTTTTCCGACGAACCCATCGAACTCCCAAAACCACGGTTTTACCTAAACGAGCCCAAACTCGCCCGTTCTAGCACCGAACAACGTGAAACTACAGGGAAAACGTGCAGGAGAAGTAGGTGATCCGTCTCCCTACCTCCACCGAAGAAACCGTGCGCCGAAGCGACTAATCCGTGCCGAAAATGCCAAAACACGAACCGCGCCGATCTCGGAATCCACCGAGGGATCGTGCCACGCAACGCTCAAACCGTCGCTCCATCCCGCGTCCCGATCACTCCATCGCGTTCTCGCCTCGGCCAGCTCTCCACGGTCACGCGCCCCGCGTCGAACGGTCCTGAGACGAGAGAGAACGAGAGAGAGAAAGAGATGAGAGAAATGAGGGAGGAGAGAGGGTGAAGAAGAAATAAATAAAGACCTAATAAGAATCCAATAAGGATCTAGGGCATTACATCCTCCCCTCCTTCAAGAAATTTCGTCCTCGAAATTTAAGGACTAGCAAAGGAGAAGCATTGAAGAACAACCCCACGACACAACTTGAAACGACACGAATCTCGAGAGAACACAGTTCAGAGGAACATAGTCAGACCATAATCACTGGCACACGCTCTGGATCGAGCACGGCACCCAAGTGAACACAAGTCCAACACCTCCGAAACAGGGCAACGTCGCTTACGTCTCGCAGGGAAGGAGACACGACACATGCCACGAAAACAGATATCGAGAAAACGAAACAACAGACACGGCGAGTATCAGCTTAAACAAGGAGACAGTCCTCTCGGCTGACAGCTCGACAATAACATCGGCTCCAGTGCCAAAGGCAACAGGGAACACCTAGCACACAGGACGCCAACGACAGCACTGGACCACAAGCACAATCAAGTCAGCCCTCATTCAGACATTATATCTGATCGAGTCGCATGCTAACTCTACTAGGAAAAGAGAGTATAGCAAAGCTAACTAACAAGACCTGGTCCACATAGTGCCAAAACAGACAGACAAAATCATAGAGAAACAGCGCTAAAACGACAACAACGGCAGCAATAACACTTGCAGGATCCCGGCTCCGTACTGAACACAGAACCACGGAACACAACCGCAAGCTGGGTCACATCAAGGTACAACGACAGCTGAACACACGACTACAAGGAACTAGTCATGTATCGAGCAGCTCACCAAGAACAGACCCACAACAACAAGAAAAACAATCTCGGGGAACGCATCTCAAGGACCACGAGCATGCCTCGAGAAGACAATACCCAAGAAAAGAGAATACGGAGCAGAGGGTACTCAATCAGCATGAATGCCGACAGATTCCCCAATGCTCACAAATGCCAATGTCAACACCAGAATGATTCTAGCAACAGCACGGCAGCAGGCAACATCAAGGCACAGGAAGCCAAGATGATGTTATATCGAGAAGAACGAAATTCTCGACTGTCCAGAATCTCACAACAACGATTCTCGACCTGTGGGTGACCAGCCCACACGCTTCCGCTAAGCACTCAAACAACGCACACAGGTAACAGAGAATATCTCGGTATCCGCATCTCAGCACACACACGGCGCCATCGCAACTCATAAAAATTGTAACATAACACGCCACGAGTACTGATCCTGCGAGCAACCGATCACAAATAACCTAAGTGCAAACAAAGGAGAGTACGAGCTTCAGCACAAGACACAAAGAAAATGCTAGTCTCAGCTTACCTATACGTCCTGAAACAATAAACGAGCCTTCACAACACATCGACCGCTAGACACGGCACGACAAACACGGCGCACAACGGCTCTCAACACAAGGATTAGGTCCGAAGCCAAGTAACCGTAAGACAAGGAGCAGATCCGGCTCAGATTAAACAAAGTCCACCCTTAAGTAGACGCAAGACAAAGGCATCCCCAAGACGGCAATTCCAAGGCTTACCTCGAAAAGACTCCACCAGACGGGATGAGAAGCATCAAGCTCGACTAACAGCAGCTCACCAGGAAGGGAAATCCTAGGTTCGCCCGAGCATCTTCTCAAACAAGGAATCTAATCGACCACTTCAACCGAAGCGAAACACATCAGTAGCTGAACATACTTAAGGTAGGACGACCAAAACAACGTAAGAACGTGTACGGCCATCACACCAACTCGAAAAGTCACCAGCCACCTGAACAAATCACGGAAAAGATCTCGAACAATGTACCGCAGATTCAAGCCTATCGGCGAACTCTGCCAAGTACAGCATGATCGAGACGAACACCACAACGAAAAAGGAGCATCCCGTCACATTCTGACGAGAGCAAAACCATCTCGTCCAGTGCTAATACATCACGCACAAGACGACACACAGAAAACGAAGCGACAAAGAATCGCAAACCTAAGCCAGCGAAAGTGTAATGACCCGAGAATCCGATTACCGGGAAGGCCCGATAACCCGAGACTCGAACCGCCGCCCACGAGCCGGGAGGGCTCGGAAGGGCTAAAAGGAGTGTGGAGGCACAAAGAAATAGGAAATAAAGCAGGACAAAACAACAATTAACAGAAATAAATAAACAACTACAACAGAGTCCAGTCCAACAGAAAGTACAGTCTAAAGCAGTAAAAACGTACCACATGCCAAGTGAACACTCGGCCCGGCAAGCTGGCAACTGAGAACCTCCACTCCGCACCCTCGAACCTTGAGGAAGAACCGCTACACCTGAAAAGCAGAGAATGAGTCTCCAAAATAGAGACTCAGCAGGGATCCCGCGGAACCCCAACCGGAAACAACGGCGGTAGCGGAAAGGAGAGCTACAACTACAGCAGGAACAGCAAACCGGTGGCCGGTCAAAAACTCGGCACTACAGCTACTCCTACTGCCAGAAGGCAGACCTCGATCACACAGTCGAAGCTACCGAACCACGCTAGTACCACCTACCGAAGTAAGAACACACGGCAACCACGCCGTAGAGGCCTGTCCCCCGGACAGCCAACCTGGACACGCTGTCCAAGGTGCAACCCCGACCATCCGATCGCGGGTACCGCACCACGAGACGCCACCTCGGTAAAGCCACTAGCACTAGTCTCATGACGCGAAAACCAACACACGCGTCACGGCGAACCAACCGAAACTCAACGGTCAACACGACCGAAACCCGAAGGTCAAAGTCACGGAAACTGACAGTCTGTCACTCCCAACTCGACGGGAGTACCACCCACTAGAAGCACAGCCGGTAGCGTCCCCTGACGTCTTACACCCCGCCGCAGGTGAACCGCCTGACGTGGTAGCTCCTACCAAAGGCGCAGACACCGTACAAGTAACCACAAACAAGTGACTAGCTGGGGTCACGCCCGTCGACGTGTGTCCAACCGCCCCCAACCACGTGTGCACACACAGACCGCGCGTCTCTGGTCTGGCCCTCTGACCGGCTTTCCCCTCAGCCGGACTCTGGCTGCAAGACGTGGGGCCCGACGGAAACCAGTCCAAAACCGTCTCGAAGGGTGAGTGCCCGTACACCACTCCCTGGTGCGACCAGCACCTCGTACTGGTGGGCTACGACTAGTGGAGGGTCACTGAAGGAGTAGACTCTCAAGTCAACGAAAAATAACGTCCACATCCGACGACGTACGGGGACCACCCCACGTACCGGCCCCGTCACACGGCGACCACAGTCGGAGAAGAAACAGGACTCGCAGTCCACGGCCACGCACGCACCTTACGCGAGAGTCGAGAAAACTCAAGTGGCGCTAAGCCACAGGGCTTGGGACAGTCCTCTAGACGCACTACACCCAACGGTCCTTGAGTCACAAGACTCGGGGTCAAGACCGTTGCACGTGACAGCACAAGGCCGTCAATCTAGTCCAATCTCTAGGTCTAAAACCACGGTAGCACGAGTACCGAGACAACTCACGAGTCGCCAAGACCACTCCCTCGGGAAGGGAACACAAGGGACCAAGGCCACCCACACGGGCCACACGGAAAACACAGAAGCACGATTCCCAGGGCAGCACACAAGCCACCACGACGATTTCCCATCTTGTAGCAAGCGGGAAACCTCCAGCCCCAGGCCGGATAATTGGACTCGCAGTCCAAGGCCAAACACATGGCCCACATGGGAATTGCCTTCCAAAGAAATCCACGACATGCGGGGGAGACCCCACCGCACACCCACCGATGCACGGTGACTCGATCATGCGTAACACGAAAGCCCGGAACACGTGGGGTCACCCGGACCCACCACACCTACGGGCACGCTAATCGAGGCAACACGGTCTCTCCCGACACCCCAAAAACATGGACACAGAACCCATGGGGTGTCCGGGATACTCACAAGGCCGTAGGTCGACCACTGGGTCCCAACCGGGTCGACCGGAGACCAACACAACACAATCGGAACGCTAAAAGGTCACCTGGACCCTTAAGAGCACGGGCACGTAAAACGAGGTAAGTGGGACAACCTCTGGACACCCAAGGACACAGTCACGGAACTCCACGGGGTCTCCGAGACACTCACGAGACCTAAAGTCAACCACTGGGTCGCAACCGGGTCGACCGGAGGTCAAAACAGCGCAAACAGAAACCAGAACGTGGTAGTGGTCACCTGGTGACCGCGACCAGATAGTGGTCGACCGGGGACCGCGACCAGATGGTAGCGGTCGACCGGAGACCGCGACCATGCTGTCACGGTCACCTCACGACCGCAACTATCCAGGCGTAACCCCGATGGTAGCGGTCGCCCGAGGACCGCGACCAGATAGTAGCGGTCATCCCATGACCGCGACTAGACCAAAGCGGTCTATCGCACGACCGCGACGCTCGAAGGCCTCCTCGACCAAAACACAAAGGATGAACGCGGTTCTCCCAAGACCGCGACCAATGAACGCGGTTTCTGGTGGACCGCGACCATTTCGGAAAACCGAGAACGGCGGGAAAACCCCAAAAATCCACGTCACGCCCCCAAACATCCACGGATGAGGGGAAAAATATAGGGGAAGCCCCCAAATAACCCATAGCATGCATCTACGGCCTCGGATCGGCCAGAAACACAATGAAACGGGAGATCGGCCCACAAACCCTAAAACATGTATTTTGCCCAAATCACCCCGTTTGGCCCGCTCGGATCACCGTAGCCTACGAAACTTGCGGGAAAGGAAGTGCACGAGCTGGGGGTCCATCACCCTACCTCCACCGAAGATTTCGTGCACCGTGGACGCCGATCCACGAAGAAAACGCCGTTGAAGCCTCGCCGCTCCACGAACTCACGGCCGAGCTTCACCGCGCCACCACCGCCTCAATCCACATCCATCCTCGCCCGTGCCTCGCCCGCGCCGTCCCCGCCTCGCCCGTACTCCGCCCCGTCGGCCGCCGGAGAGAGAGGGAGAGGAGAGAGCGTGAGAAGAGAGAGGAGAGAAGGGAGAAATGAGAGGGGAGAGAAAGAAAAGAGTTATATATAGGAAAATCCGGAAATTCGGAAAAATCCCGAAAAATAGAAAATCACGCCCTCGCGATCCTCGGAACGCACCGATCGCAACGGTACCACTCGCGCCCAGGTGAACGGCCCGGTTCACCCGCAACGAGCTTCCGACGAAAAAGCCGAAACCCACACCGGGAATCGGAAAACACGCGCGGAAAAGCCGCGGAACGCTTCCGGGCCTCTGAAACGACTCCGGATCGCCCCGATCCGAACACGAAAGATGTCCGAAACGAAATTTCGGACACAGCAGAGTCAGACAGTCGGAGAAACCAGATCCGGGACCCACGAACGAGGATCCGAAAAACCCGGGGCATTACAGAAAGACTGTACTGGACTTTCAGGACTCTGGATACTGTATATCTCGGATTCCCATGTACTTCACACAACAACGCTCTGATAACTCAGAAAATAACTCCGAACATCTCAAACACTGCTCTGATACCACCTATGACGACCCGGATCCCGGATACCGGATATACCCGATAGAACTACCGAGTAGACCCGATACCACTTGGAAACCGCGAGGCCTCCCAAGAGCGGTAAAGCTCCGAAGGGATAAAAGGCATGTGTAGAGTACATTGAAGTCACAGAGATATAACAGTAAGCAATTAAATTTCATTAGATCGGTTTGCTAAAGTAGCAGAAATAAAATTACTTTTTAATTAACAATTCCAATTTAACAATTATACCAGAGTCCAGCCTAAAAGAAAGACAGTAAGTCTAGCAGTACAGTCAACTGAAAAGAAAGACGTACCTAGAAAGTCGGGGGAAGCCCGACTAAGGTACCAGCTGGCAGCTACGGACTCGCACACCAGGAACCGCGAAAGCAGAACGATGCCACCCACCTGAAAAGTAGGGGTGAGCCTCGTGTCACTGGCCCAGTAGGGGTCACGCGGATCCCCACTGAAAAACAACGCAGTAACACGGAACAACAGCTAAAACAGCAGTACTAGTAAAGTAGGAAAACTACCACTAGAAAGCTGTAAAAGAAAACCGGAACGGAAGGAGTAGAAACAGCTCAAAGAAAAGGGAAAAGCCGTACCGAACAAGCGCGACCGCCGGACTAACCTCGGCTCCCCAAACTACTCCAGGCAGCAACAGGAAGGCGAACTCTGATCTGACAAGGTCAGGAGTTACCGATCTGTCGGGCCTACAAAGACGGGCAAAAAGCCTAGGAAGAACCTAGACAGACACCGACGCTCTAAAGCATACATGACTCGATTGCCATGCACGCTCTTCTAGACATGACCACACACACACGACTAGAACGTCGTGCACACGACACAACACTGACCTCGGGCAAGACCACGAGAGGGCTAACCCGGAAAGGTCACGACGTGCGAGAAACACGAGAGTCACGTGTCACATGACGGAAGCACCTCCTCACTAGAAGAACAGCCAGCTGCGTCCACTGACGTCTTATGCTGCGCCTACAAGTGTCTCGTCTGCGCTGTCACCCGAAACACGACAGAGACTAAGACACGCTCAGAACCAAAACAGGAACTACAGTAGCGAGTGACTAGACAGGGTAACGCCCGTCGGCGTCAGTCCAACGCCCCTGACCACGTGTGCACACACCGACTCTTGCTGGAGAGCCAGGCCTCTAGCTAGTTTTCCCCACCCAGCAGGACGCCACTGTACAGCGGGGGCCCACGGAAACTAGCTTACCTACCGTATATCGGGAACTGCCTTCGCCACCAACTCCCAGGTGGGTCGACACGTCGTAACGTGTCGTAAGGCTATGACTAGTGGAGGCTCACTAGACATAGAGACTCTAAAACAAGAGTGCTGTAGTACAGACAGGCAAGGAAGCACTGTCGCACGTACTACGAAACACCAAGGCAGCAAGACAACTGCCAACAGACTCAGGACAAGGCGACTAGACCTACTAACACAACGATCCTTGAGTCTCACAACTCGGAGTCAAGATCGTTGTACAACGGCAGAGACACGCCGCCAATCGGTCTAATCCTAAGCCAGAGGAAACAACCGTAGAAAATGACACACGGAGACCTGAGGGATCAACGAGACCCTCAGTACACCTGGACACGCAAACTGAGGTAAGACGATACCTTGAGGCACCCAGAACCATGTCTCGAACTGGACAGATCCGCCGAGACACACAAGGTCACCTGTCAATCACTGAGTCACCCCGGGTTGACCGGAACCGGACAATGACGATTCAACAGTAGGAAAGAGAATCTTACTCCAAGCAGAAAAACTCATGGCTACCTCATAACGTAGTCTTAGCCCTCATAGGACGTCAGGAGACATCCACAGGACAACAGGCAGACCACAAGGTCAAGCCAAGACATACGAAAATCTAAACGACGAAGAACAACCCTCTGGGCATAAACGACTCCTTATCCAGCCGCCAGGCGAACCAAGCAGCCAAGGAAGTAGCCGCAACGCACACAGAGACAAGGATACCGACAGTCGTGGGTAGGGCCACGAGACGACTGTAGCGATGAAGGATATGACCACTAGGATCAGTCAACTCTAGCTGACCTGCCCGACAAACCACCTAGCGGTCCATAGAAGACACGCGACACGGACTAGCTAACCGTCCTATGACACACACACAGACAGACGGACACAGATCAGGCCATCACGGCCAGAAGATACAACCACGGACTCAACTCACTGGGCGGTCACAAAGGGGTCGCTCAATGAGCGGAACGGTCCGGACAGGGCCGCTCAATCGAACAGAACGGTTTAAACGGAACCGCTCAACGGGACAGACCTCAAGGTACTGAAAGACTGAACGGTTAGGGCTGGACCGCCCCAAGGCATAGAGCGGTTAAGGGAAAGCCGCTCAAGTCAACCGACCTACTACAGTACTCGGTCAGACGACGGTCAGAACGGTCTAGGGACAGACCGCTCAACGCACAGGACGGCTAAGGGAGAACCGCCCCATGAACTGCCTTAAAACGTTGACCCAAGGTCAACCGTGCTAAGTGGTCAAGACCTGGCCGCTCAACACCACGGGAAAAACAGAACGGCTGGGAACCAGCCGCTCAAGTGGACTGGGCGGCTCACACCTGGCAGCGCCATCCACTGGGCGGTCTGTCGCGCGACCGCGCAGACGCCCACCGACTCACTCTAAACGGTCCAAAACCAGCCGCCCTAAGCCCAACGCGGTTAATGTTAAACCGCGTAGGCGTCACGGCGAGCAAACCACAGGATCGGCCCGATCGTGGCCTTTCCACGCCCCGTTCGTTCCGAAACGAAGGCGATACATCCATAACAACGATATACAACACTTAGACTCCAACGGGAGTCGAATCGGCCAAGAAACAGCGAGAAACGGGCGATTTCTTCAAATCGACCCAAATGGAATCACCGGACTTCCCGGGCTCCTAATGGTCCCGAATGACCGCCAATCGACACGAAATCAGTGACTATAGAACGCGGACGTTCCAGAGAGTCCATTGACACTAACTGATCTAAAAATCGTCGCCGTTTTCCGACGAACCCATCGAACTCCCAAAACCACGATTTTACCTAAACGAGCCCAAACTCGCCCGTTCTAGCACCGAACAACGTGAAACTACAGGGAAAACGTGCAGGAGAAGTAGGTGATCCGTCTCCCTACCTCCACCGAAGAAACCGTGCGCCGAAGCGACTAATCCGTGCCGAAAACGCCAAAACACGAACCGCGCCGATCTCGGAATCCACCGAGGGATCGCGCCACGCAACGCTCAAACCGTCGCTCCATCCCGCGTCCCGATCACTCCATCGCGTCCTCGCCTCAGCCAGCTCTCCACGGTCGCGCGCCCCGCGTCGAACGGTCCTGAGACGAGAGAGAACGAGAGAGAGAAAGAGATGAGAGAAATGAGGGAGGAGAGAGGGTGAAGAAGAAATAAATAAAAACCTAATAAGAATCCAATAAGGATCTAGGGCATTACACACGGCCCCCCTCCACAACAAGCAAAGGTCAAGCCCTATTCCAGACCACATCCGCATAGGAGACTCTGTGAAGGAAACCCCTCTCTCCCCCTGCTAGCTCCGGTCCTATCCTTTCCGTTCAGGTCCTATCCTTTCGGCCATTGTCCTGCAGAACCGCTGACCTCTTCTCCAACAACAGAAGAAGATGGGACCAGCCAGCTTAGAACCCAAGGAGCCCCCTAGGCCTGCAGGCATCCAGAACCTACCCCCGCCCACAGCCCAAGCAGCTTCCCTGCTCAAAGCTGTACCAGGGAAGGCCGGGCAAGGATCGCCACCTCCGAGAGGGATGTGGTTTGCCTCCATTCCAAACCCCAGAGAGCGCCCTTCCCAGCCTGCCATTTTCTTTTTTAACAGTCCCTTCTTCGAGGGAGCAGCCGTCGATGGTGTCCTCGCAGGGCGATCTCAGCAGATAATCAACCCTAGACCCAATCAATTGACTCTGCCACATTTCAACAGGTCAAACCATACCATTGCTGTTGAACCAGATTGCACTGACTTCAATGCCTCCACTCCCTAGAGAAATGGGGAAACAATAACAAAAGATGAAAAGGAGATAACACAACAATTCAAGATTTTTTTAGGCACCACGTACAGAAACACAGGAACATGATAACTGCAGTTTTTCTATAAAGGTAAAACAGATAATTATTAGTGTCCTGTCAGATGGATCTAACCTTATCCAAACTACATCAATGGCTAGGAGAGACACTAGATGTAACATATGATTCTGTGACCTAGTATAGAGATAATTGAACTATTGAAGTTGCACTCCAGATGAGGACTGCAGTCTGAAAAACATGAAACTATATTGTACTCCAACTGACAATCAAGTCAGGAGTTAAAAGCAAGGATAAGCCACAGAACTTCAACATCCGAGCATACTACCAGTATACAGAATAAGACTTGATTTATACCAGTTTCACTACAGCACATCAACAAGGTTGGAATGTGCTCTCACCCTTGGCATGAGAAATAATCGTACAGAACCTCTTAAAATTGGTGGTGTAACCCATAATTTCTTTTCAGACAAAAGATAATATAATACCTCTGGGTACCCTAGGTGTTGATTCAATCATGCAATTATTAGCTTCAGCTCAACATGAGAACCAGAAAGATTCTCAAATGGTCATGACTCAGAGTAAGCCATATCGTTAAATACTACGAGAAGGATTTTAAACATTGTTAAGAGAAGGATCCTCCAAATCCTACTAGGACTATTCCTCCCTTGTTAGACTTTCCCTCTTTCTTTTTTCTCTCTTGCTATACTTTGTATATCCTATTGGCAATAAGACATTGGCCATCGGCTTTGCCCTCCTTTGAGGATCTTGTACTTGTATATATATTGCAAATATGTGATGGGAGAGGTTAAGCTCTCCAATTTCCCACATCTTAACATGGTATCAGAGCCCTAGCCGGCGTGCCATTCTTTTCTCCCGCATCTCTTGGGTCCGTTATCGGCCGCCCTTCTGCTCGCCCAGCTCGTCGTCTTTGGTCATGCTTCTACTCACCCAGCTCGCTGCCCTGAGCAGCAGTCTGCTCGCTCCTGCAGCCTCACCGGAGCCATCGGTGGTTCTGCTCAGACTGCCCGTGACCTGTTCACCCCTGCAGGCAGCTTCTGCCGCCGCCGCACAAGCTTCTGCCATCTCTGCCACAGGAGGTGACTGCGGCCGTCGCCGCCAAGGCTCTCTCTCTCTCTCAGACGTCGACGCTGTCACCGTCGACCGCCGCCTCCCGTCACCGACTACAGGCTCCTCTAAGCATCACCGCCGCCATCAACTGCACCTTCCGGTGCCCTAGCCGCCTTGGGACGCCGACGCTGTCACCGTCATCCGCCTCACCGTCTGACATGCCGCCAGCCATCGTCGTTCCCGCAGCCACCGGTCGCAGCTGCAATGTTCAGCCCTCACCCAGCCATGCCAGCGGTTGAAGAAGAGGACCCTCGGTCCACTACGCCCAACTCTTTGTTGTCTGACCTCCGGTCTATTGCGACCATCTCCTAAGGCTGACGGCATCATCCGTACGATGTCACCTTCAGCACCTGTTATATGTCCATCCAGGGGTTTTGCAATGCTATGATCACATCTGTACAATCGGTTTCGTCATTCGGCATCACTTTTGGGACCTTCTACCTTCTTCACCATGTCGTCCACGTGGCTCCGTGCTCTTCTTTCATCTTCTGCTCCTTCTGAGATAGTGTTGGCAGTCTCGACATGCCCTTCTTGTCAGCCTACCTCCTCTCAAGCTTCTTCTGGAGATACCAATGGCTCTGCGTCTCGTCTCTTCTACCGCTATTGTCATCTTCGAGGCCATCTTCGAGATACTTGTCCTTAGCTTCTTCGCAAACAAAATCACTCCACTCGCCCTACAACTGTTGTTGCTGATGCCAAGTCTTCTACTTTAAATCCCTCGATCACGTCTCCTGCTGCTCCAGATGTGGCATAGTTGGCCAGACAGTAGACTCAACTTGCCTCTCAGCTTCGGCAACTTCAACAGCTCTTTCAGTCCGTTGGTTTTCTAAATGAACCATCTACTATGTCTGCCTCCTCTAGTACTGTCTCTACTTGGATTTTAGACTCTAGGGCTTCTCATCATACGACTTATGATGGCTTATTACTTGTAAATTGTTCTCCTGCTCCTACTCACATGTAGATTCACTGCTGATGGCACTCCCCTTCGTGTCTATCATTGTGCCTCCATCACCCACAAATATGATCCTTCTAGTCGCTTAACTCTGCCTTTTGTGCTTTATGTTCCCAAACTTTCTATGAACTTAATTTCCGTTAGTAACCTTGTCAATATTAGATACACTATCTCATTCATCTCTTCTTCATGTTTTGTGTAGGATCCGCATACAAGTCAGAGGATTGGGACCGCTTGTAGAGTGGACCGCTTGTAGAGTGGACAGCTTGTATCGGTTGGAATCACTACATCTTCCTCCTTCAGTCATCGTCTCCCCTTGTGACCATGGGTTGACTTTCTCTATTGTTGACCCCTGGCATCGTCGTCTTGGTCATCCTTCTAAAGCTCATCTTAAGTCCTTGTTTCAATCTGGAGTCTTAGGGCCTCAACAGTCTTCCATTCATTTGTCTCATTGTGAGGGTTGTAAGATTACTAAACATGTTGCCCTTCCTTTTTCTTCTCGACAGTCTGTCTCCTAAAAACCTTTTGATTTAGTGCATTCTGATATCCGGGGTCCCTCTCGTTTGCCTTCCATGACGGGTTTTCTCTATTATGTCAATTTTATTTATGGTTGTACTCGCTTCACTTGGATTTTTCTTATGCACAAAAGATCTAACCTTCCTTCTATTTATTTCCCGTTCTATGAGATGGTCTACACCCAATTCCACTGTCACATCAAAGTACTTCGTACTGATGGTGCTCGCGAGTACCTCTCTACTGACTTTCGAGACATCCTATCTTCGCATGGAACACTTCCCTAACAATCCTACCCTTACACTCTACAACAAAATGGAGTTGTCACATCCTTGAGCACGGACGCTTCTTCTCTCTGCCTCCGTTCGTCGTGCACTCGTGCTTTTTGGGCAAAAACCATTCTCACTTCTATTTATCTTATTAATATCACAATGTCCTCTATTCTTTCTAGGTGTTCTCCCTCCGAGTGCCTTTATACTTCACCTCCTTCCTATCAAGATCTTCATACCTTCGATTGCACGTGTTTTGTTTCACTCCCTCCTCATGAGCGTACAAAACTCTCTTCGCGAGTAGTTAAATGTGTTCTCCTCAGGTATAGCACAGAGCACCATGGGTATCGCTGCTACGATCCTATAGCTCGTCGGCTTCATATCTCTCATAAGGTAACCTTCTTTGAGAACATTCCCTTGTTTGCCTCTCCGGTTTCGACTCAGAATCTTTCCTTTTTATTTGATCCAGAACCTTCTCCTCTAGCCATTATTTCAAGTTTTCCTCTTTATAAGCCTTCTTCCACTCCTTCCTCCTTGCCTCCCGAGCCTTCCTCACCTCTTCGGCCTCTCATTGTTCATGTCTACAGTCGTCGTCCTCCCGATCCTAGTGATGTGTCTGTACCGCTGGCTAATGATGTTAGTGACTCTCAAGGACAAGACTCGCCAACTCCTACTCTTGTTTTGCCTCCTGCGGATCCTCCACGGCATAACCCTCCGCGTAACCGCCATCCTCCTGATAGGCTTAGTCTTGTTTTGGCTAAGTCTGACTCTCCGTAATTCTCTACCTTCCTTGCAGCCCTTCACACCTATCAGAAGCCTCAAAGTTATCCCCAGGCAATTCAGTCTCCCGAGTGGCGACAGGCTATGGAAGAGGATTTCAAGCTCTTCAGCAGACTCAGACTTAGGATCTTGTTCCACTTCCTCCCGGCATTTCTCCTATCAGTTACAAGTGGATTTACAAGACCAAGACTAAGTCTGATGGTAACATTGAGCATCATAAGGCTCAACTTGTGGCAAGGGATTTCACTTAAAAGTATGGCATTGATTAAGAGGAGACTTGCTCCAGTGGCCAAAATGGCCATTGTTTGTACTCTCCTTGCTATTGTGGCTGTCAGTCGGTAGCCTTTCTTTCAACTTGACATGAAGAATGTGTTTCATCACTGTGACCTTTCTAAGGAAGTCTACATGCAGTCTCCTCCTGACCTTTCTACCCCGCCACTCCATGTCTGTCAACTTCGCAAAGCCATATACGGACTCAAACAAGCTCCCCAAGCTTGGTTTGAGCAGTTCCATTAGGTTGTTCTTGATGCTAGTTTTCAGGAGAGTGTAGATGATTATGCTCTGTTTATTCGTGAACCTCCTCTTGGTTGTGTCATTCTTCTTCTCTATGTTGAGGACATGATCATCACTGGAGATGACATTGTTGCTATTGCCTCTCTCAAGCATCTCCTCCATCAGCAATTTGAGATGACGAACCTTAGCCCTTTGCGATATTTTCTTGGTCTTGAGATCACCTACTCCTCTCGTAGTTACTTATTATCGCAGCAAAAGTACATCAATGACATTCTTTGGCATACTACTCTCTCAAATTCTCGCACAGTTGACACTCCTATGGAACTTTATCTCAAACTTCGTCTATCCAATGGTGCTCCCTTAGACTATCCTACATGCTATTACCAGCTTGTTGGGGGTTTGGTGTATTTAACTATTTCTCAACCTAACATTGCTCATGTTCATGCCCTGAGCCAGTTTGTCAGTGCACCCACCTCAGTTCACTTTGTTGCTCTCTTACGTGTACTTCGGTATCTACGTGGCACTATTCGACGCTCCTTATTTATGTCATCCACGACCACATTGGAGCTTTGTGTTTATTCAGACGCTGATTGGGCTAGTGAACCTACTAATCATCATTCTACCACTGGGTTCTGCATTTTTCTAAGCTCGTCTCTTATTTCTTGGCGGAGCAAGAAGCAAGCTGTTGTCTCTCGCTCTAGCACTGAGATCGAGTATCGTGCCATGGCTGACACATCTACTGACATCATTCGGCTTCGTCGTCTTCTTCATAATTTCAGAGTCAACTCTTCAACTCCCACACCACTTTATTGTGACAACTAGAGTGCTCTTCAGGTCGTCAGCAATCCCGTCTTTCATGAACGGACTAAGCATATTGAGATTGATTGTCATTTTGTCCGCCAACAGTATCTCTCCGGTACTTTGTCACTTCCACACATTTCCTCTGTCGAACAGCTTGTTGATCTCTTCACGTAAGTCTCAAACGACTCCACGCTTCAGAGAACTCATTGGCAAACTCTCAATGTAAGATCCCCCATGAGTTTGAGAGGGGTGTGAAGAGAAGGATCCTCCGGATCCTACTAGGATTATTCCTCCCTTGTATAGACTTTTTCTCTTTCTCTCTCTTTCTCTTTTCTCTCTCGCTATACTTTGTATCCTACTAGGAATAGGGCATTGGCCATCGGCCTTGCCCTCTGGGGGTCTTGGCCTTGCCCTCTGGGGGTCTTGTATTTGTATATATATTGCATATATGTGATGGGAGAGGCTAAGCTCTCCAATTTCCCACATCTTAGCAAACACAAAATTACTTTGAGATAGCATGTTAACTACTATGAGAAGTACTTCAAAACAGAATTACTTTGAGACAGCATAAAAAAGGCCCCAAAAATGTTTGAGTTCAAACTTTGTACAAGAAGGACAATAAGGGCCGCTGACTAAATCTTTTTTTAATCATCTTTCTATTGATCAGCAGAAGACACCAAGACAGACACAGGTTCACTTATTGCTGTGTGCGATGGTACAACAAATCTGGATGAATATTCCCTGGCTTGGCTTTTCCAAGTCATTTGGTTGGTGGATTCCATATTGAACCATGCAAAAGTGGCAGGGAGGCACTTGAGATTAGTAACTGAGCAAAAGTTAAGCAAATTGCATGCTACATACAAATCTGTAGGTTAAGAGGCAGCATCAGCCAATGATGACTAATCCTTAATCTCATGTGTGACCTATAAAGACCACCCATTGAAAGTCATGGCATGAAGAATGAGCGAGTAGTTTCTGATACCACATGCAAGAGCTCCATAAACATCAACGCCAAACTAAATCGATAAGAACAGTATGTCATTCAAGTTGAGCTAAAAGGCCAAGACGGTTATCTCATTCAACAGAATTTTTGAGACAACGCCATAAGGATGAGCGTTGATGCAGTCATGCTTTCAATTCAAATTAGATGACTTACGTCATCAACCAAAAGAAAAATGGGGGGGGGGGGGGGCGGGGGACGTGCATGCAAAAATTCACACGCACAAAGACTGATTGTCACCAGATAACAAAAATTACTATGTAACCAAAATAAAACGATTCTCATCATACAATGAAGTGCACCTATCCCTCAATTTTCAAGTCTCTAACTACAATTGTGGAGAATCATACGTTTAGAATTCACTCGGGAAGCGTCACTCAGATCCACAGAATCAATCGCTAAGTTGCCGCCTAGACAAGAAAGAAGCAAACGTCAGTGGGGAGAAAAAAAGCCCTGGAGAACCAACAACTAGAAAACAACTAGGGAAAAGAAGGGGAAAACAAAAAGGGAAATCAATAAGCACACACCATGGCATGGCATCCAGCCCGACAAGCTGGGCACCCTCACAGGGATCAGATGAATGCAAATGCAGGGGATAAAACGCAGTCAGCACTCCACTTCACTGCCAACGAGAGGAACGCCAACTGATGCTTGTGAGTTTTGAATCGAATGAAGAGATTATCAACCCAGAAGAAGAAGAAGAAGAAGAAGAAGAAGAAGAAGAAGGAAACAAAAGAAAGAAGAGTGAAAGGAGAAAGGGGTTGAGGACTCCGCCTCCTTTTGATTCCCAGAAGGCAGGGAGAAGAAGAGAGAGATCGGGAGACGGCGAAGAATGAACTGATGAAGAGGGGGGTGGACGGGCAATCAATTAATTAATTTGAGGCAAATGTTGGGATACCTTAACCAAGGGAGGGGGTGAGGGAGGGAGAGCGCGCACTTGGCTTGGTGTTGTGGCGAAGAGGCAGTGAGTGAAGAGATCAGACAAGGCGTGCCAGAAAGCCCCGGCCGCGCCAGACGGGTAATGCGCTGGGTCTACTACTGCTGCTTCCACTAATACCACATAGAAGAAGAAGAAGAAGAAGAAGAAGAAGAAGAAGGAGAGGAAGAAGAGGAAGAGGGATGAGAAGAGAAGCAACCAGCCCCAGCGAATCCAGGGGGGGTTAAATGCTATCTGTTAAAGCTCGCACCGTTCCGCTCTGGGGGACATTAAAAATATCACCGCCCATTTCCCATTCCCCGAACATGGTACATGGATGTGAGTTGTGGTGAGTTCGTAGTAAGAGGGGGGGGGTGGGGGGGAGAAAACAAGAAGAAAAAAACGAGCAGCAGGCAGCACAGGAGAGAAGACGGGGGACACTGCTGCAGGAGCTGCAACAGCAGCAGCCCAGGCCCAGCACGAGGGAGGAGGCCTGTGGCGGCCCTGTGGGGGTGGATGTATGCGCGCCGGGCAGGTGGGCTCTGGGCACTGATGAGTGGGTTGTGGCACGTCCGGAGGGACGAGTCTGCATTATTATCCCTTGTTTCTTTCTTTTCCAAACCAACCCTCACCCATATCAAAAAAAAAAACTTAATAAATAATTCATTTCAAGTAGCTCCGGGTCTGGATGAACTACAAACTCATTTTAAAATTGGCTACAGGAAAATGACTCAGAAATTATTACAACAAACTAATATTGCGATTGATAAGTACCACAACTACACTCGGGCCTGTTTGGATGCAAGGCATAAAATATTTGGATTTATCATAAACTCATTTGTTTGCTAAACTCTTTTGTTTAGATAGTTAAAAGTAGGTTTTTTATAAACTCATTTGTTTGCTAAACACTGAGGCGCAAATAATTCTCGTACCATATATATATATATATATATATATATATATATATATATATATATATACCCTATAAGTAAAAAGAATGAAAATAAAAACATAAAACAAACTATAAGAGTTGGTAAATTTCTTCACTTCCCACCGCTGGAACATCGCGAAGCTAAACTTGGTCCCACGAGGCATTGCAACGCCACCCGGTCCCCCGCGCCACCTGCCCCGTATCGCCGCCGCCGCCATCCGCGATCCCCCGGTGGTCGACCGCCGCCACCTAGTCCGCCTTCCCCCCGACGAGCTCGTCTTACCTTTCCGTAGCGTTCCCGTGGATCGACGATAGACCCCCAGTGTCCGTGATTGAAACTCTAACTCGCAAGGTCAGATCGAGCGGGGGCGACCCGACCCTTAGCCTTTCTCCAACTTCTCTGTGCGATCCCAAGCCGGTTTAACAGACCTCTCCGCTGCTCTCGCGTATCTATGTTTTCAAAAATTGCATCGTTTTGCTCGTTGAGGGGAGCACTTTGTTGAGGAATGCTGCTCTCTGCTGAGCATTTCTTGTTTGCCTGAGATAGGGTATTCTGCAACGTTAGGTCTTGTTCCTTTGACATCTTGGATTAGTCCGTGCGGATGTTTGCTTCTCGAAACTTTCATTTTTCCTCGAGGGTTTTCTTTTTCTAGGGTCGTTCTTGCAGGATTTCATTTTTCTAGGGTCAGTCTTGTAGGGAAGTTGAAATTTTCTCGTGTTCCTGTGGAGCTTGGGAGCAAACAAAACCTTTTTTTTTGGGAAGGGTTATCTGTCGTAATCTGTAGATTTATGGAAAGCCTTTTCCTTTTCCCGTTTCTTGTTGTATTTTCTCCTGAATAATTGGGCAAGCTAGTTTTTGATTGATAAAGACGCCAACTTTTTCACTTTCTGCATGTATGCGAAGTTACATAATTTTCAGCTTTCTAGATCAATGGAAACTGGCCCGGGTGAAGAAGATGCATTTCTGAGGGACAACAACGTGGACCTCAACGATGACACGACTGGCCTTCGAATGACCTTGGATGTGAGTGCCCTTGAGGTTGAAGCAAACGATTTCATCACAGGCCAACAACTTCAGTTGGAGAGTTCAGACATAGGCGAGCCAGCCATTGGCATGGAGTTTGATACTGACGAGGCAGCCAAGGAGTTCTACATCACATATGCCAATCGTGTTGGGTTTGGTGTCCGGATGAACAAATCACGTCGGTCAAGGCGTGATGACACTGTGATCATGCGACGGTTTGTGTGCACAAGAGAAGGTTTCCACTCAAAGAGGGTTATTTATGATGATGGGAAAAAGAAGAGGAAGAGGGGAACTACAAGGGAAGGTTGCATGGCCATGATCGAAGTGATAAAGAAAGAACATGGAAAATGGGTAGTGAGTAAGCTTGTGACGGAGCACACCCATATGGTTATGTTGCCAAGTAAAGTCCGCCCTCGTCTGGAGAAGTTGGCAGTGCAAAGCAATGCAATATCTCTTCTTGGGGACTCTAGTGGGGCATTCAATAATCTGAAGAACTTTAACAGAGGGATTAGAGTTAATCCCTTTGGGGAGGGAGGGGAAGCACAGAGCCTTTTGGAATATTTGAAGAGAATGCAGGCTGAGAACCCGGCATTCTTCTATGCGATACAGGTTGACAACAATAATTGCATGACGAATGTTTTCTGGGCTGATGCAAAGGCCAGGCTCGCTTACAACTATTTTGGTGACTCAGTTACATTTGACACAACATACAAAAAGACCAAATACATGATGCCTTTTGCTACATTCAGGGGTGTGAATCATCATCTACAGTCGGTTTCTTTCGGGTGTGCGCTTCTTATGGATGAGACAAAGGGCTCATATGTTTGGTTGTTTGAGACATGGATGGCTGCTATGGGTGGTCGACACCCTGCCTCATTGGTGACTGACAGAGACAGGGCTATGGAAGGGGCAATAGCTAGGGTATTCCCAAATATTCGTCATTACTTTTGCAAGTGGCACATCTTAAGTAGATGTAAGCAGAAGCTTTCCGATGTTTATTCAAAGCATGCCTCTTTCAAGTGGGACTTGAAGCACTGTGTTAATGACTCTGAAACAATTGAAGAGTTTGAGACTTGTTGGGAATCCATTCTGGCTAAGTACAATCTATGGGAAAATGCATGGTTACAGTCATTGCATGAGATCCGTGACCGGTGGGTCACAGTCTACCTGAAGAATTCGTTCTTTCCCGAGTTGTGTGGGGGACAAAGGCCAGAGAGCTTGAACAAGTTTTTCAAAAGGAATTTTAATGCAAAGATATCTTTGCTTGCATTTGTCACACGGTTTGAGAAGGCAACGGCATCTCAATCTGAGAAGGAAGCACAAGCAGATTTTGCAACTGCATACACAAAACCACCTCTGAAGACCCCTTCCCCTATGGAAAAACAGGCAGCTGAGACCTACACAGGAGCAGTTTTTGAAAATTTTCAGGAGGAATTTGTTGAGTCATTAGGTTACTTTGTTGAGAAGATTGAGGATGGAGTGATTTGTAAGTTCAGCGTCACAAAGGAAGAGGATGCAAGCAGGACATACATCGTCAGTTTCAGTGAGTCTGAAAAACAAGCTAATTGCAGCTGTTCAAAGTTTGAGTCATCAGGACTTCTGTGTAGGCATGTTTTGAGAGTCTTCTTTATAGTTGGTATCCGTGTTCTTCCAGAGCAATATATTTTGAAACGCTGGACAAAGAATGCCATGAGTGGGGACACATTAGATGAATGTGTCATCAACACAGGGCTTAGCTTCCAGGAACACTTAGTAGCATGGTACAATGACCTCTGCCGTGATGCTGTCAAATATGGGATGGAGGGAGCCATTTCTGCAGAAATTTATAAGGTTGCAAAAGCTGCACTTCAGAAGGCCTTTGCTGAGGTTGCTGCTTCCAAAAACATGCAAAGAAAGGGACAACAGCAGAACATGCAAAGAATTAGAATGCAAAAGATGCAGTATAAGGTACCGTTGCCAAAGTTGCCACAGAACAAGATGCCAGCAAAAGGTGGCCGTCGCGAAGATGCAAACAGAAAAAGAAAAAACGGACAGGATGATGTCATGTATGAATTATGGACCACCAGCCAATTACGCATTCTGTGTTAGTAACTGTCTAGGTCTGTGCCTATTTATTCATTTTATGATCTACTGCAGGGAAGGAAATCCATCTGGCAATAATGGCGATGCCGAATGACGAGGATGTATTTTTTGGAATGTGACTATCTTCATTCTGCTTGCCCTCAGAAGAAAATTGGCTTATTATTCTTGATGGTGCTATTTTGGAGGTATGATTAATAATTTCTACCTATTTGTCACAGACTTTGTTTTCTTTCGATCTGTCTTCCTCTTTGCCTGTTGGTGAGCTGTTATGTTACGTTGGCAAATGATTTTTTAATTTATTAGCAACTGTAATGCATCCTTTATATCTAGTAATTATTGTCTAAGAGCAGTTTGAGACGGGTCTAGATGCGTGTGCCCTTCTATATCTCTGTGGAAAATTTTCTCGTTTCTGATGGAACCTGCATATTAGCCTGGTGATCAGTTTCTGATATATGCTCTGAAGAGTTTGAACCAAAACAAGAAGTTGATACTTGTGTTAGTGATGCTTGAGTTGAGGCATATATATCATACATCATGGTTACAGTTAATAGGTGAAGGAAAGAGCTGTTTTATCATCATGAAATCAGTCTCCGAGAAATTACTTGGAAGTGCACCATACTTTTACCTGATAGGTAAACATTTGTGCGAACAATCGCTTGAAGCAAGCATGTCCTCAAGCAGGAGAACAAATGCAGAAAGTCATACCATGGTAACATGGAGCAAATAGATCATGGGAAAATCAACTTTGCTTTTTTATGGTCCATACCAAGCACTTTTGGCTTTGCTTCCTAGATGGCTATCTGACTTGCATCATTTAAGGACTGCTTCTCTGAAGAGAGTCGATGCTGATACAAATGGGGAGATGTTTCTTAGTAGCCCTGTTCTCCCACCATGGTGACTAGCAGTTAAGTGCCCTTATGAGTGTAGTGGGGAACAATATAGACTCTCACAGAGACAAGAGTAAGAATTGTAAAGTGCAGCAAAAGAACCAGATTTTTGACATAAATGAAGTATGTTGTTGTAATTCCTTTAACACTATTGTTGCATTCATTATTTGTTGCTACCAGTCAATTGAATACTGGCGGTGACTTGAATTTGATCATGGCTGATGACTCACTCCCCTCCATGATTTCTTTTTTTATTAATTACTACTTTAACTGATGCAAAACCTTATGATTGCTATGGGTGTCCTAGAATTGGATGAATTGCCATTTGGTTGGCCAAATGGCATCATCAAGGCCTTAATTTGGGTTCCCTCGGATGGAACATGGCCGAGGATATCCCAAACTAGATGGAGATGCTAGTTTAAATGTATTCTATTATTTGTCTAATCTTTGCCATTCATCTAGTGCAGCCTCCAAATGAGCATCTTTGTTTGGTGTTTGGAGCTGAGGGTCTCTCCTGTGTCTGGTGCTTGGCAGATCTTTGACATTGATATATGCCGGTCAGGTTACACTTGTGGGATCCGGATGGCAGCTCATGCTGGTGATTGCACGATCCCTTTTATTCCGCATCTGGCACGACCGCCGCACAGCAAGCATCGGCTCTGCACTCTACTTGTATACCGGCGATTGTGGAAGGGGAGAGGTGGTGTCGTCGGGGCTTGGGCTGTGAGGAAAGCTGGCGCCCAAAAAATGTGTCTTCCTGTTCCGTGTGGCCGATACAAAGTGAAATCTTCTTTGCATTCGTCCTGGTCGACCAATAAATAGGTTATCAATGGGGGCGGGTTTTAGCAGCCAATTTTGAACTCTACGTTTTGTATATATACCTGCGATGTTGCCTGCCTCTGCTGAAATTGGAATTACGAGGTGCTGCTGCCTGCTCAGGTTGTGGCCGCTGGATGACGGCCATTCTCTTATTATTATTAGTTGCAGATGGCATGTGATTTGGAAGATAAATAAAATGCCGGTTAAAACGATGGACAGATGACACGACGTTTTTTATGTGTGTATTTATATATATATATATATTTATGTCTCCCTTCGGAAAGATGTTCACGGGGCGTGCTAGATTTGACTTGTTCGACCCACCCCAGTGCTCTCTCCATGGCGAATCCTCGTGCATCAATGCAAAGCCTACGGAATTCAAAAAAAAAAAATCTGTGAAGTTTTGTAGGGAAAAAAATTATTCTAACATATTTTCAGAAATAAATTGCAACTGATTGAAAGAGCCTGAAACCCTTTGTAACTACAAAATTCACGATTTACTTATGATTTATTCACATTTTTAGGATAAATCATGCCTTTTGGGATCATTTTGTAGCTTAATCTATCGAATGTACATCTTATTTTAAAACTAAATTTTATATATCAAATAAACAGCATTTCTTTCATATTTTTTTCATTTCATATTCTTTTTTTTGTTGATTTGAAATCTTTTCTTCTTCGACCACCCTTGCTTTCGTTCTCTCGCTCTCTCTCTTGCTTTTGCTTTTCCAAGTGATGTTTCGGGGACATCGGCCTTCACCGCGTACATGCCGCCCCTGCCATCTTCCTCACCTTTGGTCTCCGGCGTCGCCATCTCGGGAGGGGGGGGGTTCATTTTTCTTAAACCTCTTATGAAACACAACTCTTGGAAAAATGAGGTTTTGTTTACATGTTCCTGGCAAATTTGCATTCTAACCCCGCTAGCTTTCATGACCAGAAAAAGGGAATAAATATGAAGAAGGGCTGTTTAGTATTTAGCGTCTAAAAAATCAAAATTAGTAAAAAAACTCTCGTAACCCACCTACTAATTAGTAGGTCTATCACGAAGCGAATATATGATTATTCATATCCGTTCCGTTTTAAAATTTGAATTATTCGATTTTGATATGTTCCGATTTAAATTCAGATACGAAACGAATATATGACTATCCGTATCCGTTTCGTTTTAAAATTCGAATTATCCGATTCAAATTTAAATATATATAAATATAATTATAAAATATTAAAAATATATAAAATATAACTATAAAATGTTAAAAATATATAAAATAAATTTTAAATTAAAATACAACTATAAAATGTCTAAATTTTTTTATAATATTATTTATTTTATAATATATTATTTAAAAAATATGTATTATATGATATATAATATTACGAATAAATATTTTTCGAATTGAATATTATAATATCCGTATCCGCTCCAATTCGAATTCGGATATTATCCGTATCCGATAAAATGAATACGAATTCGAATATTATCCGTTAATACGGATTCGAATTCGAAGCGAATTAGGTAAGAGTCTCTCAAATCTTTTCCGTTAGATGAAAAAGCACACGTCGTCGATCACCATTAGAAAATCTTGTCTAACCCGAGAGAGAGAGAGAGAGAGAGAGGGTGCTAGAGATGACATCGTTCACCTTTCGCGCACTGTCTAACTTCTCCATCGAACTTCTACCGCCTGTCTTTCTTCTATATCTGTCATCCGAAATTTTCGTTGCATAAGCATGACATCTGAGTTTGTTACTTGACCGTCTAATTTCTATCTAATGGTGTCGTCTAAATTCCCTTGTATCGAATTCCCTTAATTAGTCTAAAATTACAACTAATTAACTCAACCGATCCCTGGGGTTTTTCTAAGAAAAAATCTAATATTCTCACGCTTAAACTATTATTACAAAATTTCACAAGTACATTTTGGGCTTCTAATAAGTAAAAAATGGGGGTGTTACGGCCGAGAGTGATAGGGAGACAGCAGGGTGAGAGAGAGAGGGGGGGGAGGGCGCCCGAGTAGAGAGAGAGAGAAGGGCGGAGGGGGCCTCGCCTCCGGCGTTGGCACCTGCGTAGCGAGAGAGAGAGAGTGCGAGAAATCGGGGGAAGGGCACCGGAGAAGGGAGAGGGAGAGAGCAAGAGAGAGAACGGGAGGAGTGAGAGAGAGAGATAGAGAGAGCGCGAGAGAGAGGGGGCGAGCGAGAGCCGTGCTAGCTAGCGTCCGGTGCACGCAGGGCGCCGGCGAAGCCCCCCACGGGCCCCCTCCCTCCCCCTCTCTTGCTCTCCCTCTCTCGCCCTCCCCCATGGGTCTGTGACCTCCGACACCTCTCCTGCCGTCGACTCTTCAGCTGCAGTCTACGGCGACGCACGGGCTACGGGTCCATGCACACCGGCGGGGGCGCGCGTTGGACAGCGCCAGCCCCGGCCCCTCCGCCATGTCCACCTTCCTCCCTCCACCATCCACTTGAAGCACCGCAGCATGGCGGCGATCACCACGGCATCACCTGCGGCGCCAGCGATGCCTCGGGGACACCCTCCGTCCGTTCCCAAACGGCGGCAGATGGAAATGGTGCCCCTCCCTTTCCGCCCGCCTCGTCAGCCGCTTCGACTAATTCTGCCCTTCCATCAAGACCTTCAAACTCACAGCCATGGGATGCAGTGCCGGCACCACCGCCACAGACATCGCTGCCAGCAGGCTCCTCGATCAGTATCGCACTTAGTGTCGGCTACGCTCTCGTCCTCATCGCCTAGAACATCAGCCTCAACTGGTACTTCGACGACGACCGGTCCATGCTTGTCACTAACTGCATCTTCCGGGTGGGCACCGTCGCTGTGCTTGTCACCAAAGACCCGGCAAGGCGTAACGAGGCCACGATGGAGCTCCTCCGGACCCGCGTCACGCACCTCGGCAGCGACGCCTCCTACGGCGTCGTCATGCAGTAGGAGGACGTATATGCCAAGGGCAATCTCGACGTCCGGCATGACCGCCCTCCAGCAGCTGGACCTCCGGTGATCGCTCCTCTACAATGACGACCGAGAGGAAGAGGATGAGGAAAGAGGCCCTGTGCATCACCTCGCCCGGGCCGCGGAGGAGGAAGGGGCATTAGGGTGACCAAGGAAATGAAAAAAAAATTAAGAGGGTGAGAGGAGAAAATATTCTAACTTATATTATATTTTTTGAATCGTGGTTAATTTCAGGGATTTTTTATTAAGAGTTTGAAGAATTAAAAGAATTTTATCTAAATAAGTGGATCACGGAAGTTTTTTTTAAAAATTTAATATTTCAACAGATAAATACCAAAAAAACCGTCTAAAGAAATTTAAAAAAAAACACCTAGCTAGTAGTCCCGTGGACAGTAGAGGGGTCTAAGTTTTTTCCGCTGCTCCCCATCCTTAATTAGAAGAGATCCTCGGGGAGGATATAAGAAACTTACCGCTCTAATATTAATCCCTTGAGATCGTGATGACGGGTCCATCATTATGCATGTTCACGTAGTCCCGTGGAGATGCATGCAGTAGCGACAGTCTTAATTATTTATAAACTAGATGAATTAACCTTGTGCTTATATATATGAACTTCTCATTTGGTAAATTGGCATCTAACCTCATCAATCGTTCAGCTACAAGACAGTCCGTACGTACGCATTTCAGGCTAAAGAGCTGTTTAATTAGTTTCACGTGAAAAAAAGCATATATAAAATATAAGTTAATTGTAAAAAATAACTCTCTTAATTACATGAACAATTGCAGAATGGTCATCCTTAATTACTTAACCATTGTTATAAATAATCTCATTACATTAAAATACTTGTAAAAATTAATACCTTTGTCATCATCCACCGTTAACATTATGTTAGAATCTCTTATTTAATTTAATTATTTTTTTAGTAAACTAACAATTTTTAAATATGTATAATCTCTCCTCTATTATCTGATCTCTCTGTTCACATATCCGTCTCTTTGCAATAAGTATACTTGTGTTTCTTGACCAACATGAGACTTAATTACATGTCTTTTGTCAAGTATACTGCGGGTATAATTAATTAATTAAGCATGACAGCTACCGATTCCGATGCCTAATGAGTCTTGCAACTCACGTTCATTCTTCCTAAAATTTTTCAAGAGATAGCAGTGAAGACTTTGACTTAATTAGGGTCCGGCTCGGAGTGGAAGTGGGAGTGGATCGATTCCACTGCGATCTAACTGGTAGGTTTTGTATTTTGTCAAAATATCTAATTATGTATATAAGTTTTTGTATATTTAATGAGACTAGAGTCTCGTGTGTGTGTGTGTATATATATATTACTTTGAAATATTTTAATCCCTTGACGGATAAATTAATGTTGTAAATGTAATACATGTGACTATAGATTCGTATGGCTTGTGTTTAGAGTTTTGAAATGGCTCAGTCGAGAGTGCCTCATAAATAATTCTACCTGGCAACATTATGTATAAGCACGACCATTCTCGGGCCGGACCTGTGCGTCGGATTGGAAAATAGGTCTCAAGGATTAACGATGCCGGATAGAAAACTCTCATTTTTTGTCGGATGAAATCTAATATTTTAATAACATCTTTTAAAATAAAAATAGCATCCATCCTTTTTTTTTCTTAAAAAAATAGCTCACTACGCTCATGCACGACTTGGACGACTCACTTTTAAATAAATTTGATTATTATCTGTTTAAAATTTGAACCGAATTCAAATTCGTTTGATCGAATAATTATTTAAATAAAATATCCGATGAATAATTCGAATCGATTATTCGATAATTCGATTATTAATCAGATATGAATTCAGATATCACACTATCCACTCCGTATCCGTTCCGTTTCCATGTGATCTAGTTGCCAACACTATGTCTCGCTTAGGTCTTCTCAAGAATAAAATATTTTTTATTTATATGGCAAATATGGTTAATAGTATATCATAGTTAAATTGACAGAATTAGACGGTGGGGATTAAAACTTAATAGACTCCAAGTTTTGAGGAGTCAAGACTAAATAGTTAAATTACAAGTATTAAAACCTAAATATGATATTTTTACAAGGACTAAAAGCTAAAAAAATCTCCTAATAAATCAAACTTCATCTCAATTAGACATATCTACTAATAATTATTTTTGTGACGGTAGGACTATTCAATTATGTTGATAAATAATTAATATGGGTCGAGTTTGGGACATACTTTTGCACGGCAAAAGTAATTGGCCCACATAACATCATGGATGTAGAGTAAGTTATTAGAGTCTGCCTTTTAAGATCCAAGAACGACGGTGATGTCTTTTCCGCAGTCGAAGCCAAGATAATTGTGGGACGATGGCTCTCCCACGGAGACGGTGTGCTGTGACCTTAGCTCCACAAAGCACAACGACATTCTCCTAGTTTCTCCTCGCAGAGGTGAGTAGATGGAGGAAGATGGGGAAGGAAGCAAGGAGCAGAGAGCAACTAGCCGAGACCTCATGGCTGCGGCTTCCTCTCTCATAGGTAGAGCAAGGTCGGCGGTGGCCTACTCTTCCTCTCCCACACACACACACACACAGAGGGTAGCAGCACGGCGAGGTGACACACACACACATGTGTGCACGCGCAACAGGATAGCAGCACGGTGAGGTGCAGTGGCGAGTAGTAGCACCATGGGTAGTGGCTGTGGACAGGCAGTGTGGCGCGGCCAAATGCTACAGGACCATGGGCAACAGTAGCAGTGCCAACGAGTGGGGAGGCATTGGAAGGGAGCCATGGCCCCGACAGTGAGCAGCGGTGGCGACGATGGGAGAAAAGGGGGGCAGGGAAAGAGGGGTGTGGCTCTCTCTTTCTCTCCTCTCTAGGGTGTAGTATGCATGTGCCCTCTCTCCCCTAGGCCCTCTTATTTATAGATTTATGGAGGCCTAGAGTCCACCATGGACTTGAGAGAAGGGAGTTCAAGTGGATGTTGGACTTGGAAAAGTAAAGAGAGGAAGGAGTGCAGCCGACAGTCCTGCAACTCCATGTCGGACTTGGAAATCAAAGGGAGTAAACCCTCCCTTCTTGGTCCATCACAATCCCACTCCCAGTGGGGCGCCAATGTGGGTCGGCCACAGGATGCCCATGTCTCGGTTGGACTTGGGTCTGTGCTCCATGGGTTGCCCTTAATGGGCATCCAACTAATGGACCGTAGGCCTATATAGTAACAGATCCCACTTGACCATTACAGGCATAGTCGTGCATGCTTTTAACTCAAGGCTTTATACTTCATGGTCATATAGGGACATGGAGCGTGCGACCTCCATGATTCTTCGAACATCTGACAAGGGATCTATTAAGTCATCACCAAACTAATAGATTACTTAAATCAATCTTGAATTGTACTTCAAACACTTAGTGTCTATTAATTTGATAGTCGAATACGCCACCCGTAGGTGGTGTATTTGTTGGTCTCACGCCAGTTCTGCCGATCTCATGCCAATTCCAATTTGATAAAATAGCGAGCAACTCATTCTAATTGTATTTTATAAGGGGAAAATCCGATTTTCTCACTTGACCCCTTGGGGTCGAATAAGCCAACCCAAGGATGCCCTGCCCCAATCTTAACTCATTCGGCTATCAAACAAGCCCTTAGTATTTACCCAACTCGACATTCAAGATCTCTAAAATATAGCAATATCGAATCTTGAGAAGATTTTACGCTTATGACTACCCCATAGGTGACTGAGCCTCCCGAGAAATAAGTCACAAATCGCGGTGCAATACTCAATTATCTTCCCTATGCGACTCATGCCACTTTGACTCGTCTCGATCACTTTTCTTGACATGACCCGTTGGACAATATCAACCATTACCCTAAAGGAGCATGTTAAAATAGCGACATCATGCTTCCTCTTCACGACATGGCACTTAGGTCATTAGGATATCATGAGGAATACATCAGTATGATCCATGAGTTCACACAATGATGAAAAAGAGATTAATTCATCATTTCTCATGTGTGGTTGTATATAACATATGTGGTATAAAACGTATGATGTGATGTTCTCCCACCAATGGACGTGTCCTTGTACAATCACAATAACACCATACAGATCTTGATTGCGACCTACCCAGTCAATGTCAGTTTAGAGAACCAGTCGCTCCCACCCAACGCCTTCTTACGGATCTCACATCCGGCTTTCACTGGTTCCATGAGATTGTAATGGCATCCTCTTGGTCGATCTTTACTCATACATCATCTTAACTCAAGTAAGGTGGCATATCATTGATGTTCGAGATATTCCGCTTGCACCCAGCCAGGGTGTCGGCAATATCGAATGTCTTATCTTACTCGCTATCGACAGTGCCAAGGTAGATTACCCGTGTAAGAGGGGTTGATCCCAACTAGATGAAAACCATTCATTCCATCCATCTTGCATATTGGAGAATAAACAAATTTCATTGATGATGTCACAAAAACGTATCAAAAACAATTCATAAAGACCCATATCCTCACTTGGCTACCATACGACCAATGCTAATGTGTCGAAAGGCCACTAAACCTCTTACCAGTAGATCTCTTATGTAGTGATAACGAATGTCAATGTGCTTCGTCGTGTCATGATATTTAGGGTCTTTAATGAAGGCCAATGTTGAAGTGTTGTACAGATATAACAACACACTCTCAGTCCGATGAGGTGTTATTGTCAATCGCTGTAGTCACACGACCTCTTGGCATGCAACGAACAAGTCATATATTCAGTCCTTATGGTGGACAGGACGATGTAAGTCTGATTCTTGTTACACCACGAGATAGCTCCATCACCCATTAGAAACACGAAATCTGATGTGGACTTTCACTTATCTTTATCACTCGTCCAGTCCGCATCGTTATAGTTAATCAGTCTTAAGTCATCTCTCATGTAACATAAGACATAACTAGCTTAATGTCGCTCGGAGATATCGAAAAAATATTTTCACTGTTTTTAAGTGCCCGTGGACTTCCGGTGAGCTTTCTAAATTGAGGTGGAACTAAATTTATTAGGAAAGATTTGACTTGTCTAACAATTCAAAATCACTTAGTACCACTCATTCAATATTTTTCATATTGAAAGCAGAAGCCAAGTTAACTTTTAGCCTTTAGCTTTCTGTAAACACACCCTGAGTGGGATGCGACAAGTTCTCATGACCCATGATTCCTTTCAAATTAAAATATCCAAAGCACGATACAACGCTAAGAAACCACTTCCACTTTGACTTCCATGATACGCCCAAATCCTCTCTTTCCCATGATTAGCTCGCCCGATTGATCTCTCGCTTTTGAGTCATTATTTTAACTTCCCATTTATTGCCGCCTCAGAGCAAAATTAATGCTCCATGCAGGCGAATTTTTGCTGAAAGTTTTAAAAGAGGAGGGTATGCTGCCGAAGGAAGACCACCGAGGTATGTAACACTGTTTTTCGGCAAGTAAGGGTTGGCTTAATGGAAGCACCAACGCGACAAATTTCATGGAGCTTTTCGGGTGGTTTCCATCCGTAAAGCCCAGTTTCCCGTGTTCTTCAAAGTTTGGTACAAATCACGTAAGAGATTACAAAATTTAGATCATTAGAGAATCTCTGAGTTGGATGTGCAGTGCTACTACCAGCCCACGTTCAGCTCCCTTTTGTTGTCGTTGTTGTTGTTGTTCCCAGAAGCAGCAGAAGTACGTAGTTCTGTTTTCTGTACTGCTCGAATAATAAGGACAAGCATGCTGTGAACCGGGGGGGAGGGGGGGACTAACAATATGTACATTCCTTGAGGAGTTTTTCTCCCCTCAACGCCCCATGGAGGAGCATACGGCGAGATTTCGTCAGAACATATATACTCTCGCGGCTGTTGAGAGAGAATGTTGGGACCTGGACTTCAATTTTATTGGGTTCGTAACAAATTCAACGTCAACATTGATGTGGAGTTTGACTTGTAACAGTGTTGCCCTCACTCGGCGCCCACCAAGCCATGTGCTCAGATCGGACCATTTGGATTAATTTGGCCGAGGAATGACGAGAAAGATATATACACAATGGAGTGCAACACTGAGGGTTCATCGTCACCTTTCTTTCTTTAGAGCTACATTAATTTCTCTCTGCCGTCGATCCTACAGATAAATAAATAAATAAATATTGGCACTCTGTCCTTTTGTTGTCTAATGCAGACCCGCTTCTTACTTAACTGAGTTAACAGCAACCATTTTCTCTCTAATTTAAGTTTGCAACCCAGCCTTGTACTTACAAAGGTGGATGATCGTCCTCCCGACTTTTGGGAGGCTCCGGCTTCCAACCAGGCTTCTCGTCCCAGTACATATCATAGTATATGTGACCAATTTCAAGGTTCTGCAAACAACACCATATACCAACATACTTCTTCACCCGGTTCCTGAACTTCTGCTCTCTCTCCTGGTTCACACAGAACCAAGATTTTTAGGAAGATAGCAGAGTTCATATAGTGAATGCGTCATGTCATCTACAGATATTCAGAAAAATAAAAAGAGAGGTGTTATCTTGCCTTGGAAGTAAAACCTAGAAATACATCCTCCATCGACGAGAACTCGATGACTTTCACATCTTTGTATGCTGAGAATAGTTGCATTAACTGAAACGTGACAACTGCGGTATTAGAGAGGCATCTAAATTTTCAGGAAAAACAAATGAAAAAGTTATAAAATGGAGAACGATACGATTACTCGACACTAACGGGCAACTTGAAATGGAATTCGAACTTTTTGGCAAGGCTGCAAACGGGTATAAGCATGTTCCCAATTTTGTTGTTCACCAAAAAATATCAGAAATAATAAAAAAATGGAAACAAAAAATGGAAATAGGTGTTTCTGCTACCATTTTCTTGTTCTTTCTGGACATATCCTTGAAACATGCAAAGGTTCGTTAGTATCTATTAAAAAGACAACAGTAGCCAAGCCTATTAATTGCACAAGCCCATTGGCCAGCTGGACCATGTCACAGGGTCACAGTTCATGCTCGAGCCATGTGGAAGCACTTTGGGCACTGGAGGGACTCCCATCTATTATGTAGAGAACTTTGTCTCCCTCCCAGATATTGTCTGACATGGACAAAATATCTGAGTAGGCAAAGTGGTGGGGGTGTGGTCGGGCACACGCGTCTGGTGCGGAAGAGGCCCCCAGCCTCACCGCCTATGCTGGAGTGATCGAGCAGAACCCATGGGCTCAAGGGTTCAACACGGGTTCAACACACACACACACACACACACACACATATATATATATATATATATAGAGAGAGAGAGAGAGAGAGAATTTTCTGTTATTAATTAACAAACAAGTTTGCTGTTAGCAAATATTTTTGAACCGTTGGATTAAGATCCAATGGTAAAGAAAAAAAAACCTTTAATGCTGGGCTGGGAGTCCACACCAGCCTAACCTTTAATGCTGTACTGACCCATTTCAAAAAAAACAAATGCTGCACTGGGGGTCCATGGACTCCATGCCAATGCAGCATGTCCTGCGCGCATGCACGCAGGTGAATTATGCCCACATGTGGATTTCCGCACCGCGTGCATGGTAACTGCTTCGTTTAGGGGGTTTTCTTCAATTTTTTTAACCGTTGATGGCATCTAACAGTTAATAATGCTTTGGTAACAGGAAACCTCCCTGTTACCATAGATATGAGAAACTTAATCCAAAATTTAAACATTTTTTTGCAAATAAATTATTGTTATAAGAGAAATTACAGATATATCACTCCTGGAAACATATTAGCATTACATATCCCTACTATCTTGAAAAACTTGTAGATATGCCATCGACGTAACCTCCCATACCACCCGTAAACTTAATCATAGTTAGGCCTAACCAAACGTGGGAAAAGACAAACATGCCCACAGTTATCTCTCTTACAGTCTGAATTATTTGCAAAAAAGGCCCTAAATAGAATCATAAAGTAAAAATAACACATCTAATAAAAGTATATTAACAAATAATAAAATTTTAAGGTTGAAATGCTTGAAGGATCATCTTCTTCCTCCCTCTCCTCGATGGGTTTCCAAACCCTAAAACAATGGTGGCTGCGCCATGGAAAGGGGCGGCGGGCTCGTGGTGTGCCGACAGCCTGTAGCTCCCCCCCTACTGCCGGTCTGCTACCACCCCCACCCCCATCCGGTGAACACCACCCCCACCCCTCCCCGTCATCCTCTCCCTCTCTGGCGACCAGCTTGGGGAGGAAGACGACATCGCTGCAGCCACTGATGTGGAGCTCTGCTCCGTCACTACCGCTGTCTCTCTGCCCCCTTCCCCCTCCGGCCGCTGCCGGCTTGCGGCTCCCAACCCCCTGCACCCTTTTCCCCTCTGTCATGTTAGCTTCCTCCTCTTTCACTATTGCTTGGCGTCGATGCGGTTGATGAGAGCGAGGGCATTGCTGGCCACTTGAGTGAGGCCCACGATCTTGACCCAGATCGCCGCCCTGACGGCGGGGTCAACCCCGGAGGGGAGTGAGACCCCGTCGAGCTAGGTGGTCTGGTCAGTGCGATGCTCACCTATGTCTACATGTTGCTCAGGCACCACAGGAGGTTGGGGCACCCCGGCCGACCCATCTTCCCAACCTCCCTCAGCGACTGCTGCAACTGGTCCACCGTGTTGCCCACCGTCTGGGCGCAATCTCAGAGGCCCCCGCTGCTGACCCAGGGAGACCGAATGGCCCGTACGAAGGCAAAGGCTGACTGGGAGTGGGTGACGGTGAGTACGACATCGGCGAGCTGGCTGGGACTATGTTGGACGATGGCCGCGTGGCTGGAGAGGCTTTGCATGTAGAGGGCGGGGTAGTAGGTGGAGCGGATGTAGGAGACATCGAGGTAGAGTGCGACGGCAATTGACGAGGGGGAGAGCAGCGCGACGAAGGCGAAGGGGAGGAGGAGGAGGTGGACACGGTCCATCTCTGGCTGCAATGTCTTGGAACACAGAGAAGTTGTGCCGTTTTGTGGGGGGTTTATTGAGGGAGTGGGGATGGGGCATGAAAGGCGCGGCCGTTTTGTGGGGGGTTTTGTTGGACCACCGGTACGCCCCATCCTCTCTCGGATCCACCCCCCTCCCCCTCGCCTCCCTCCAACAATGTGACCTCCCCTCCTTCCCTGCAACCTCACCGCCATCCCCACAACTCCCCCTCCCCCCCTGCTGGCCCCTCTCCCCTGCACTTCTTCCTTTCCCTCCTCCTCGACGAACACAGCCGTCGGTGCCCTAGGAAGATAGCACCCCTCCGCCCTCTTCTTAGGAAGGGAAGAAGTGTAGCCCCCAACCCCTTGTCGGTTGTCGCCCCTCCCCCCGCCGGCGGCCACCCCTTCCCCCTCTCTCTCTCTCTCTCTAGTGTGAAAGAAAGGGATATTTTGGTCATTTGACTATCATTTAACGAGAATATTAGAATCTTTGAGGAATATTCGACGTCCTGTCAATGGCAGTTAACTCCAATGGCATATTTGAAAATTTTTCAAGATAGTGAGGTGTTTACACTCAGAATTTTTCGGACATCCGATTTCGCCGGAATGAATATGTCGTATATTTTGACATATTTGTTAATTCCGCGCTGTTTGGGGTTTATCAGACGATTTAGGATTCGTGTACTGGACTTTTCCCCACCGACCGAAGTCGGTGTTAATTTACATCGGTACAAGCGCGTACTGTACTTTTATGTTTACGGGCCAAAGTTCTAGCACATGAAAGCTCGACAAAACCCCTGTATGGCTTCTTCTATTTCTCGATAAAAAGAAATATGACCAACGGTGGTTCGAATGTATATACAACGGAATTTATTTTATCTATTATATAATTATAATATATTATATAATAGATAAAATAATAGATATATATTTAAGTTCAAGGCTAAAAGTCTATATTTACATATTTACATTTTTTATTCCGAACACCTTTGATTAACTGTCGAAAAACGCCTTTTGCCTCTATATGTTGTGACATAAATGATCTTGACGATCGCCCATTACGGGTACATACTCTTGCAAAAAAATTTGAAGACTTTATTTCTTGAACATATATGATTTGGAATTACAATCGGTTCTTCAAGATCTTCACATATGATCCCGATTGTGTAATCGGGTCTTCAGGATAGCATCCGGTCGCAACCAGAGCCTTTGAATTTACTTCAGTCAACATTTAGATCTTGGAACTTGCTTTCACCCTGATCGGGTCATTAAATTCACTCTTGTCCTCTGATCAAACGGTTGGATTTGAATTTCGCCAGGATCGGACCATTGGATCGCCAAGATGATCACTGCCGGTTCGTCGGAATTGCTTCATGACCATAATCACTCTTTTGATTGTAATTAGACTCTTAAGTTGGCTTGATGTCTATAAAGGACGTTCCCGCCTGAGGCGGGGTATATTTGTGATTTTCCTCCATCAGAGTACTTCTGTGGCTTTCCCAAACTTTGGGATATTCTCGCAATTTTATCTTCTTCCTGGGCATTCTTGTCATTCTGACTTTTCGGCATATATTTGACCTTTCCTGACTTCTCGGAGATAACCCCGTCACTTCTTGACTTCTTAGGCATATCTGCCATTTTGACTTCTCGGAGATAACCCCATCACTTCTTGACTTCTTGGGTATTCCGAGTCTCAATTTCTGAACTTCTCAGGTCTCCATGAAAAGATATATGGATTTGGATGGTTAGCCATAAGCCGAACCCAGGAGAGCGCACACTGCTTCAAGGAAGGGGCGTGGTCTCGCTCCACCGAGTCGTGCAAACAGCGCCAACCGGAATAAGAGCATTCTTTGGTGATTTTGAGACAAATCGTGAACTATGTGTAGTTTCTAGACTGAACAATGACTTTCATGCAACTTTTCCACAAGTGCGGTATTTCTGATATTTCAGGGTCTTTTTACATTTGCCCATCATTTGGGGTAGTTTTGTAATTTGCCCGCCATCGGAGATATTTCTGCAATTTTTCCATCATCGGGGGCATTTCTACAATTTTCCCACTATCGGGAGGATTTCAATAATTTTCCCATTACCGGGGACATTTCTATAATTTTCCTACTATCGGGGACATTCTACAATTTTCTGCCCATCGGGGATATTTTTGTAATTTTCTGACCACTGAGGGTATTTCTGTAATTTTCTGACCTCTGGGGGTATTTCTGTAATTTTCAAACCACCGGGGACATTTCTGTAATTTTCTACCCCCTGGGGGTATTTCTGTAATTTTTTGACAGTAGAGGACTTTCCTACAATTTGCCGATCATCCAATAGCCTATCTTCAATTTCTTATCATGAAAGTAACACCATTTTGATTTTTCCTTCGGTCATTCTGATATTTCCTTAGATGTATCTTCATTTTATTTTTCCTTTCCTTTGCATATACATTTGATTTTCCTTGCATGCATTTCCTATCCATGTACGGTAGTACAACATTGTCCCTTCTCATGTACAACTACGATTTGCACAAGGGGCCTTTTCACATCCCTGACAGCGTACAACTCTGCACAAGGGGCCTTTTCATATCCCTGACAGTGTACAGCAGTCATATCCCTGACAGTGTACAGCAGTGCACAAGGAGCTTCTTTATAGCTTAGGAGGTGACACATCTCTTAGGCTCACCACTCTCAAAGGAGGTGACCAAAACTTCCAAAAAGGAGCCTTTTGTGTGACTATACCCCAACCCTTCATCATTGCTTACTGCAGGCTATGTGCTGTGCTGTACTGTAGGCCATGTGAAGCTCTACTGTAGGCCATGTGAAGCCTTCTTTATGTGCTTCTCTCCCCAGCTTCATTTGCAATCTGCACGGTGGAATCAATCCCAACCAACCCATGTTCTACAGTATTGCTAGGTTTTGATTCACCTTGCTGGACAACAGAAGAATATGATAGTTGTCCAGATGCAGGTGAAGTTACATCCGATTCAACTGCATTATATTCCCGAATCATAACTCCATTTTCAGCCATATAATGAACTACCTCAGTGGGTAGCCTTCTCTTATCAACGTAAAAGAAAGATGAGTCATCTGTTACTATAGCATATGCATGCACAGCAGGACAGTAAGATACATCATTTCTTCTGATATTATAGAGCCAAGCAACCTCATCGAGTGCAGCTCAGCAGGGTTCTTAAGAGCTTTCGCAAGGGCTAAAGGGGATGGCTGGAGGATTACATCTTTCTGTTTTATAATGTTGTTGTAACATGGCATTTCTGCATCTGTCTGTTCTCAACATCAATATGGCATTTATGCATCTTTCTGTTTTGTAATGTGTTGATGGCATTTCTAACCTGTGTGTTGATGGCATTTCATCTGTTGATTATTTGCATTCATGGCATTTCTGAGTATTGCATTTTGCATCTTTGTTGATTGGTTGCATTGCTGCATTCTCCCGGGGGGGGGGGGTGAAAAGTCTCTTAAGTTCACCATTCCTAAAGAAGGTAACCAGATCCCCCCCGGGGGACCACTTTTATTGCCTTAGCGGGATGCTTTGCCTGCTTTCCTATGAGCCAACTTCCCATGAATTAAACAAAGACTCCTTCGCAGCAATAACACATAGCTTTCCTACGCTGCTCACGGGAGAATGAGGAGGCAACTTCCCATAAATTAAACAAAGGCTTGCGGCTGTTGTCTTCCTATGCACTGCCGCTGCTGTTCTTCTTGCGCTCTTGCTGTGTATTCTTCTTCTTGCTTCATTGTAGCATCAGTTGCATTTTTTTCTTGAATGTATTTGTAGTTCATGTCATGCATGTTTCCTTGCATTTCATACGTAAGGAGATCTCTGTGCCATGTGACAGTCAATAACACATTACATTAGGGGGTGCTGCTGTTCTCACGGAAACAACCTCTACACTGCCGCTGCTTTTTCATCCTCAAGGGAATTGCTCTCTCTCCTTCTCTGTGGTGTGCTCTTCTTATAGTAGCTTGGAGGAAGGGCGGAGGAGCCTCCTCCGGTGGAATCCGAAAAGGTAGTCTCTTGGTTTTCCTCCTCCCTGCCTTTTCTTATTCTGTAATTGCCGTGTTTACTTCTTTTTCTCCTTTTCTCTCTTTTTTTTTAGTAACCGAAAGGGCCATGGGCGGAGGAGGACCTCCTCCGGCCTGCAGCAGGGCGGAGGAGCTCCCTCCGGCCTGCTGGCAGGGAGGAGGGCCCCTCCGGCCTGCTGGCAGGGCGGAGGGCCTCCCTCCGGCCTGCTTGGCAGGGCGGAGAGGGCTTGAGGCCTCCGGTGTCCCTTTCTCCTATAAAAAAAAAAGCCGCCGTACCTCTTAAACAAATCCCACTTCAACATGTGGAGTTAGCTTATTTTTTGGCTTGTACAGAGGATCTCCATCTTGGCTTTTTTTTTCTTGTGAAAGCATGTGGGTGTTGACACTTGTCACTTCTTCCATACACACATATATAGATGTGCATATATATTTCACATCCTTCGTACTTTGGGAAAATACAATATCTGAATATTTTATGGGGTCAACAAATGCCCCTCACGGGAGATCCGTCGGAGCCAAGGGTGACGGCGGACGTCCCGTGCATTCCCCGACTTAGCCAACTTGTGGCTTTGTTTGCTGCATAACACCATTGCTTTTAATTTGGGACTGATCAGTCATCTTTTCTTTTTGTTGTTGTTTTGTAGCTTCAAGAATGAGGATTACAACGATTCTCATTATTTTCCTTTCTTTTCCCTTCTCCCTTTTTTTTGACAGCTTTTTCCAAGGCAACTCTCGTGCAGATGGCTGGCTTCCCCTCTCATAAATTTCATTCAGGAGCCACAGAATGGCTGGCGGGCATACTTCATCATTATAGTCGGCTTCTGGACCTGGTTGGGATTCGCCATGCAGTCACAACAGCATTATACAGATACCCGTGCTATGCTGAGTTGCTTCAGACTTTGGCAGAGCACTTCAACCGCCGCTACAACACTTTTGCCACTGTTGAGGGTGAGACTTCCATTGATTTATGGAGTTTGTACAGGATTTCAGGTTTACCCATCTCGGGGCGACCTTATGAAGAAGTTACTCTAGATGATTTGCACAAAAACTTCTCCACGGGATGTCTGTCAGAGTTTTCACAATTTTCACCTTTTAGTTTTTATTGACATGGTTGGGAGTTTAGTCTAGATTCTCCCTTGAATAGCCCTTCTCCATGGTACAATGATATCTTGAAGTGAGATTGGAATGGATTATATATTGTCGCAACACTTCATTCTTGTGCGGTGGGAAATTTTTGCATTTGAGCTTAGCCCGACGTTTGATACTATCAGATACTTCACGCCCGGCCATCTGACTTCTTTCTTTAGTTTGGTTGAATTGGATACTTCTTGACTCAGTAATCTCTAGGAGGAAACTTAGGAGAGCGCACACCACTTCAGAGAAGTGGCATGGACCCGCTCCACCAAGTCGACCTCAGGCTGAGTCTCATTGAAGAATCGCAAAAATGCGCCAATAGAAGTGGCAGGGTCTTTTCTTCTTTCTTTATTTTCCTTTTTTCCTTCTTCTTCTTTTCTTCTTCCCCTTTTTTTTTTGATCTCTCCCTTTTTTATTTAGGATTTGAGACTAACCAAACGGGGTTCGGAAAAGCTGGCGCTTCATTTGGGGCTAACCAAACAAATGATTTAGGAGCCAAAACTTAGGATGTAGGGCTAACCAAACGGAGTTTAGAAAGGCAGAATTTCGAATTTGGGGCTGACCAAACAAAGTTTAGAAAGCCAGAACTTAGGATTTGGGGCTAACCAAACGAAGTTTAGAAAGCCAAAACTTGAGATTTGGGGCTAACCAAACGAAGTTTAGAAAGCCAGAACTTAGGATTTGGGGCTAACCAAACGGAGTTTAGAAAGCCAAAACTTGAGGATTTGGGACTGACCAACGGTGTTGGGAAGCCGATAAACTTGGGGCTGACCAACTGTGTTGGGAAGTCGAAACTTGAGATTTGGGACTGACCAACGATGTTGGGAAGCCGATAAACTTGGGGCTGACCAACGGTGTTGGGAAGTCAAAACTTGGGATTTGGAATTTGGCGACTAACCAATGAAATTGGAAAGTCGAAATTTGGGATTTGGGACTGACCAACGGTGTTGGGAAGCCGATAAACTTGGGGCTGACCAACGGTGTTGAGAAGTCGAAACTTGAGATTTGGAATTTGGCGACTAACTAATGAAATTGGAAAGTTGAAACTTGAGATTTAGGACTGACCAACGGTGTTGGGAAGCCGATAAACTTGGGACTGACCAACGGTGTTGGGAAGTCGAAACTTGAGATTTGGGACTGACCAACGGTGTTGGGAAGTCGAAATTTGAGATTTGGGACTGACCAACGGTGTTGGGAAGCCGATAAACTTGGGGCTGACCAACGGTGTTGGGAAGTCGAAACTTGGGATTTGAAATTTTGGGGGCTAACCAATGAAATTGGAAAGCCGAAATTTGGAATTTGAGATTTGGGTGGTTGACCAATGAGATTGGAAAGAGAAATTGGAAAGCCGAAACTTGGGATTTTTGATTTAGGGTGGCTGACCAATGAGATTGGAAAGTCGAAATTTGGGATTTTGGATTTAGGGTGGCTGACCAATGAAATTGGAAAGCCGAAACTTTGAATTTGGATTTAGGGCGGCTGACCAATGAGATTGGGAAGCCGAAACTTGGGATTTTTGATTTAGGGCGGCTGACCAATGGAATTGGAAAGCCGAAACTTGGAATTTTGGGATTTAGGGTGGCTGACCAATGAAATTGGAAAGCCGAAACTTGGGATTTTGGATTTTGGGTGGCTGACCAATGGAATTGGAAAGCCAATACTTGGATTTTGGATTTTGGGTGGCTGACCAGTGGACTTGGAAAGCCGAAACTTGGAATTTTTGATTTAGGGTGGCTGACTAATGAGATTGGAGAGCCGAAACTTGAGATTTTTGATTTTGGGTGGCTGACCAATGAAATTGGAAAGCCGAAACTAGAAATTTTGGGATTTAGGGTGGCTGACCAGTGGACTTGGAAAGCCGAAACTTGGAATTTTTGATTTAGGGTGGCTGACCAATGAGATTGGAGAGCCGAAACTTGATATTTTTGATTTTGGGTGGCTGACCAATGAAATTGGAAAGCCGAAACTTGGAATTTTGGGATTTAGGGTGGCTGACCAATGAAATTGGAAAGCCGAAACTTGGGATTTTTGATTTAGGGTGGCTGACCAATGAGATTGGAGAGCCGAAACTTGAGATTTTTGATTTTGGGTGGCTGACCAATGAAATTGGAAAGCCGAAACTTGGAATTTTGAGATTTAGGGTGGCTGACCAATGAAATTGGAAAGCCGAAACTTGGGATTTTTGATTTAGGGCGGCTGACCAATGGAATTGGAAAGCCGAAACTTGAAATTTTGGGATTTAGGGTGGCTGACAAATGAAATTGGAAAGCCGAAACTTGGGATTTTAGATTTTGGGTGGCTGACCAATGAAATTGGAAAGCCGAAACTTGGGATTTTTGATTTTAGATTTAGGGTGACTGACCAATGAAATTGGAAAGCCGAAACTTGGGATTTTGGATTTAGGGTGGCTGACCAATGAAATTGGAAAGTCGAAACTTGGATTTTGGATTTAGGGTGGCTGACCAATGAAATTGGAAAGCCAAAACTTGGGATTTTGGATTTAGGGTGGCTGACCAATGAAATTGAAAAGCCGAAACTTGGATTTTTGATTTAGGGGCCGGCCAACTATGTTGGCAAGCCAGAACTTGAAATTTGAGATTTGGCACGGTGGGGCATGAACGAGAATTGTTCAAAACATCTGTGACTTTTGAGTTTTTCTTGGGGGGAAAACTCCCCTATCCTTTCTTAGTCTCCTACGGAGGAGGGCAAGTCTTGTGTAGGTTGTTGTTGGAACTCATGTTCGGGAGCATAGTATAATTTCAAGTGTTTTCCATTCAATGGTGGAAAGGGGTTCTCCCCTTTATGGTCGACAACCTTATAGGTGCCTCCTTCATAGACTTTGGAGTCAATATATGGTCCTCGCCAATTTGGTTGTAATTTGCCACTGGACCTCCCGGCCATGACTTCTCTTTCTTTAATCATGACGAGATCACCCTTTTTGAATGCTCTTTGTCTCACAAGCTTATCATAGGCTCGAATCATTCGGGCTTGATAAAGTTGCTTATAAGCTTCCAACCTATTGCCTTCTAGATCAGAGAGCTCTTCAAGTCTTCTCTGTATTTCGTCTTGTTCGTGAGCTTGGAGGCCAACATGCAAAGCTACCCTATAGGAGGACATTTCAATCTCAACTGGGATTACGGCTTCCGCCCCATATACTAGAGAGAAGGTTGAGCAGCCAGTAGGAGTCTTGTACACAGTTCGGTATGCCCAGAGAGCTTCATGAATTTTCTCTCCCCAGTCCTTTTTGCGGCTGCCTACTATTTTGGCAAGTAACTTGCAAAGAGTCTTGTTGAAAGCTTCAGCTAACCCATTGGCTTGAGGGTTATATATTGTCGAGGTTCTCCAGTCTATATGAAACTTAGCTGCCAATGCATATATTATCCTATTTTTGAATGGCGTGCCATTGCCTGACATAATCCGACTTGGCGTGCCGAACCTGTATATAATGTTATGTCTGACAAATTGAGCGACAGCTTCTCCTGTGACCTCCCGTAGGGGAACTGCTTCGGCCCAACGAGAAAAATAATCTGTTGCTGCCAATATGAATTTATGACATTTAGAGGATGGAGGGAAAGGTCCGACAATGTCCATTCCCCATTCTGCAAATGGCCATGTAAGAGCCATGGTGTGCAACGAGCTTGGAAGTCTTCTTGGCATTGATGACATATACGGGTGTATTGAGTACAATCCGCATACATGGTGGGTCAATAGAAACCCTTATATGTTGTTCTTCATTTTGTCCTTGACTTGATGGGCACTGCAGAGCTCTGGGTGAACCTCGTGCATGACTATCTTGACTTTCTTTGGAGAGAGGCAACGTAAGAGGAAAGGCTTGTCCTTTTAATGCACCAGCCGATATAATTGATTTCCTATCAATTGATATGATGTTGCCCTTCGCAGCGGTTGAACCCTTTGAGCCTGATCTGAAGGGAGGCAACCATTCTTTGTTTTGATAATCGGCTCACGCCAATTGTAATATCCCGGACCTTTCGGATCCTTCTTCGTGGGTCCCGGATCTGGTTTTCGGAGTGTCCGGCTCCGTTGTGTCCGAAATTTCGTTTCGGACATCTTTCGTGTTCGGGTCGGCGCGATCCGGAGTTGTTTCGGAGGCCCGGAGGCGTTCCGCGGCTTTTCCGCGTGTGTTTTCCGATTCCCGGTGTGTGTTTCGGCTTTTCTCTTCGGACGCTCGTTGCGGGTGAACCGGGCTGTTCACACGGACACGAGTGGTACCGTTGCGATCGGTGCGTTCCGAGGATCGCGGGGGTGTGATTTCCTATTTTTTGGAATTTTACGGATTTTCCGGGTTTTTCTATAAAACCCTTTTTCTTTTCTCTCTCCCCCCACCATCTTCTTCTTCCTCCTTCCTCCTCCACCGTGTCTCCCTCCCTCTCCCTCTCTTCCTCCCGGTTGGCCACGGCGAGCTCCCCTTCGGCTGCAGACGGCGGCGGGGCGACGGCGCGGCGACGTGGGCGGCGGCGAGGCGGTCGTGGGGGCGTGCGGCAAGCGTGGGAAGCTTAAGGAAGAACGAGGGTTTTCAAGCGTTCTTCGCGATTCGTGGACGATCCGGCGGAGCATTCGCTCCATTGAGGTAGGGTGACGTTCCCTAGCTCTTCGCCGTTCTTTTCCGTGGTTTGTAGGCCGCGGGGAGGCCGAGAGAGGCATGTTTGGGCGTTTTTGGGGTTTTTCCATGTTTTGGGGTGAGCCGCCCGATCTATGGTTTTAGCCCATGATTCTATGTTTTGGTGGCTTAGATGCATGCTAGGGGTCCCCAGGGGTCTTCCCCCTTGTTTTCCCCCTCTCCGGTGGAGGTACGGGGGCGTGGTTGGTGTTTTTGGGGTTCTCCCGCCGTAGCGTGCTCTGGGGCAAGCGACGGTCACTCCAGTGACCGTCACATGCTTGTAACGCCCCTAGAGGGGTGCGTTACTTCCCTGGGTGTTGGCCTTTGGGGTCGAGGGCTGTAACGGTCCTGCGACTGGCCGCCGTTTGCTAGTGACGGCCCTGGGCTGGGCCGTCACATGCTTTCGACCGTTGGGTTTTGACCGTTGGGGGTCAGGCCATGTAACGCACCGAGATAGGCGCGTTAAATGCGTGTAACGCACTGGGGCAGGAGCGTTACTTCCTGTTGTCCCCCATGTGGATGGGCCAAGCGACGCGCTGGGGCAGGCGCGTCACTTCCCTTTCCATCCCGAGCGTGAGGGCCATGCGACGCGCTGGTCTAGGCGCGTCACATGCGAGTAACGCACTGAGCCCGACGCGTTGCTTGCAAGCGACGCGCCAGGGTAAGCGCGTTACTTTCCCTGTGGTTTTCGTGGGTGTGGGGTGCCATGTGACGCCCTGGCCTAGGTGCGCCGCTTCCAAGCGACGCACTAGGGTAGGCGCGTCGCTTCCCCCTACCCCCTGGCCGTGTGACGGTCCACCTTAGACCGCTATTTCCAAGTGACGGCCCTAGAGTGGACCGCCATTTGGCAGTGACGGTCTGAGGGTAGACCGCCACTTCCTGTGTTGCCCCATGAGGGTGGCAACCTCGCTTTTCTCCGACCGTGGTCTCCGTGTGACGGGACTGGTGCGTGAGGTGATTCCCACACGTTGTCGGGCTTGGGTGTTGTTTTCCGTGACTCGAGAGTCTACTCCTTTAGCGACCCTCCACTAGTCGTAGCCCACCAGTGCGCGGTGCTGGTCTCACCTGGGAGTGGTGTACGGGCACCCACCTTTCGAGACGGTTTGTGGACCGGTTACCGTAGGCCCCTCGTCGGTAGCCAGAGTCCGGCTACGGGGGAAAACCGGTCAGAGGACCAGACCTAGTGACGCAAGGTCTGTGTGTGCACACGTGGTTGGGGGCGGTTGGACCCACGTCGACGGGCGTGACCCCAACTAGTTACTTGTTTGTGGTTACTTGTACGGTGTTTGCGCCTCGGGTAGGACCTACCATGTCAGGCGGTGCACCTGCAGTGCGGTGTAAGACGCCAGGGGACGCTACCGGCTGTGCTTCTAGTGGGTGGTACTCCTGTCGAGTACGGAGTGTCAGACTGTCAGTCGTGTGTTTCCGACCTTCGGGTTTTTGACGGTTCAACCGTTGAGTTTCAGTTTCCTCGTACCGTGGCACGTGTCTCGGTTTACGTGCCGTTAGGGTCTAGTTCTGTAGAGTACAGGGCTTTCCTTTCCGAGATACTTTTCTACCGCTAGAGTAGTGGTTTCTCGTTTTTCGAGGTAGGGTTCGAGTGATCCCTACTGAGTCTTGTTCCGAGACTCATTCCCTGCGTGTTTTCACCGTGTTTCAGGTGAGGCGCCACCTTCGGGGAGCGCGTCAGGAGCGCAGCGTGGTGCGGGTGCCCAGTGGTAGTGCCGGAGGTCAGAGCCGGGGGATGCCCCGTGTAGCTGTACTTTCCTTTCTTGTCACTGTACTAGTCGTGGACTATTGTTATTGTGTTATTTTCTGTTGTGGACCATGAAAAATGTTATTCTATTATAACTGTTTAATTTCTGCAATTATTTGTGATACTTGTGTAGTCTCCACACCATCCTTTTAACCCTTCCGAGTCTTCGGGCTCGTGGGTGGCGGTGCGAGTCTCGGGTTATCGGGCCTTCCCGGTAATCGGATTCTCGGGTCGTTACACCAATCTTATTCCTCTTTCTCGGTAGGACCATCTTCTTCAATTGTGTTGACCTCGGAGGTGATAGGGTCGGCTTCTTCATCATTTGAAGATTTGAGGATGTGAATAAACACCCAAAAACTTGAGAATTTTTAGAATTGATGGTCTAAAGATGGCTTGTAGGTCAAAACCAAAAGTTTTGGGAGTTTGGTGGAATTGACGGTCCAAAAAGGACTTGCGGGTCAAAACCAAAAATTGTGACTTTAAGTAGGGTTGATGGCCCAAACGGACATGGATGCCAACACTACCATAGAAATTTAGTATTGAGATATGCTTGCCCCGAATGGGGATAAAAAGAGGCGTCGATGGTGACGGCTTATGGTGATGAATAATAATAGTTCTCTTTTTTTTTCTTCCTTCATTTTTTCTTCTTTTTCCTCTTTTTTCATTTTTTTTCTTTACTCTTCTTTTCCTTTTTCTTTCTCCCCTTTTTTTTCTCCCCTTTTTTTGTTTTCATTTTTCTTGGTCTCTTTTTTTATCTCTCTTTTTTTTTCTCTTATACCGACCTCCGTGGCGTAGAAGTCAAGTATTAGGAGTTAAGGTGAAGTTAAAGACTAGAATTGAGGTTGACTAACCTTGTGGTTTGGAAGCTAAAGATTGGAATTGGGGTTTAGAATTTACTATGGGCGACCTTGGTGGTTTGAGGGCCAATGGAATTTGGGACTTGAGTTTAGATTTTGGTTGACCTTTGGGCTTTGAAAACTTGGCTGACCTGTGCGGTTTGAGGAATGAGAAATGGAGTTGGAGTTGGCTAACCTTTGTGACTTGAAAGCTGAGGATTGCACTGACGGTTTGGCTGACTTTTGTGATTTGGAAGCCAAAAGTTGGAATTTGGGTGAGTTTTTCTGGGACTTGTGATTTGATGGTTCTGATAATTATGTTCGCCACAGTGGGACAAAACCATTGGACAAAGGATGTTCGAGATGGTAGTGCATAATGACGATGTGTTCCTCCTTTCTTCTTCCTCTTTTTTTTTTCACATTACCAGCTTCACCGCCCTCTCGGGTTTTCGCTGAAGCTGGCCCCCTTTAGCTTTTTCCAGTGCGTCCTTTCGGATTTTCATACTGAGGGGTTACCCATTTTTGTCTGAAGCGCCCTTTCGGGTTTTCCACTCTAGCCGGGTTTTATGACCTTTTTACCTTTAGGCAACCAACAAGTTGGATGGCTAAGTCCGTTGGGGCACCTCAATTTTAAGCCCCATTTTTTTTTCTTTTTTCTTTTTTGACATTGTTGCTTGACGTTGTTGTTGCTTGACATTGTCGCTGGGACAAAGTGTCTGAATTTCCATTGATCCTCCACCATAAGGAAGATGTGGGGCCAATGACTTATAGGCCCGTAGCTTTTTAGCTTGAAAGGGGTTTGACGATGAAATTTTTGGATTTTGGAATGGTAACTGACCCAGAAGCAGTGTTGGCAGTATCGGCCGAAACCGATACGTTTCGGCCGAAACGTATCGGTTTCGGCCTATACCGACACCGAAACGGGTCTTTGCACTGTAGCAGTCCGATACCAAAAAATAATATTTTTTTAATGGTTTCGGACCGAAACCGTCCGATTTCGGTCCGAAACTGTCCGGTTTCGGCCGAAACCTAACCTGCTGGCCCCAATTTTGGCCTTTTCTAACTGTTTTGAACCGGTTTCGGCCGAAACCGAAACCGATACCGAGTCGTATCGGTTTCGGACCCGGCCGAAACCGAGTCCGAAACCGACACTGTCATCCTTGCCCAGAAGGGGTTTGGGCACCATGACATTGGGTTTCTCTTTTTTTTTTGACTCGAAAGGTTTGGGTAACAAAAAATTGGTTTTATTTTGGTGGTTGCTAACCCGGAAGGGGTTTTGGACCAATGATTTGGGTTTTGTGTGTGTTTTTTTTTTTGTGATGATCCAGGGAAGGCTTGGGTAACCAAAGAGTTGATTTTAATGGTGGTTGACCCGAAGGGGTTTGAACCAAGGATTTGAGTTTCATTTTGGATGGTTATCGACCCGAAAGGGGTTTCAAACCAAGGGTTTAGGTTTTGTTGCATTTGTGCCCCTTGATAGGACAGGATTTTCAACTGGAGGATAACCACGATGCTGGTTCATGATGATTGCAGGAAATATATTTTCTTCTTTTTTTTTTCTTTTTTTTTTCACCTTACCAACCCCAGCGCCCTTTCGGGTTTTCACCGAAGCTGGCCCCCTTTAACTTTTTCCAGCGCGCCCTTTCGGGTTTTCATGCTGAGGGGTTACCCAATTTTGCCTGAGGTGCCCTTTCGGATTTTCACCTCAGCCGGGTTTCTTTGACCTTTTTACCCTCAACCATCCCTGTGATGGGAATGGCCAAGTCCGCCGGGGCACCTCTATTTTAAGCCCCCTTTTTTTTGTTTTTCTTTTTTTTTTTGAATTCTAGATGTAAGCTCTGTCGAGGTGATGATCCGAGTGAGGTGGATCATATAACATATGCAGCTTCAACTTCACATGCTTTTCATTGAGTGAAAGGAAGGGCTACTCTCTCTCTTTTGCAACTCTTCGCAGATGAACTTTATTTTCTGGAGATTTCCATGGCAACTGCCTATTCAACTTTGCTTATTTACGTTTCTCTTCAGACGCTTCTTTCTTGTTTTTCTCCTCCTCAGCTTGTGCTTCATTTCAAGAGGACTGATTGTTTGACAACTGAGTTGGGTGGAATTCGTCCCTCTCGAGATGAAATTCTCGCTTTGAGCTTCTGCCTTGGAGGGCCTGGGCCAGGGGTGCTCCTCTCTTGCTTTCTCTCTTTCTTTTTCCTTCTTTCTTCTTTTGGGATAAAGTTTGGTAGGGAATTTTACAACTTCCCTGTGGACAGCGGGAAGAGAGGTTGACGTCGAAATTGGTTTAGTGTCACAAGCATAGATTTAGGCCTGAAGCTAGCTTTGTTACCAGAAAATGAGCTTGATTGCCAAGGGTGGCTTAGCGCCCGAAGTGGAACAATACCCACAATTGGCGGATCAAGAAATGAGTTGGTGTTCAACACTGATTTGGCACCAAAGCATGGGTTGGATCTCATGCATAGATGGCTTGACGTCAGGCAGACATGTTTGGAGCCTTAAGAGGTTCGCAAACTGACGGTTTTAGGACAAACTCCACTAACATAGTGTTGAAATTGGAGAGGGAAAAGACAGAGGTCCCCCTTTGAATCTGTCTTCTTGGCTCTGCCAGTGTTTTACTTCGTCTCTCCTTTTTTATTTTCAGACTTGTATTTTTGTCTTCACTTGGAGCCTTCTTCCCGGACTAGCCTTTCTGGCTTTGCCTAGGACTTGGCTTAGAGCCTTCTGCTTTGGACTTTCTGATCGGGTTGTTGCTTGCCGGAGTCACCTTGCTTGAGGTTTCACCAGAGATTTTACTCGAAGCATTATTTAGTGCTTTGCCCCTACCTCTTCTTGGAGTTTTCTTTGCCAGATACGCCCTCTTGACTTTCTAAGGTGGCAGCCTGATGCTTCACCAATTTTCTCTTCCTTCTTCCCTTTTCTTATCTATTCTTCTTCCTTTTCTGCCTCATGTCATGTTTTGAGAGAGAGGAAAATCTATTTTGGGGCTGATTGGAACATACCCCCAGGATAAACATGCCCCCAGGGTTGAAATTTCTGCCTCAAGTTGTTGCCTTAGAAGGCTTAGATTGTTCGAAGCCTCCTCCTTGGTGACCCATATTTATTTGATAAGGAGTTGGTTCACAGAATCGCCCCCTCGCCTGGGCTCAAGGGCTTTGACTTTTTTTTGCGTGAGGCTTGGATGTCAACTTCTTTCATTTTCACCTTTCACTTGATGTAGACGGCAATAAGATTGCCCCCTTTCCCAGACTTAGATATAGCCACAACAGATTTTCTTCTAGGGCGGCGACATTGCCCCCGACTAGCAGGAACAACATATGAATTTTGTTGGCACTTAGTCTTCAACAGGAAGCCTTCACTCGGGCGTACCGAGCAGCGGCGGCCATGACTGGGGTGGCGTCGTACCCTCTTAGTAATTGCAACTTGGACATGTATTTGTCATTTGGCCTTTGACAGGGAGCTTTAACCTTGATGCCCCCAGCGGCAGCAACCACGGCCAGAATGGCACCCCCTGCTAGTAGGAGCAACTTTAGATACATGTTGACATTTGGCCTTTGAAAGGGACCGCTTAACCTTGATGCCCCCGGCAGCTTTAACCTTGATGCCCCAGTGGCTTTAACTTTGGATGCCCCCGGCGGCAGCTTCAACGGTGGGAATACTTTGAACTTCTTGCAAGAGTGTGAAGGAGTCACAACCTTTGTCGAGGCAAGGCTATTCTTCGACAGACAAATGAAAGGCAGGAAAAGTCCCACCGGGCGTGCCAGTCTGTTTACACGCGGAATTTTTCGGACATCCGATTTCGCCGGAATGAATATGTCGTATATTTTAACATATTTGTTAATTCCGCGCTGTTTGGGGTTTATCAGACGATTTAGGGTTCGTGTACTGGACTTTTCCCCACCGACCGAAGTCGGTGTTAATTTACATCGGTACAAGTCCGAACACCTTTGATTAACTGTCGAAAAACACCTTTTGTCTCTATATGTTGTGACATAAATGATCTTGACGATCGCCCATTACGGGTACATACTCTTGCAAAGAAATTTGAAGACTTTATTTCTTGAACATGTATGATTTGGAATTACAATCGGTTCTTCAAGATCTTCACATATGATCCCGATTGTGTAATCGGGTCTTCAGGATAGCATCCGGTCGCAACCAGAGCCTTTGAATTTACTTCAGTCAACATTTAGATCTTGGAACTTGCTTTCACCCTGATCGGGTCATTAAATTCACTCTTGTCCTCTGATCAGACGGTTGGACTTGAATTTCGCCAGGATCGGACCATTGGATCGCCAAGATGATCACTGCCGGTTCGTCGGAATTGCTTCATGACCATAATCACTATTTTGATTGTAATTGGACTCTTAAGTTGGCTTGATGTCTATAAAGGACGTTCCCGCCTGAGGCGGGGTATATTTGTGATTTTCCTCCATCACAGTACTTCTGTGGCTTTCCCAAACTTTGGGATATTCTCGCAATTTTATCTTCTTCCTGGGCATTCTTGTTAGTCTGACTTTTCGGCATATATTTGACCTTTCCTGACTTCTCGGAGATAACCCCGTCACTTCTTGACTTCTTAGGCATATCTGCCATTTTGACTTCTCGGAGATAACCCCATCACTTCTTGACTTCTTGGGTATTCCAAGTCTCAATTTCTGAACTTCTCAGGGCTCCATGAAAAGATATATGCATTTGGATGGTTAGCCATAAGCCGAACCCAGGAGAGCGCACACTGCTTCAAGGAAGGGGCGTGGTCTCACTCCACCGAGTCGTGCAAACAGCGCCAACCGGAATAAGAGCATTCTTTGGTGATTTGAGACAAATCGTGAACTTTGTGTAGTTTCTAGACTGAACAATGACTTTCATGCAGCTTTTCCACAAGTGCGGTATTTCTGATATTTCAGGGTCTTTTTGCATTTGCCCATCATTTGGGGTAGTTTTGTAATTTGCCCGCCATCGGGAATATTTCTGCAATTTTTCCATCATCGGGGGCATTTCTACAATTTTCCCACTATCGGGGGGATTTCAATAATTTTCCCATTATCGGGGACATTTCTATAATTTTCCTACTATCGGGGACATTTCTGCAATTTTCTGCCCATCGGGGATATTTTTGTAATTTCTGATCACTGAGGGTATTTCTGTAATTTTCTGACCTCTGGGGGTATTTCTGTAATTTTCAGACCACCGGAGACATTTCTGTAATTTTCTACCTCCTGGGAGTATTTCTGCAATTTTTTGACAGTAGAGGACTTTCCTACAATTTGCCGATCATCCAATAGCCTATCTTCAATTTCTTATCATGAAAGTAACACCATTTTGATTTTTCCTTCGGTCATTCTGATATTTCCTTAGATGTATCTTCATTTTATTTTTCCTTTCCTTTGCATATACATTTGATTTTCCTTGCATGCATTTCCTGTCCATGTACAGTAGTACAACATTGTCCCTTCTCATGTACAACTACGATTTGCACAAGGGGCCTTTTCACATCCCTGACAGCGTACAGCTCTGCACAAGGGGCCTTTTCATATCCCTGACAGTGTACAGCAGCCATATCCCTGACAGTGTACAGCAGTGCACAAGGAGCTTCTTCATAGCTTAGGAGGTGACACATCTCTTAGGCTCACCACTCTCAAAGGAGGTGACCAAAACTTCCAAAAAGGAGCCTTTTGTGTGACTATACCCCAACCCTTCATCATTGCTTACTGCAGGCTATGTGCTGTGCTGTACTGTAGGCCATGTGAAGCTCTACTGTAGGCCATGTGAAGCCTTCTTTATGTGCTTCTCTCCCCAGCTTCATTTGCAATCTGCACGGTGGAATCAATCCCAACCAACCCATGTTCTACAGTATTGCTAGGTTTTGATTCACCTTGCTGGACAACAGAAGAATATGATAGTTGTCCAGATGCAGGTGAAGTTACATCCGATTCAACTGCATTATATTCCCGAATCATAACTCCATTTTCAGCCATATAATGAACTACCTCAGTGGGTAGCCTTCTCTTATCAACGTAAAAGAAAGATGAGTCATCTGTTACTATAGCATATGCATGCACAGCAGGACAGTAAGATACATCATTTCTTCTGATATTATAGAGCCAAGCAACCTCATCGAGTGCAGCTCAGCAGGATTCTTAAGAGCTTTTGCAAGGGCTAAAGGGGATGGCTGGAGGATTACATCTTTCTGTTTTATAATGTTGTTGTAACATGGCATTTCTGCATCTGTCTGTTCTCAACATCAATATGGCATTTATGCATCTTTCTGTTTTGTAATGTGTTGATGGCATTTCTGACCTTTGTGTTGATGGCATTTCATCTGTTGATTATTTGCATTCATGGCATTTCTGAGTATTGCATTTTGCATCTTTGTTGATTGGTTGCATTGCTGCATTCTCCCGGGGGGGTGAAAAGTCTCTTAAGTTCACCATTCCTAAAGAAGGTAACCAGATCCCCCCGGGGGGACCACTTTTATTGCCTTAGCGGGATGCTTTGCCTGCTTTCCTATGAGCCAACTTCCCATGAATTAAACAAAGACTCCTTCGCAGAAATAACACATAGCTTTCCTATGCTGCTCACGGGAGAATGAGGAAGCAACTTCCCATAAATTAAACAAAGGCTTGCGGCTGCTGTCTTCCTATGCACTGCCGCTGCTGTTCTTCTTGCGCTCTTGCTGTGTATTCTTCTTCTTGCTTCATTGTAGCATCAGTTGCATTTTTTTCTTGAATGTATTTGTAGTTCATGTCATGCATGTTTCCTTGCATTTCATATGTAAGGAGATCTCTGTGCCATGTGACAGTCAATAACACATTACATTAGGGGGTGCTGCTGTTCTCACGGAAACAACCTCTGCACTGCCGCTGCTTTTTCATCCTCAAGGGAATTGCACTCTCTCCTTCTCTGTGGTGTGCTCTTCTTATAGTAGCTTGGAGGAAGGGCGGAGGAGCCTCCTCCGGTGGAATCCGAAAAGGTAGTCTCTTGGTTTTCCTCCTCCCTGCCTTTTCTTATTCTGTAACTGCCGTGTTTACTTCTTTTTCTCCTTTTTTCTCTTTTTTTTTAGTAACCGAAAGGGCCATGGGCGGAGGAGGACCTCCTCCGGCCTGCAGCAGGGTGGAGGGCCTCCCTCCGGCCTGCTTGGCAGGGAGGAGGGCCCCTCCGGCCTGCTGGCAGGGCGGAGGAGTTCCCTCCGGCCTGCAGCAGGGCGGAGGAGTTCTCCAGCCTGCTTGGCAGGGCGGAGGAGCTCCCTCCGGCCTGCTGGCAGGGAGGAGGGCCCCTCCGGCCTGCTGGCAGGGCGGAGGAGTTCCCTCCGGCCTGTTGGCAGGGCGGAGGAGTTCTCCAGCCTGCTTGGCAGGGCGGAGGAGCTCCCTCCGGCCTGCTGGCAGGCGGAGGGCCTCCCTCCGGCCTGCTTGGCAGGGCGGAGAGGGGTTGAGGCCTCCGGTGTCCCTTTCTCCTATAAAAAAAAAAGCCTCCGTACCTCTTAAACAAATCCCACTTCAACATGTGGAGCTAGCTTATTTTTTGGCTTGTACAGAGGATCTCCATCTTGGCTTTTTTTTCTTGTGAAAGCATGTGGGTGTTGACACTTGTCACTTCTTCCATACACACATATATAGATGTGCATATATATTTCACATCCTTCGTACTTTGGGAAAATACAATATCTGAATATTTTATGGGGTCAACATGAGGTTATATATGCTAATACGTTTCTAAGAGTGATATATCTGCAATTTTGCTTGTAATAATAGTTTATTTAAAGAAAATCCAAATTTAAATGTTATTGGAAATGTCAAAAAACATATGCCAAAACAGTTCCAATTTTGATATGTTATTGGAAACTTCTGACTCTGACAAAGATGTGTTACAGGAGTAAATTGGACTTTGAATTCAATTCCAAACTATCTGAAGCAGGTTGAAAAATCATATAATCTGATTAACATTTACAGCCCTATTGTCTAGCAATAACTGGGAAGCATCCTGATCAGATTTTTTTAATAAAAATAACTCATCTGCCTTTTCTTTTCCCCTTTGCAATAAGGGACGCTAGACTCTCCAAAGAAACATATGTAGAGGCAAACCGAGTTGCCCTTGGACGTATGAGCCCTCTCCCCCAAGTGTGCTCGTGTATTAGCTTGAGGATATAATTTTGGTTGTACATATGTGGTGATGTGTTGAGTAGAAGCAACAGTGTTTGCTATCTTCTCATCCCTCCACATGCCCTCCAACATCAAATCTATAAAGTGTGCAGAACAGGGCACCCAAAATAGGTGCTCACGCTTCACCAATATCTGGCCAACTAATTTATATGATGTTGCAATATCTGTAACGATTTATACCATCCTATGCTCTCCAATTTGTTCAACCATCTCATCCATCAACTTGAACAAGTAGTCGGCATTTTTGATATGCCTACTAGCATCCACAGACCTCCAAAAGCTTGTCCCAGCTTGAGAATACACAAGAAAGTTGATCATTGTTTTTCTTGTAATGCCTATACAAAATGTAATTAGTTAAGATCAATAATATAGTTCTTAATGTATGGATTTGAACAATGCAAAAAAATTAAAATAAAAAACCACCCTCCTAATCACAAATCTGAGGAGAGAAAAAGTGATCCTAGAGAGAGAGAAAAAAAAGCATACCTTTGAAGATCTCTTGAAAAAAACCCAACTTCAATCCCCCTAGATGAGCTTGATGCAATTGTTCAACCACCCTTAAATGATCTTCCTTAGAGAGAGAGTGAGATTGAGAGGAGAGAGAAAGAGAAACTTAAAGAAAGAGAGAGCAAGGAGGCCTCCTGGAAACCTAGACAAAGTTTAAAAGAGTCAAAGACTCAAAAGAGACATGTGAAACAAATGGCCTTACCCAAATAGCCTTCCCCCCAACGGGCCAATTTGAAATTCAAATGGCCTTGGGCGGGATCGGCCTATATCGGGTAGGATCGCCCAATCCCGGTCTTGGATCGGGATCAGATTGGACTGACCGAAATTCAATCGGATCGGCCGATCCGATCCGATCTGATACGATTCTACATACCTTGCTAATTAGTATTCTTATTTTTTGATTTAGAGTTGCTTTAGGAGTCTAGTTGAATGAGCCAAGTTGAGTCATAATATTACTATGTCTTGGGGTCTTTTGAGTCTATTAATATGGATGCACACTTTTCATTCAATAATAACATGGTGGAAGAATTTTTCTAGTGATAGATCTCAGCAAGAGTCTGAATTGCCCCGAAAGGGGAAAGGCGAGGGGCTGTAGGCACGAGGTCCACATATCTTCACCACTGCCATCATCCTCTTCTTTCATCTTCCTCCTCCCCTTCTTCTCTACCCGTGCTAACCACCCTGCACAGCTGCAGCCACACCCAACCTTCCTTTTCTTCTTCTTCTTTTTCGTGTGCAGCAGCCTACAGCCCGTCACCACCACATCTTTTTTTTTTTTTGCTCTTTTCTTGTTTGCCTTCTTCCTCCTCTTCTTCTCTTCTCTTCTATCAGTCCATCAAATGCAAGCCCCATCCATGCAACAGCAGCATACAGCCGCCACTAGAAGACCATCTTGTTGTCCACACTCCTTCAGCCAGCACCCCACAGTCATGCAGCTTGGTCACTAATGTGTGACCAGCTGCCGTAATGCCTACAGTGCATGGAAGGCAGTACCGGTTTCGGTACCGGTTTCAGCCGGGACTGAAACCGAAACTGTTTCGGTTTCGGTCCGAAACCAATTAAAATATATATATATATTTTTTAAAGACTACATTTGGTTTCGGCCGAAACCCGGGTATGGGTGTCGTTTCGTTTCGAAACCGAAACGTTTCGGTTTCGGCCGAAACTGCCTTCCATGCACAGTCATCCAATCCAGTGTCGTCTCACATCAATAAGTCAATAGTAACATTTCAGAAGCATGGCTACACTCCATGAACGTTATTTTAACCACATCATAGGCAATAGCATCCTTCATTTGCACCTTCTTCTTTTAAACATTGAAACTGAAGTATCATGTTAGAAAGGACAACTGCAAATATACCCAGTCAGCTGATTCATGAGAAAAAAATGAAGCCAACCAATAAAAGCTGTCTTTCCTCATAAAATGAACGAAGACAAACAGCAAACAATAATCCAGCAAGCACGCATAATTACCAACAGTGCTTTTGGGTTGTTAAGCATGGATCATCATTGGTCCAAAATGAGTAATCAGTGATGCCAATATGAATTTGTGCATTGTAAGTGTTAGTACCGTTTCTTCGCTACTGTGCTTCGGCAAACTGAACAATCCTGGTTTGGGTTGACTGCCCACATTGCACTTCTGAGATCCATCTTCACAAAGTTGAACTTCAAGCCATGACTCTTTTACCTATAGTAGGTACAATGAAGTAACATGAGAAAGAGAATCAAGCTCACAGCTTTTGCTTTCATCAAAGCAGATAGAAGAGCACCTGCTTGGGTAACAATGGATTGTCAAAGAATGAATATTCTCTAAAATCAATTTTTGAGCCAAATTCTTCCGCTGGCAGTTCCCTTAGCATGACATTTACCTGCAACAGTTGTATACAAATAAAGGTTTTTTCATCCTTTTTTTTGAGAAGGGGGGAGACGCAAGGAATGAAGGAACTCTACAGTCTACAAGGCTACCATACAATTTCTTTGCTACAACAAAAATATACTTTTATCTGTGGAAATCAATGGCTAACAAAAGGATAAGTTCGATACTAGGAATGCATCTGGAGAATATCCTAAAATTGCAATCTAACAAAAAAGAGTAAAGGCACATTTATTCAATTTCCAGCGTTAGTTCTTGTTAACTACATAGTCAAGTGAAGGTACATCAGAGATGATGATGATGATGGGTGAGAAAAAGTTTATGTTACCATATTATTGCCCCATTAACCTGTGGCACCAACAACCTGAGAGAAATTGTTTTACAATATCTGTAGGCATCTTCCCTCTATATATGTGGAGGATTCTCTCAACTCAGTGCCTAGGTTTTACCCATTGGATCCTCCATTTACACATACTCTGTCCTAGCCGTTCAATTGTGCCACTCATACTATAACCATTTGATTTCGGTGACAAGGACACTGTTGAGGTTTACTTCCACATCGGATATCTGTGAGCGCCTTCCCTCCATATGTGCGGAGGATTGTCTCAACTCAATGCCTCGGTTTTGAGTTCTAGTTCACCTTTAACAAAAAGGATCACAATTCTTTTTATGTATAGGTGTAATGGTACATTTATTAACCCAACAAACCTTTCCCTAATCCCTGATGGTTTCATTTCCCTACAGCAGATTACAGGGAAGTAAACATCCACACATTTGTGGTGACTAAGCCTTGCCACTTTTATTCATTCTGGTCTGAACTGGATCTAGAGGGTCTGGACTAGGACAAAGGGTGCCACTGTCAGCTTTTGATGGGCTTATTGCCACTCTGAAAGAACCTTCGAGCCACTGTTAGATTCCTTGCCATAAAGGTAAGATCCTAGGGATGGGGGCAGCAATAGAAGGGGCCTCTCTGGTGACTACGATGTTTGAGAAAGATGGCCAGGCCCCTCCCAAGGCCTTGAGGAGGTATCTTGAGCAATAAAAACTTCTCTCTGGGATTCAATGTCTGGAGAACAAGGCATATCCTTTGCCTTCTTGCTAAGATTGGGAGACTGTCGATTAAGAATTGTTGGCATCTGTTGAAGATGAAGACCTCTGAAATGCTGCAAAGAGGAGGGCTTTGAGCAATCTCTCTCTTCACTGCAGCCAACAGATAAAAGGGGCTCTGTGGCATCAGCAATTCGCTGATCTTGAGAAGGGATAATGAGCAGGATCACGAAGGAAAAACGCTCTCGATTGTTGACAACATAGCAAATGAGGGGAGGAACAACACTCCCAAACAAAGGCCTTCCTTCTATGGCATCAATGGCTTTGGTGGAGATTGGCTCAGTTGAGGATGGACTGTGGTGCATAGATAATTGTATGGATTGTAGAGGATCGGCCCCTACCTCTCGCATTGACATTGTGCACCAGCTTTGTGAAGACAAGGTGAGCACTGAATCACATCATCAATAATTCAGTGTAACTTAGATCTTGGATCCACGGAACAATCAACGACTGAACGTTCTTTTGAGGAAAGTTGAGTGAGCAGCTGTAGCTCCCCACTATGCCATAGCAAGAGTTCCTAAAGTGGGAAAAAGCAGGTATGAAAGACCAAAACTTGGCCTTAATGATAACTCAAGTTAGGGAAGCATCATAGCTGAAGGGTTCAACAGCACATGAGGTCTCAAAGGTAGAGATTTCTTTTTTTGAGAAGTAGATAGTAACACGTATATATTAATTGTAAAAAGAAAATGGGATATACAAGTATAGTGAGTCAGCACCCAAAAAATCCCTATACAAAATAACATAAGGTAGAGATTTGTTGAACAAAGGAGCTTAACATAAGGATGCTTCTGTTAGCAGGAAGTGGGAATATGCTTGAAGGGCCATGAAAAGAAAACCCAGAAGGTTGCAGACTATATCAATGTATCAATGCCATATACAACTGAAGATAGAGGAGTTCATCATATATCTGAATTAAACAGGAATTAGAAGCTTCGGGAGGTTTTGGAGTCTTGGCATGGGTGACAGTCAAAGGGACTGTGAATCTCTTATTCTTGTTGATTAAGGTGGCTTGCAATTTTCGAAGGACTATTTATTTTGGGCCTTGAACCAGGGCCACACTAAAATTGATGAGGGAGGAAAGTTATAACCTCATAGGGTGGTTAAAAAGGTTATTCGATCAGTAGTGGGTTTACAAGATCCCACACATTTTGTGTTTTTTTCTCTTTTTTCCCCCCAAATTTGCTAGCAAAAGTTAAACTTTTACCATTGTCGGTCATAAGTCTAGATGAGAAAGGAGGAGTGTGTGCATTAGACAAACAATAAACACTTAATAAAATTTGTCATATCATAAATATTGAACTGAATCTGCTCACTCATGTTAGGACATTCCCTAGGATGTGGTGCATTACATGGGCACTTGGATGTAATGACAAATGAGTAAGGACTGAAAACTTTTTTTTCTTTCTTTTTTTTGGTTACATGGCCTAGTGGTCTGGGACCGAGGGGGATACGGGGAGGGGAACGGGGGAACCGGGCTTTGAAACTGGCGGTACGTAATTTTTCATATACCGGGGGCGGGTGATCCCGCTAACTAACGGGCTGATGTCCGCAAATAATCCGGGAGTGGGTGATCTTGCTCCGCACACAAGGGAGCGGAATCGAACTTACGACCTCCCATCATGGGGGGAGGTGGTGAACCACCGAGGCACACCGTATCATAATGGCACTTAATAGGTGGAAGAAGAAGAAGTAAGAGTGAGCAGGCAAGGCAATTCCTTATAGAGCTATTCCTTTTACTCTCAACTCATAGTTTAAAAAAAAAGGAGAGGAAGACAGAATAATTAATAGTACTACTAGAGGGTTGAGGGGGAACAGAGAGACACCTTAAGTAAGGGAGACTTTATGACACTGCTGCTCGACAACTAGAATGGAAAGCCAAGTTGGCCATTCTCCAGACAGACAGACAGCCATACAGGAAAGAGAAGGTGGTGGGGGACAAAGGAAACCTGGAGATTGGAATGTGCGGGTATGCTGACAAACGAAGAAGAAGAAGACAGACAGACAGGAAAGAGAAGGTGGGTGGGGAACAAAGGAAACCAGGAGATTAACCTAGAGATTGGGATGTGCAGATATGCTGACAAATGACAATGTTGAGGTATGACGGTGGCATGCATCCTAGGGAAAACATTGCCACACCACAAACATACAGACAGACAGGAAAGACAAGGTGGGTGGGGGACAATGGAAACCTGGAGATTGGAATGTGCAGATATGCTGACAAATGACAATGTTGAGGTACAATGGTGGCATGCATCCTAGGGAAAACATTGCCACACCACCCTTATATTTCAATGGAATTAGGACTTGGAATGGAGGAGACATTTTTTTCCCAAAATTGTGGATTATACCACCAATTTTATTCAAGAATAAATAGAGGCAATACGATCAAGGCATGAAGGAGAGGTTCCTTCCCGGCAACCCAGCCGAACAAACTAAAACAACAAAACAAAGAAAAATTCTCCGCCCCACCCATCATAACAAAAAAATCAAAAAGGAAAATTAAACTGAAGCAGATCGGTGACTCCACTTAGCTATGCCCACCCATTGCCCAGTGCTAACTCTTGCACTCCTAGAATCTTTCATCAAGGATGCCAACTCCTGTTGATCACGAGGTGGCTTCTGCGGAACAGGCTTTGCATGAGATAAGTCCTTCAGCAGCTTCCTAAGCTAACCTGGATTAGAGCAAATCTGTAACCCTAGCAAGCTCGCCCTCTGAAACAGTTCGATGTCACTCCATGTTAAAATGAGTACTGCATGTGTTCTTATTTGGGGTTTTTGCATATAACCATCCTTAAAAGTGAAATGCAAAAATATCATGTCTGGATTGATATTAGCAGGGATATCTTCACTTTTACCAAAATGGTGCAAAAATGTCAATGCGGTTAACTTCCGTCGATGAAAAGATGAATATGCCACAAAAATTCTATTATTCCTGATAATTGGTCATCCTATGACAAAAATACCCTTTCTTTAATAAAGGAATTCAAAGAGGAAGATAGTTCCTGGACAGGGCCGAGTGGGGGGCCCACATCGATGGCAGCTGTGTTGTAGTGCTGAGAGTGGGTGGCCGGGGAGATGGGGTTGGGATATAGGCTGGCACAAGAGAGAGAGAGAGAGAAAGAGGCAGTGGGGATGGGGATGGGGGTAGAGAGCAAGGAGGGAGAGTGGAGGAGTGGGTTTCCCCCCTCCAGCTTCGGCTTCCTCTATATGTATGGAGAGAGAGAGAGAGAGCACGGAGGGGACAATCCTAGTCCCATCACCTGTGAACCCCCCCCCCCAACCCAACCTCTGCAACCTCCCCTCCCCCCAATATGCCTCGTAAACCCCCTCCTTGCCACTAGCTCCCCCTCCTCCCCCAAGAACTCCCTCCCTCCCTTGCAACCCCATCCCCACTGCTGACAACCCCCCTTCTTCCCATGGTGCCACCCACCCCCACCCCTACGACCACCCCTCAGCTCGGTGCACCCCCCTCTTCCCTACAAACTCCCTCCCTATCTCAACGATCCTATCCATCCCCCCCACCCCAACAACCCCCCTCCCCGGACGCCGACACACCCTGTGGACCCCCTATGCCACTGTCATCTCCACTCTCCAGTATTCCCCCCTCCCTGCCCTGCGATTCTCCCTACCCTGGTGACCGCAGCCCCAACCCCCCACTCGGACGCCCACCCACTCCTAGTGAACCCCCCTTTATTTTACCTAGCAACGAGAGAGAGAGAGAGAGAGAGAGAGAGAGAGAGAGAGAGAGAGAGAGAGAGAGAGAGAGAGAGACTGGATCAGACTTCCCCCTCCGGTGTTGGCAACCCACCCAATGAGGGGTTGTGCGGGGAGAGAGAGAGAGAGGAGAGAAAAAGAGAGAGGAGAGTGTCGGAGGGGACTTCCCCCTTCCGGTGCCAACAACCCACCTAACAGAGGGTTGCAGAGAGAGAGAGAGAGGAGAGAGAGAGTATGGAGAGAGAGAGAGAGGGAGGTGTCGGAGGTGACTCCCCTCTCCGACGCCAGTAGCCCACCTAGCAGGGGGTTGCGTAGAGAGAGAGAGAACTTCCCCCTCCAATGCATTTTGCGCAGAGAGAGAGAGAGAGAGAGTATGGAAAGAGGAGAGAGAAGAAAGAAAGAGAGAGAGAGGGAGGTGCTGGAGGGGACTTCCCCCTTCGATGTCATCAACCAGAGAGAGAGAAAGAGGCTTACTTGAAGAGACACCTCCAGCCGCCTCTTCCACCCACTATCACCGCCGTCTTGCTGCTGCACGCCACAATTGTAAAGGAGGTTTTGCGCCTCCGCGGTCTCCCATCACCTGGCTGGGTGGTTGAGGAGGTTCTGCGCTTCCGTGGTCTCCCATCACATGGCGGGGTGGTTAGATCCAAATCCAATTTGTTCCGCTGGTCTCCTTCCCTAGCTGATTAGGGTTTCTTGGGAATTAGAGCTGGAGGTGGGAGGGGGATGGGGTTGGGAAGGAGATGGGATGTGAATGGGACAGCACTCCCAAGTGCCCCATTGTTTTAACTATGACCATTATCATCTTTTCATAGGTCTAGTTAAAGGTAACCACGGTTAAGTTAACAGACCGTAAGAGAGGTTATGGCATTGTCGTAACCCCAAGTAATGATATCACTTGTAAAAATGGCTCATATGCAAAAACCCTTTCATTTCCCTGTTTGATACTTGCACTTTGTCTGCCGTATGAGACACTGTACCATCCTCGAGCATGTCCCTCACATCCCCTTGCAGTACAGGAGAGTGGTCAATCCCGTCTGCAATAGTTGACTCAGGGAAGACTCCCTCCATCAGATAGAGCAGGAGCGGTCTAACCTCCAGCCCATTGGCAGTCGCTTCTTCCCCCCACCATGGATAAGCATCAATTCTGTTAACAACTACTGGAACAGCAGAGTCCCCTTCGCAGAGGCCACCAATGTCTCCGTCTGACAATGTCAGAGATAAGGTCCTCGAATGAAGGACATTTAAAGGAAGGGTAAAATTATCAAAGGGCCACTGTTAGTTACGTAATATGACACTTAAAGCTTATACTACAAAAGTATTACATATATCAAAAAATATTAAAAATCCAAAATATCAGAAAGATTATAAAATATATATAGAAAGGGCTACTGTAGCATAATTACATGTAAGAAACCCTTCATTGGAAACTGATATATGCATAGATGTAAGTAGAATAATATTTTCAAGTTCATTAAAAAAAGATTATGTACTCCTAACAGAAAATATAAATAAACATATTAATATTCCCTAATCTCTCCCAAAATAGGGGATACTAAAAATATCTATAGATTTGTTGAATGGCACCAACTCCCATTCCCATTCACACACCCACTCCATGCCTGTATATTCTAATATCATAAATTTTGAGACTTTGTTCCCTTTTTAAGAAAACCTCTTTCTCTTTCGGAATCAAATGTTGCAAAATGGATGATCCACTTCCCTTGGAACCACTCCAATAGCTTGAGAATCCAAAATTGGACATCAAAGAACAATAGCTATTGATGATGTAGATTTATGGCATCTGATGACCTCATCCATCGAGGAATGATGGTGGATACTAGTGTTGCATGATGGCAACCTCAGTGTCTATAAACCATGTCGGTGTTTCATGCTAAAAGAGAATGTTTACACAAAGTGTGCTCTTAAACCAATTATTCACCATTGAGTTCTTGTCAAGTTGTCATACTGTTGAGCACGAAAAATTTTAAAGATTCATGTTCATTTAATGAGCATGAATGTACGTTTATGAGGTATTTAAATAGCATGTGCATTACTGATTCCGTAAATTTAGTTTATCAGACAACTTGGGTTCGGGTGTTGGACCTTTCTCCACTGACCTTGGTCAATGCTAATTTACATCGGCATAAAGTTCGAACACCTTTGTTTAACTGTCAAAGAAAAGCTATTGTCCTTCACAATATAGGTTTTAACGCTAAGGGCAAAGTCGCAACAACAACAATAAGCCTCTTTAAAAGGGCTGAGGACTCTTTTTATGTAATTTTAACATAAGGCACAAATCCCTCCTTAATGGAGGAGTGCATGGCAACAACATTAAGAGATTGTTTCTCCTTCTTAAGCTCCTATAGGTTGTGATCCATCTCAATACGAGAAAGGGATTCATGCAATTGAACGGAAGCCAAGGTATTTTCAACTCTTGAAAAGAACAAGGGATATTTGCATAAGTCCAGGGACTTCTTTGAAAATACAAGAGTATGTTGACAAATTGTAGATTTACATGACTTTTTCTCAAAAAATGCGGGACATATCTACAATTCATGAATTTTGGAGGGTATTTCTACAATTATGAGACATTATAGGGTTTACTTGTAATTTTGGATGTATTTTCATAATTTTCAATTAATTCATAAAATTACAATACTTCTACCGCCAAAATACATAGAAAAATTACATAGCAAAGTGCCTAGGGACATAAATGTAAGACCCTGAGATATTTATAAATCATACCCTTGAGTTGGTCTTCACAAACACAGAAAGCACAAATCCTCCGAGCGTGCCTCTAGGTGTCTTCCGAGATGTCCGCTTCGACCTCCCCTTTGTGGGACCCATGGGGTGTATTTATACAAATTAGGGAGTCACTTGGGACCGGATAGGTCCTCCCAAGGACCTATCCGGGACCAAATGATCTCGGGAGGGGCAATGGACCCCAGACAGGGGTGCAATCGACCCCGAGTAGGTCTCGGGAGACCTATCCGGGATCGATTGACCTCGGAAGGAGGGCAATCGGCCCCAGATAGGTTAGGGTGCAATTGACCCCGGGTAGGTCTCGGGAGACCCATGCGGGACCGATTGACCCCGGAAGGAGGGTTGACCCCGGAAGGAGGGCAATTGGCCCTGGATAGGTCCGAGGGACCTATCCGGGGTCGATTGACCCCGACAAAGTGGAGGCCGGCCCCAGGTAGGTCGCCCAAGAGACCTACCCGTTCGGGGGACCTACCCGGTCCAAGTAGTGAAGGGAGGGGGGCGACCCCCTATAAAAGCCGCCCCTTCCAATTCTTTTGTTGGTTTTTTTGGTGTTTGGCCACGTGGAGAGGAGAAAAGGACTCCTCTTTTGTGCTTTGTCTTGCTTCCTCAACGTTATTCGTCGAGGGGAGAAGCCTTCCTCCTACTGGGCCGTCTCGTACACACGTGCCGGACATTCCTTAGGTGTGAAGAATATCCTTCTTCGATTGCTTCCATGCTGTGAGAGTTTTTTCTTTAACTCCGAACATCTAGCGGGAATTCCCGGGATTCAGAACTTTGCCCAGGATCATGACGATGCTAGGCTTTGTGCCATTGTTTAACATACGTGAAGAAAATGAATAATTGCAGAAAAATATGCACATATATTTAGGCTAATTAGCATGCATATTATGTTTTTCACACGCGTGATTTATCAAACGATTTAAGGTTCGTGTACGGGACCTTTTCCCACCGGCTGAAGTCGATGTTAATTTACATCGGGCTGAGTCCGAACACCTTTGATAGACTGCCTAAGATCTCTTTTGCCCTTACGACACTGGCTATGATGAAGAGTTCTTTCTTTCCTTTTTTTTTGTTTCCCCCGGAGAGACATCCCCTTATCTCCGGATATTACTGCAATTTTCCCTTCATGCAAGGGCTTATTTATAATTTTCCCCTTGAGATAGGTTTATTTGTAATTTTTTCCTTTAGAGGGGTTTATTTGCAATTCTCCCCTTAGGAGGGGTTTATTTGCAATTTTTCCCTTAGGAGGGGTTTATTTGCAATTTTCCCTTTCATTAATGCATCCTGGAACATCCCTTGATTTTCATGAGCTTCCTTTCTATTTTTTTGTATTTTTCCGGGCCCTCGCGCAATTTTATAAGAGTTTTGAGACAAAACTGTCATTTTGGACCCTTTGAAATGAGATAAGGGTATCTCTCTAATTTGGAGAACAACACCATCTATTTGAACCGTCTCTTTATTTTCTTAAATTTTCTGGGATTTTTCCTAAATTTCATGGATATTTGCACCATTTCATGAAATTTGAGGGCAAAAATACAATTCTCAAATTATGCAGGGACTTCTTCACAATTTTCATCAATGTAGTAAACTTTGATACATTTCTAATCATCCATCTATTTTTCTACTGATTTTCATGATATATTTCAAACAATACAAAGCCTTCTATGCCCGGGGACATTTTAGTCAACATACCCTGGTATAAGGGCCTTCTTGTAATTTGTTGTCTTTTCTTCAAATTTGGGAGGGAAGAGGAAGAAAGAAGGGCTATGCAGCCTTCCTCTTCTCTTCTTCTTCTTGAAGTCTTCAAGTCTTCTTCTCCCGAGGTCTTCAAGTCTTCTTCTTCTAAGGTCCTTCTCTACGAAGACTCCTCTCCCCTTTTATAGGCGCTGCCAAGTGGAGCGGAGGGGGTGATACTCCAGTGAAAGATAACTCTGGTGGAAGGTAATGAGTCAAAGTATAGACCCCCGCCCTCCCATGCACATTTCTTCTTCTTCTTCTTTTCTATCTGTTTTTCCTTACATAGACAAGAGAGGACCGGAGGGGGTTCCGTGACCGGAGGGGCACCCCTCCGGTGGTACTGGACCGGAGGGGGGGTCCCCTCTGGTTATAACCTACTGGAGGGGGGACCCCGTCCAGTTCAATGATGACTGAAGGGTGTTCCCTCCGGTCCTGTAGAACTGGAGGGGGTCCCCCTCCAGTACCTCATGACCGGAGGGGGTCCCCCTCCAGTACTGTCCCACTCCGATCCACTGGTACTGGAGGGGGTCCCCTCCGATGTTGCCTGGCCGGAGGGGGTCCCCCTCCGATCTTCCTGCGATTTCTGAGAGAGAGGAGAAGGGCAGATGGGCGGGCGGCCCTACTCCCTTGGGCTATAAAAGGGGCCTCCCATCCCTTTCAAGCCATTTTTTTATTGGATTCCAGACTGCAGCACATTGATAATTCCTCTTCTATCTACTTTTGGCCACTTTTGCTGCATGGGACTGCCGTCACATGGGAAACAACACTCCGGTGCACCGAAGTCGGTCTAAGCGACCTTAAAATTTCTTTTGTAGTCGATTTATCACGTGAGTGGGCAACTCCACTCCGCCCATCAACTATTTGATAAAAATTTTAGTACACAAAAGCACGTGTAAATTTGTAAATAGTCTGATCTAGCGGGACCCTTAAAGGCACCCATGTGATGACGACGATTCCATGTCGTTTTATGACCATTACATGGTGCATTTGATCTTTTTACTTCTGAAAATTTCTGAAAATATCAAAAATTGATTGTGAGCTTTGTGGGGTTCGACAAATCGTAGGGGGTCCGTCGGAGCCAGAGGCAACGGCGAGCGGCCCGTGCCCCTTAAAAATTTTATTGGCTTCTACTAATGCTTTCATGGCCCATAACTTTGCTGTCCTTCCTGCTTATTATGCTTATTTATCATTTGACAATCTCTTCTTTTTCTTGTAGATAGTTCGACATGTCTCGAGCAAGAGAGAGCTGTGCTCACGGGTTCTGAGGACAGGATAGGAAGACTGCCCCTATTGTTTCAAAAAGGTTGATGCCTCCATTGGGTCCTCCGAGGATCACCATGGAGAATTTGTTTTCTCCCCACCGGGGTTTGAGCATAATTGCTTCAAGTCCACTTCCTGAGGATGAATCTAGAGGGGGAGCAGTTGACTTATCTTTGATTGTCAAGCGTAGAGGCTTCTACAGATATAAGTGCCCAGGGGGCTACCCTAGGCATTTTTCACTGGATGAATATATGTTCCCCTTCATTCAAAATTTTGTCCCGGAGGACATGGACGAAGACGATGCTTGCTTGACAGTTGAACGTTGCCAGCTTAAGAGAGCCATCATAGTGGGGCGAGACAGCATGCTAGGCATGCTTCTTTTCCAAGTTTTCCTTTGGGTTTCACTAGTCAACCTCAGTTTCCATGTGCCACCCAACTGGGGTTTTTTAGCACATATGCTGATTTGTTACACCAAGTCCCGAACATTTACTTTTGCTTCATGGGAGTTATCTGGCAAGCATAAGGCGGCCTCAGATTTAGCTTCTGGCTGGTTTTTACTTCCTTCAGGTACACAATTTGTTTCTGAAGGATATGACAAGCTCTGGCTTATTCATAAAATTATGAGTGGCTCTGCACCCAGTTGGTACGGGAAGTGGTCTGTTATTTCTTCACACAGATTTCACTTGGGGGCCACAGAGTGGCTCCTAGGAGTACTTCACCTTTACAACAGGCTTCTTGAGCATGTTGGCATTCATCATGTTGTGACAACTGCCTTATATCGCTATCCTTGTTATAGTGGCTTACTACAACCCTGGCTGAGTGATTCAATCGCAGATTTAACACTTTTGCCACTGCTGAGGGAGAGACAACAATTGATCTATGGAGCTTCCACAGGATTTCAGGTCTCCCTATTTCTAGGCACCCCTACGAGGAGGTGTTCTTAGATGATCTACATCGAATCTACTCTACAGGATCGGGAGAGTATGGGCTCCCTCTGAGCTTCAGGTTTTTGATGAAAGTTTGGCGAGACCTGGCTCGCTTTGGGAAGAAGAAAGCTCCTTCTACTTCTGCTGGGGTTGTGAGAGTCAACTTAAATGTTTGGGTGCGATATTTCTACAACGGACCGTTTTGTTTCCACGAGCGATTTGTTGAGGATGACAAGCCCTTAAATCAATATTATCAACTCATTTTGCATTCCCAAGAGAATAAGCGCCACCTTTCTGCACCGGGAAATGAGAGGTGGAATCCCCGAAAGCTATCAGACCAGACTTATCTTGTAGCATATCTTGTTTACTGGCTGGCTACTTTTGTTGTAACTTATGGAGAGGAGGGTTTGGTGCGTCCTGAGCTTATATATCCAGCTTGTCTTCTCGCCGATGGACACAGATTAACACTTGCTCCGGTTGTTTTATGTAATATTTATCATGACTTGGGAATCTAATAGCTCATAGTTCTCCCAGGGACAGAAGTGTATTTAGGCTAACATATAGGGAAAGATGAAAGGTAGAAAAGGTCCTACCGGACGTGCCAGTCTGTTTAACGCACGTAAAGAAAATGAATAATTGCAAGAAAATATGCACACATTTAGGCTAATTAGCATGCATATTATAATTTTTGCACGCATGATTTAGCAGATGATTTAAGGTTCGTGTACGGGACTTTTCCTCACCGACCGGAGTCAATGTTAATTTACATCGAACTGAATCCGAACACCTTTGATTGACTGCCTAAGATCTCTTTTGCCCTTACGGCACAGGCTATGATGAAGAATTCTTATTTCTTTCCATTTTTTTGTTTCCCCCGGGGAGGCATCCCCTTATCTCCGGGTATTACTGCAATTTTCCCTTCATGCGAGGGCTTATTTGCAATTTTCCCCTTGAGATAGGTTTATTTGCAATTCTTCCCTTAAGGGGGGTTTATTTGCAATTCTTCCCTTAGGAGGGGTTTATTTGCAATTTTCCCTTAAGAGGGATTTATTTGCAATTCTCCCCTTCATTAGTGCATCCTGGAACATCCCTTGATTTTCCTAAACTTCCCTTTTATTTTTCTATATTTTTATGGGCTCTCGCGCAATTGTATAAGAGTTTGAGGCAAAACCATCATTTTGGACCCTTTGAGATAAGACAAGGGTATATCTCTAATTTGGAGAACAACACCATCTATTTGAACCGTCTCATTAATTTCTTGAAATTTTCAAAAGTTTTCCTAAATTTCATGGATATTTGCACCATTTCATGAAATTTGAAGAAAAAAATGTAATTCTCAAATTATGTAGGGACTTCTTCATAATTTTCATCAATGTAGCAAACTTTGATACATTTCTAATCATCTATCTATTTTTCTACTAATTGTCATGATATATTTCAAGCAATACAAGACCTTCTTCTATGCCCAGAATCAACATACCCTAGTATAAGGGCTTTCTTGTAATTTGTTATTTTTTCTTCAAACTTGAGAGGGAAGAGACAGCAAGAAGGGCTGCGCAGCCTTCCTCTTCCCTTCTTCTTCTTGAGTCTCTTCTCTTCTTCTTCTTGAAGTCTTCAAGTCTTCTTCTCCTGAGGTCTTCAAGTCTTCTTCTCCTGAAGTCTTCAAGTCTTCTTCTCCTGAGGTCCTTCTCTACGAAGCCTCCTCTCCCCTTTTATAGGCGCTGCCAAGTGGAGCGGAGGGGGTGATACTCCGGTGCAAGGTAACTCCGGTGGAAGGTGAGGAGTCAAAGTATAGACCCCCGCCGTCCCATGCACATTTCTTCTTCTTCTTTTTTTCTATCTGTTTTTCCTTACACATACAAGAGAGGACCGGAGGGGTTCAATGACTGGAGGGACCCCCCTCCGATGGTACTGTACTGGAGGAGGGTCCCCTCTAGTTATAACCCACCGGAGGGGGTACCCCCTCCGGTTCAAGGATGACCGGAGGGGTTCTCCGGTACTGCAGAACCAAAGGGGTTCCCCCTCCGGAACCTCATGACCGGAGGGGGTCCCCCTCCCATAGATGGCAGTATCGGCCGAAACCGATACGTTTCGGCCGAAACGTATCGGTTTCGGCCCATTCCGAAACAGTCTCGGACCTGCTCACAGTTTCGGACCTGCTCCCTTGGGCTATAAAAGGGGCCTCCCATCCCTTTCAGGCCAAAGGGGCCTCCCATCCCTTTCAGGCCATTTTTTTATTGCTGCATTCCAGGCTGCAGCATGTGGAGAATTCCTCCTATGTCTGCTTTTGACCAATTTTGCTGCACGGGACAGCCGTCATGTGGGGAACAACACCCCAGTGCACCGAATTCGGTCTAAAGGACCTTAAAATTCCCTTTGTAGTCAATTTATCACGTGAGTGAGCAACTCCACTCTGCCCATCAACTATTTGATAAAACATTTCATGCACAAAAGCATATGTAAATTTGTAAATAGTCCCATCTAGCAGGACCCTTAAAGGCACCCATGTGATGACGACGATTCCATGTCGTTTTATGGCCATCACATGGTGCATTTGAATTTTTTTACTTCTGAAAATTTCTGAAAATATTAGAAATTGATTGTGAGCTTTGTGGGGTTCAACAGCCATCTATTGGTCATCATTGAATTGAACTAGCTTCAATTATCTCGAGAATATAACGGGACACTCGACCGGGGTTCACGGGGTTTGAAGATGACTCCCCGGGGTGACAGTGCTAGCTTTGTGCCATATTCCAACTATCACCGAGCCACCTTAACTTTATTTATCTCGATTAATTCGAGAAAAATAATGGGCTCAACACATACTATACATGAATGATGATAACAGAAATATTGAGAGGTAAGGCATTTTGAAATGCTAATTGCAATGTAACAACTGCACCTATCAGTTTAGATATGTAGATGAAATTATGCATATTTGATAGCATGTAGAAATTGAAGACCACTATGCGTGGTTTCTAAAACTTTCTGCTTCAAAATATGAAGGAATTAATAATAAATTGTTGGGGTTTTAGAAAAATATTGATTGCAAAATAACCACAGTATGACAGAATGTATCAATTTAGACATATACCTGAAATTAAGCATATTTGAGAGTCTGCAGAAAGTGAAATCATTCCACATGGTTTTTAAGACTTTTGACTTTAAAATATGAAGGAAACAATAGCTATTGATGATATTCTTTGGTGTTTCACAAATGGAAATACCTCAAATACATGATCAAGGGGACAGACAAAGGGTTGTCTGGACATTGTCCCAGGCAAAACTCCAGGATGTCCATACCACAGTCTATCAAGCCTGCACCACAATGGAGGCATCACCTATAAATAATAAGAAATGTCAGGATATCATTTTAAGATGCCATAAAGATGGACTCTTTGTTATATAGATGCCACACTAATAACAGATAATGAAGTTGCATATCTGATAAAGATAATTAAAATAGGGAATTCTGTTCAAGCTGAACATGCCTTCTCAATTGAATCATATACTCCATTTTCATATGAAGTCAGAGGAAATCCCGCCATCCCCTCCATCATTGTGTGCAACATCATTTATGGACCATTGTCCTCCAGACATGCAACTAAATGTCTAATGCTTAGTCTTGTCAAAAATTCTTGCACTACCAACTGGGCAATTAACACATCAATCTACATGCCGGAATCCAGATTCTTGGGAACATGGAGATTCTGCTAACTTAAATTTAAGAAACAATAAAATAATTTATTTCATATGTACATGTGATGAATGCCTGTACACATTCTAGTTGTCTAGCATGTAGTGACTATTACACTGCCATCCTTATATCAAAGGAAGTCATACACTTGTTGGAAAAATGATAACATTCATGACCAGAGTAGGTCCCTAGACTTTCACAACTCACCAGAGTCCGGTTTGATAGCGATGCAATAGCAAGTGCTGTCCTTATTTGCTTCATCTGAAAATTTTAATAGGAAAAGATTATCCAAGCCCAAGGTTCACTACCTATTGATTGTAACATATTAAACTTGAAAACCAGCATCTCCTCTGTGCTGCGTTGTCCTTAGATTCACACAAATGTGTTTGTACCTGGAAATTAACCAAAGAGAAATGATTCTCGACCGTATGTGCTCCATCAAGTAACAGGCTCTTAGGTATACGTGGCTTAAATGACAAGAAACCTCCTGTGATAGATCACATAAGCAAAATCAGGAATTCTCAGGAATGCTGACTAAAATGAAATGCATTGGGAAAAGATAAACTCTTTTATCATGGCTGAAGTGGTACCTAAGTCCACATGGATATTTACATTTAGGAACTGAACCTCGTGAAAGAGTTCTCTCCCCTTGTCTAAATAGCAAAGGATTCAGTTTCATGGTATTCACATTTCACAATCCAGTCCTTGCGAGAATGTAAATGTCAGGTTTATGAGATAATTTTGGTGCAGCATTTGAATATTCAAACAATCACAGACAAATTAACAGCCAAGCAGGTCAAAGTTTGGGAAATCCAAACTTGTTATCATTTGTTTCATGATAGGAAAATTAAAGTGAAAGTGCATCAGAGAATTGGCCCGTTAGTGCTAAGGACATTAAAAAATGTCCTGTATATCATTCCATTCCAGGGTATAAATCTACATTTTTGAAAGCCAGGTAAGTAATGTCGCAAATAATAACTGACTAGAGAATAGCTAAAAAATTGAAGAATTAGCAACTTCTGTCATTGTTGAATAAGCATGATGAATTTAATTGATTTATATGGAACACTATGCAATTGGAAGACAAGCATGCTGGCTAAGATGCAACTAAGATCCTACAGTCCAAAGTTGGTATTCTCCTGAAAGCTAAATGAACAATCAGGGTGATCATTTCAAATGGAGATTTAACTTGAAATTTAAAACAACGGCCATCAGCTTTTCTGGCAAGTCACATGGGACTGTCAATTCAAGTATGGAATCCAGGCAAGCCCATTTGCATGGATGGTGGACTGGACAGGGGACTTTTATGATCCCATGTCCACCATAACAGTGACTATAATCAGCTGTCAAGTATGAATGGTGCCTAGCCGCCTATAATTTTCTTCTTCTTTTTTTTTTACAGTCCAGTGCCTGGGCATTGAAGGTGGCAGCGGACTGTATCACTACCCTATCTATCTATAAGGCGCCTTGGTTGCCTCATGGGCTCAACTAAAGTGCAAGGGGCCGGCCCAACCAAGCAAGGCCAGCCCCTATATTTCAAAAGTCCCAAGGTGCATGTTCCACCTTTAGATTCACATTGAAGGTTTGAAAAGGAGGCAGTGGCAACCCATTCTCAAGGTGGCCCCTCATCTAGCTCATCCCCATTTCCTGATTCAGCCTTCTTAGTCTCAGATTGTTAGGCGTGAGCCCTTGTGGCAGGAGCCGCATGAAATTTGGCTGGACTTCTTGTGGGTTTGGGTTGAACAGGCAAGATAAACAGGTGAGTTCAATCCCATATGGCAAAAACAAATTTTGAACATTTTATGGATTGAATCTGGTATGGGCTTGTTTATAAAACAAGCTCAACTGAAATGCATTGAGTATTTTAACAAGTCAGATTCAAATGGGGACCTTAGATAATCAGTTGAGTATGAGAAAAGTTTGAGCCTGATCCAAAATGGTTCAGTCGAGTCTGAGCAGAGTAATACTCAGCTTAGAGCAGCTCATTTCCACCCCCTAGATGCTGGCTGTTCCTGGGGCAGAGGAAAGGCTCTCTTGCTGCAGCAGATGCTTCATAGGGGCAACTGAGGTTCCTTGTGAAGGAGAAGCTGCCAACAAGGAGCGGCAGTCAACAGGGAGACCAATGCCAATATGTTGCTAGAGAAACATGAGGAATTTCATGAAGATGGTTGGCAGCTGTGTGGATGGCCTGGCAGATGAAGTTCAGAAGTTTCAGGACATGAATCATTCTACATTACAGATAAATACCTGACAGAACAACATGATAGGAAGGCAACAAAAAGGTGGTAACCAATAGGAGGGTAAGAGAATTTGTTGCTGAGAACACTACTCCAGAGGGGTTTAGAGGCAAGCCTAGGAACAGCTTGTAAGGGCAGTTGTCTGAGGTGTTAAAAGGGGTAACTTTCGATTGTGATGTTGGGTCTTGATGTCCTCTGGGTGTGCTGACTGGGTCTATATCAAGTGTGGCTGATCATTGTATTAATGGGGGTTTGGGGTATTCCCTTTGGTCTGCTTGTTCGGTTGAAATTCAGACATGTAAGGGGCGATTGGATACATTTACACAGGCGTATGCTCTTGCCGTTATATTTAGTGAATTGAGGTACCAGCAAAGTTTCCGCAACATGGTGATTATGGAATGGCCGGTCCGTCAGGTGTCCTTCATGCCAAGTTGGTGCACAGGGAACTAAATTTTCTGGTCAACAGTTTAAACTCGCACAGTGAAGCAACATGGCCACTTCAACTTGAAAGAATTTGCAGAAAGGAGGGAAAAAAGAGGCAAGCTATTCACATGAATCTGAGTTCTTATGGATTTGAACTAAGCATAAAATGATAAAACAAAAATGATGCAGCCTAAATGCTTTCTCTCTGTATTCAAAACTGACAATATTTACATTAACATGTTACCCGGTGGATCGTAGTACTCTGGTGGATCATAGAAAACCATGCCTTCACGTAAACGGTGGCGCTTTCCTTCAGTGCCAGCATACTGAAATGTAGTATGGACTGCATAAGGTTGCAATCTCAGCTGCTGATATTGTCCCTGTTCATGTGGTTGACAAGCATAGCTCCATTGGAATATGTTCAGATCAGTGTATCTTCTGGATGGAAGTTTAATTCATGCATGAAAAATGCAGTATGCGCCAGACAAGTTTACAAATGAAAAGTCTGATGTTATTCTTGTTCATGTAGTTAAGATGTATAATTGTATAGTAAGGTGTGTAAATTTGTATCTTGTATGGAGAAAATTTATTTTGTCATGCAAGTTTCCAGGAAGACAAACAAAGAGAACACAAAGCATATGTAATAAAGCCCTACCTGAACAAAGTATGTATGCCCACTGCAGAATATGCTTGCTGGCAAGATTCCCAGTTTGAGTGTCCCATCAAAAGTATAAACAAGATCAGTTTCTCTTTTAACAGGTGGACCATAGACTTTGCGAATGAGCTCATTAAAACCATTCTGATCCCATATCTTTTCATCGGAAAGGAGTAGATCCTTCCATGCTTTGGCAAGTCTTTTTGCAGGATCAGTAGGACGCCAATGGAATATTCCTATGTTAAAAGCAGCTGAAACTGTGAAGATATAAAAACTTATGTTAAGCAAAAGGGGGCATGGGATAATGCCAATGGAGGAATTTATGCAGCCTGAAGGTGCTCACCTAGGTCCCAAATTTCTAGACTGTCATCAGTGACTGTTGGGATCAGTTGATCACTTGAAGTAAGGATATCCGCTTCAGGGAAACGAGCAATATATGGAAGTGGATTCTGCTCCATTGTCAAAACAAGGGATCAAACCTTGAAGCATGAAAAAAAAGCACGTGATCTAATACAGGTGAATCATTCTAAGAAAGTTAACCACACTTGAAGCAGGACATACTAGACAAACACCATGTCTACCTTCTGTTCTTAAAAAGAGTTGATGTAAGTATCTAACAGTGCCAATGAAAAGGATTAACCTATGGGCATATTGGGCCTGGCCAGCATGGGCCCATGCTTTGCCCAAGGGCCCAAACAAAAAACATTTGCCCCATCTAATAAAGGGCTGGGCGATGTGCCTCATAGGAGAGGGGGTCGAACCATACTGGAGGTGTTGGATTCTTTTATGGTAATGGGGTGCAAGCGAACCGATACACTTGACAAGTGGGTCAAGTTCAACTAGGGTAGTACTCGATTTCAGCTCATTTATTAAGATAAATGAGTGAAGTCAAACAATGTTTCAAGCTTGTTTCATTAACGAGCTAAGCTTGAGCACCGACATACTTATCATTTAGGATCATGAACTACCTATTTAGACATTTTCATTTTTTTAGAATTATAAATAAACCAGTAGTAAATTAATTTGAAGTTTTTTTATTCTTTTTAAAACCCCTTGCTCTAAGCCAACAGTGTGTGGTTGGAACTACCGGGAGGCCCAGGTCAGGTTCTTGAGTCTGTGTGGGACTAATTTAGTCCCACATCAGAAGATCTCAAAGGCTCACAGCAGGGAAGCCTATTCAATGCTGTACACTTCTCTCTTTGGCCAATCTGTGGAGATGTCTACTTTAAGTGGGCTTAAGCCAATTGTCTCATGGTTTTGTGGACCATGGACTAGTGACTTTTGAGTTAATAAATTTTTTTATTTAAAATTAAGGGTTAATTTCATATATAATCTCCTTACATGCATATCAAAATTACCATCCTTAGTTGTCAACTATCATGTATACCATCGTCATTAACTAAAAATTTCAAAAATATCACTAAATGATGAAAATACCCCTAAAATCTGTGTGGGGAAGTTTGTGGTTGATATGACCGTTGGGGGTATTTTTGTCATTTAGTGGTATTTTTGAAATTTTCAGTTAATAACAATGACAAATGTGATATTTGACAACTAAAGATAGTAATTTTGACACTTTGTATGTAAGGAGGGTATATATGAGATTCACCCCAAATTCAAATATATTGAATTTTGGGTCACGTTCGACTTGTTTGCTAAATGAGCTGGGCCCATTTGGGCTCATAAGTTGGGCTCAAAATGAGCTCACAAGGTCTTTGCGAGCTGCGTTCATTTGAGCTTGCGAGTTAGGCTCAAACTCATCAAGTATATAAATGAGACTACTTTGAACAGCCACTTTAGACACTTGGATGAGTTTGAGCTCAATCTTAAGCGGCTGAGCTGAGTTCGAGCAGGACAATATTCAGCTTGGTTCGGCCCATCTGCACCCCTAATGGTAACAAGGTAGACCTTGCAGAGTTAGATGGCTGGGCCTGGGCTTGAACAGCCCTTGCCTACATAATGCAGGCTAGGCTTGGGCATGATGTTCAATGTCCTGCCCCAAGCAAACCTATTGAGTGCTATGCTTGGCCCAAGATGAGGTCAGCCCCACACATGGACACCCCTAGCAAGAGGAGATAGAGAACACAGTCACCACCCTCCATTAGTATTTGCTGCAGAATCCTCAGTGTATATCAATGATGGGCATTTGGATCCACATATCTATGCAATCCATATCAGCTTTGTAAACATTTGAATTATTATGCTGTTAGTATAGATCACATTATATCTAAGAGAAGGTAATTCCATTGAATACAATTTTGCAAGATTCTTGTGAGATCTTGCCGAATTTCATTCTTGACAGGTTGTCAAGAGACAAATATGCTGAAACAGGCATGTTGCCTCTTTCATGTGTTTGACACTCAGCTGGTCAGTCCGGAGTAGTCCAGTAGGCTTTTTAAAGTCCCCCCACCCTCTACTCCTTTGCTTTCTAATCAAACCCAAGGTTTCCAAAACCTCAGGTTTCCACTCCCCCATGCAGTTGCTTGTCTCCATGGAGTTTGTTGGAGATCCTACCGCCGCCATGTTGACCTGATGCAAATCATGCAATCAACATAAGAAGAAGCAGGCGGAGAATGAGAAGGAACCTGGCTTGGCCATGCTGGCCATAGATTGGAATGGAACCTGTCGATGCCAGTCATAGCCAGAGGTGGAGGAGCATGCGGGTCCCGGGCATGCCCACCTTGAGCTTCTATTGACCATTGGCCTCCCCCTCCTTCTTGTCTCCATCTCTGCTCTGCATCCCTACTGCCGATGGTCAACCTCAAGCTTCCACCTGTGTTGACCTTGAATGAGGAAGTATCCATCATCGAGCACTACAGCCTGCAGCGGACTTCCTTTTTTCCAATTTTGCCCACTCCTCTTTTTTTTTTTTCAGATTTTCCTTTCTGATTTTGTAATTGGGCGATCCTGCCACCTCTCCCATCCTTGCTGCCTCCCACTCTGCCCTAGTTGTTTTGCTTCCAAGTCGACCCCCTAATGTGTAGTCAATGGCTTTCCTGTCCGATGCCGCCCACAAAGCAAAGAAAAGCAATGAAGTGCAGCTTTTTCTTCTTCTTTTAGTTTTGGTTGTTCAACTGGGGACAGATGAACTGGATTCTTTTTATTCATTTTCAGAGTCTCTTTTGTTATTTTTTTCTATTTGGGGCAGACACAGCTGTGCATTGCTGCTCTCCTCCTCTTTGCTGATCCCCCAGCTGCACTCCATCTCCTTGCTTGCCCCATTCACCAATAGTATAACAGGTGATATCTTTTATAATTTTGTTTTTTGGAACTTTTTTATTTTAATCATTTTATTTGTTATTTATTTTCAGAATAATTTTTTTAATTTAAATCTTGCCTCTGAAGTTCTTTATTCTAACCATTCCATTTATTTAAATAAGTTTGCATTCCTAATTGTGTTTGTTTTTCTGTGTTTATACCTTGCTTCAAATGAGTTAGTTTGACATCCTTTACTTGTTCATTATTGTGTCAATTTTGTCTGTTTTTTTTTTTCAAAAAAGATCATGGCTGTACCACCAATGTCATTAAGAAAATAAATAGAGGCAGTACAGAACCAGAGTGGAGAAAAGAGGTTCCTCTCACTCAAGAAATAGAAAAGAACTCAAGACATTCCTAGAACTCCGATTTCCTTAGGCCACATATCTATGAAAGCACCCACAACATAACTATAAAACCCTGAGCAAAGCACCCACAACATAACTATAAAACCCTGAGCAAATGTTCTCCACATAAATCTTACTTCCCTTAAAAATGTAGTCATCCCTTTTTCCCTCCAAAAGCGCCAACAAACGCGTGAGGTGGTAGCAAGATCATTTTGCATCTAGTATTCTTTCCCATGCATATTAATCTTGTCATATTGAGTGGTTAAACAAAAAACATTTAAATTTTCCATAAAAAGTATAATTTTAATCATGATCTCTGGCTGCACTCTGGATCTCCTGGTATTTCTGCGAGACATCTTATCTCCAAACCCCTGAAATGAAGCCAAGACCTGATCAAACATTCCTTCTGTACTTCAGCATTGAATTTTCCATAAAAATAAGAATACAATGTGGAGATAACTTTGTCAAACATAACTCGACAGCTAGCCAACTGGAAATCTCCACTCAACAAGCATTAGGCTATATTTTCCCCTGCTCTTGGAGAAAGAAAGCTGATAAGTGGCATCAGCACTCTTGGTGATTGGCTCCAGAGACAAAAATAAGTAGATAACTAGGTATTCTAGTCTCTAGATGTGCCTGCTTCTCCATGGCATCTGTTGGAGCATTGGAGGGAGAGGAATGACCACATATCCCGGGGAAGTGCAACTTATGTTGAGAATATTTCTCTTCGGGTTTCTCCTTTATTTACCATGGTATAGATACATCTTATATATGTCTTTAGACGGTGGAGGAGGGCTATTTCTTCCGCATGGTGTAGCCCTCTCCAAGGTATTCATCTTTTTCCTTCCTTTTCTCTGAGGTTGAGTAACCTCTCCTCACCTCTTCAATTGTACTATCTCTGTTTATTAAAAAAATTGGTGGTACCATCCACACTTTCTCGGGGGGGGGGGGTATGGGGGTGGAAATCTAGTCTCTAGATGAGGTATTGTTTCATTGTATGAATTTCAAATGGCATCATAGGATACGGACTCTATTGAACATACCATTCAAAATGATAAACCAGCTGAAAGAATTGACAGCACACACAGAATAAACATTTTGTTTCATGGAGCTTAACAGATGTACCTTGCATATTGAGAGGCTATAAACAACCCAAGCTTGAAATGTCTAGTTGTTTTTTTTAAGAAAACATGTAGAATTTACTGAAATTTGAAGTGCTTATCAACTCAAATCTCAGAAGTCACAACGATCCCAAAAGAGGACATATCAAATGTGCCATTTCAGGAACAGGTTTTGCATATTATTTTATAGGACTCACTACAGAGTAGATGGAGACAAAAAACTTAGGGAAACAAACCAAAAAAGGGAGAAAAAAAGGCCTAGTCGAAGTAGAAAGAACACTACCTTAAGTGAATAGGCTCTTTCCAATAGGAAATAAATTTTGAGAAACGGCAGTTATTTGTAACAAATAACGTGAAAAATTCAAGTCAACAAATCCAAAATGAGATTATACCTTCAACCAAACCATGTCTGTATCACAAACCAGCAGTTCATACCCGAAGGTAAGGAGTGCATTTATTAGAAAAACTTTCTCTCTTCCCATTTTATGGAATTCACGGGACCCCCAACCAACATCAATTGTCTCCGTGTTACTCCCCATGTCATAAACAGGCACTCCTTTCCAATATAATGCTTCCAAAAGTTTGATGTCCATTGCCCCTGTTGAAACAATTCTGGACATTTCAAATTTATCCAACACTATTGCAGGGGTAGTTACTTCAGTGTAATGTTGAGAAATAACTTCTAACATAACAGCATAGATTTGCAGCAGAAATAGCATTACCCACAAGAAGATTGGTGACATTGATATCCGTCAAGTGCTTCACCCAATTCAAGATAAAATCCATGAAAGCATAGTTTCCAAATGTCACGATAAGTACATTGTCTTTCACCCTGTACTTTGCCACTTCTTTTGTCAACCTGAACGAGTCCATAGGGGGCATTTCTGAACCAGCAGGTGGGGCATCCCATATATCCCTTGTCCATATGTTTGCAGAATGTGACTGAGGGGCTGAAAAATGTTTTCCTGGTTCGGTACCAGAGTCTACAGTTGGATTCCTAGTTGAACTGGAGGGATTGGCAGAAACCCGTGGACTAAATGAGTCTAAATCTGGAAAGAAATATTCAAATGAAAGATGAATTGTCAGTCACTAGGATTTAAAGAGTTTGCATCAGTGAAAGAGTGATTTAAAACATCATTCAGATCCGAACAGTTCACATTAAACAAAATTTTTATTTTCCCTTGATGAGCGTTCATGTTAATGAATTCCATTTCGTCAGAATAAAAGAGAAACGCCAGTTGGATGGTGGTGGAGCTGCTGCTCTATGTGTATGCTTCGTAATTTGGTCTCATATGAATATATTGCAAGAAATAGCACTTTTGGTAATGGAGGTAACACTGCAATTTGGTTTCATATGAATATATTGCAAGAAATAGCACTTTTGGTAATGGAGGCAACACTGGAATTAAGTGGAAGATACGAAGATAAACGCCAAAGGAGATGGTGAGATGGTGGTTGGCAGCAAAAGGGAGAAGAAGAAGTCATTTCTTCTTCCTTGAACATGATTTCCTCCTTGGAGGTAGAAACAAGCCCAATCACGATTAGAAGGAAAAGAAGCCTGACTATCTGAAAGTATATTTTCATTCTCAAAGGGAATTCAGACTTTTTTCATGTGAAATGTGAGCCCAACGACCAAGATCACATCATTTCACATAAGAAAAAAAAACTTGGGCATTGATTCTGCAAACGAATGTGAGAGGATAAGCACATCACAAATGGCACCAGCAGTTAGTGATGGAGAGAGCAATGACGGAAGCATGAGAAAGAGGGAGAGAGAGGTAGAGAGAACACCAGAAGGAGCTAGGAAAGGAAGCATTTTGAAGAGAAATTGCCAGCGGTTCTAAGAAGCAGAAGGGAAGGAAAAGATTGAGAACCACGCTGCTAAGTGTGCGCCCCCGCCCCCCCCGACAGAGGTGCACTACTCGGGGAGATGTAAGAAAAGTAGAAGCAATTGGGCCAGATAGACCACTCTCACAAATTGTTGAGGCAAAAAAGTAACCTTTTTTTTTGCAGAGGAATTGTGCATGATATTATTATTATTATTATTATTGGGTTAACAATTCGAAACACACCGGAGACCGGCAGCGGAGGCGACGGCGCCGACCAGGTGAGGAGGGTGGAGGAGTAGAAGGAGGAGAGGATGAAGAAGCCGGAGAAGACAATCCCCGGCGGCGACGGCTGCGTAGACCGCCAGGAAGAGGGGCTTCCCGCACCACCCCGCCCGCTCCTGCCACCAGTTCCCCATCTCAATCTACTCTGCCACCGGGAGGAGCCGATCCCTTTGCCCCGATTCCATCATTCCATGACGAGGGAAGGAGGGAGAGGCGATACAAGACAAGGCGAGGCAAGGGAGCCGAACACGGTCGCCGGTCGCTACCTTCTCCCCCTTCAACTTTATTAAATAAATTTATTTATTTTATATGATACTTCAAATTAAACAACCCGTTAAAATACCATGATTAGTTTAGTGCCACGGGTATTACGTCATTAAATTAAACAACAACCAGAATTCTGATTTCATTCCACCATATATGGTTAGTTTAATGTGGTAGCTTTGCTTTGAACCCAACCCCCCCCCCCCCAAAAAAAAAATAAAAATAAACTGCTGGCTGCAAACTCTATTCGTGCGTGTAACCTCCCCCCCTCCCCCCACCAATAGATTATATGTCCTCATTATATCTAGTCTATTGTTTGTCATATATATTATTAACCAGCTGAAATTAAAAACCATATTATTAGTTACTTGAGTTAAAGATCTTCATTATTTATGTTCTAAAACTCTGAAAATTCCTATTCCTATTTATTGAGTATAAAAACCTGAAAATCAGTTATGTTTAGTGAATATAAAGCTAGATCTCCCAAAACTATTTATGCTCGTTGAAATAATTGTTTCTATTTACAAAAAAATAATTAGTTTTGTTTGCTGAAAATTAAATCTTGAAAATTATTTGTGTTTACCGAAAAAAATGTTCTGAAAATCATTTTTGCTTGCTCACTATAATTATTTATGCTCACTGAATATATATATATATATATAATCTTGAAATATTATTTCTGTTTGTTGAAAACATGCTGGAAAAAATATCATGATTATAAAGACTAGGGTTTTTTGCACGAAAATTATTGTTTAAAGTGAATTTGTGAAAAAATCATTCCTAAAAATATATTAGCAGGTATATCACTAAGTTAATTCAAATAGTGCATAAATGCCATTTAAACGTAATTTTCTTGCAAATTGTTGATAAAATGAAGTGATATGCATGCAAATAAATATGACATTTTTACAAAATTCAGATTACACAGTGATATACCTACTAATACATTTTTAAGAATGATTTTTTTATAAATTCACTTTTAACAATGGTTTCCATGTAAAAAACCCTAAAGACTATTAACTTGCTGAAAATAACTCTTTTTATTTTCATTCTATAAAAAATAAATGTGTTTTTTATTATTACTGAAATTGATTAGATATTTTGTGCTAGTTCTAAAATTAAATAAATATGTAATTACTACAATTGTATAGTTCTCGACAAAAATGATCTTTTCAGATTTTATAAATATTTTTTACAAATAAAATATTATTATAAATAAATTTATAGAAAAAGCTATTCTTACAAATATATTAATATGCATATCATTGCTTCAAATTAAATAGTGTATAAATATCATGTAAAATTATCGAGCACTGTTTTTTCATAAGTTTTTATGAAAAGAAGTGACATATATATATATATATATATATATATATATATATATATTTTTAATTTTACGTAATGATACGTTTTTATGAATGATTTTTAAATTTTAATTATAATAATAGTTTATTTGTGGAAATCTATTTTATAAATCCCCTCCTTTTTATGGCTACTTTTATAATCAATAAACAATTAGTCTCAAATTTGAAATTTTTGATGCTGAGATTTTAAGAGGTGACAAAATCAAATACATATCCAATAACTTGCGGGGAAAGGCTCCTATGACTACTTGTAATATTTTAAATATAATTTTTTCTAAACAAAATAACTCGACACTTCAAGAAAATTTAAATTAAGTTTTATATGTTTTCATGTGGAGTTACTATTCAAAAATAAAAATATTTGAAATTAAAAGTAAAAAAACTAAGCTCAATACTATAGACACTAACTTTATTGATTACGCTGTAAACAAAATGATAAGCTGATGAATATGTGTATCATACAATATTTGGTTAATATGATGTTATCTTATGTTTATATGTTGATGATATCTTATTTTTTTAGTCTAACGTGCATATTTTAGTTAATATTATAGTAATGGAAAAATCTCTGCCAACTATATTTATGTTTATATTGTGTGCATGCAAACAAATGCTGTTAAGCACCGGAAAGTGCAACACAAATATACGAGGAAAAAAAATAAAGTAACAATTGATTGCTTTAAATTATGTGAAATCAAAGAAAAATCGTATATATGTGTTCACAAAAGTTTTATTTAGAAATGTGGTTCTAGATACGTCTAGAGAATGGGATTAAGTTTCTAAAAGACAAAGTTATCATGGTAACAATAGAGCCTCACGAAGATTCAATGAATATAAAAGTAGAAACAAACTTGATTGATAATTATTTGGAGCACATATATATTTTGCTTACATCCCTATGTCACAAGTGTTCGTATAAAAGTAAGAGGTTAGAGTGACTTTATCTTCCTAACGAATCAAAGATCCAAGAGATGTGGTGGTACTTTACTCACACACTTTGAAGAATTCACGGATATGTGTAGAGTCGTGAGGCCGCGACTATGAGACGTGGGTTATTTTTCTAAAACATACATGAGATATTTGTGCAAGATCATTAATAGCCCAACCTGCATATAATATCGATTAAGTTATATTACGTGTGAATTTGAGAAAATTTGAACCATAACTCCATAAGACATGGTTCAAAGTATAGTCTACCGAGCATTCTTCTAAATAATATTAGATGTCATTAAGTGAAATTTTAAACCGAAAGTTATTTTCACCTATTACATAATATAAGAGACTCATCAAACTGTTTAATAATTTTTATTTCTTTAATTTAATAATTTTAAAAGTTTCAAATCATATGAAAGATTGTTAATTATGACACTTTTTTATTGAGATGATTGAAAACCTTCCCCACATGTCGTCGAGACGTATGTGTCCGTCGTGGACATAATATTTGTCCATTTGTAAATGGATGTGACATGTATTCACACGACGAGTTTCTCCCTTATATAGACACATCTTAGTCGTTTCTAAAAAATTATAGGACCGAGTGTTATCTTCTTTTCTTTCTTATTATTCCTTGTGTTTTTGCTCTGCGACTTTTTCTTTTTATGTTGAGTTTTTTAAAGTAAGATTTAGATTTGTCAAAAATTTATTCGAAGACGTGATGAGGAGAGAGAGGAAATCGTTGCATCTAAATCCATTCATTGTGTGATAATAAAACTTTTTATTTGGACGACTATTTTTTAGATCTAATAAATTATATTGTTAAAATATTTAGTTATTTAAATATAATTATTTATTATTTATTATTATTTTTATAGACACAATTTCAGATGTCGATACTACTCTCATATGTTGCATCTACCACTCTCATGTCGGACGTCACCATTTGTCCACACAAAATTCATCTAAAGGTTCTCCTTGCATTAATTGGTACGCGGTGAGTCTGCTTTCTTATCGCATTTCCACGTAAAAATAAAAAAACAGATTTATTTGTTTCGAAAATATATGTATATATAATAAATAGAAAAAAAAAGAAGAGAAGAGATAGTTTATATTATATATATATATGTATGGATATATATAATCCCTTCACCAGAGTTGGGCATATCGTCGAGTCGCGAGAGAGAGAGAGAGAGAGCGCGAGCGAGAGAGAACGGTGCAAAGGGGTTTCACCGGCAGTGGTGGTGGGGAACCGAGAGCAGATGCGGGTAGCGGCGGCTCATCAGGCGCTGCAGCAGCTTCTGGTGAGGCGGCCATGCGTCGCCGCAGCTCTGCTCCCCCTTGGTCGCCCCGTCCAGCTCCGCCGTCCTCTCTCCTCCTCCCCCGGCACGACCATCTCCTTCCGCTCCTCCCTCACGGCTGGCGCCCACCGCCTCTTCGTTTTTCCGGCCGGGACCCACGGGCGCAGGCGCTTCTCCGATGGCGTGGGCGTGCGGGCCGCGCAGGTGAACGATCCAGGCGCCATAGACTCCCCGTTGATGCAGGCCATGGAGAAGAAGGTACAACCCTTTTTTTCTGTTCCCTCCCTCTCCCCCTCCCCTCCCTTCAATTGCTCGTATTGCTATGCAAGTCATCTTTTTTCTTGTGGAGAACTGCACATTATTCATAATAAGATCCATCCTTGGTGATTGGGTTTGCCGAAAGGAGGGGGAAAAAGGAGTAAACTTTCCTAGTTTAATTAGCCGAGGTTTGATGAACCCCCTGTGTAGATGACGTAGGATGGAGAATGCATTCATAAAGTGGAGGAGAAAGGGAAACGCTGGAGCCTGGAGGTCTCAGTTTGGCACACATGAAGCTACAAGTCCAAACGGTTTAACAGAAGGTTGCTTCTCCAGTGACTGCGGAAGCTACCCGTTAGGATTCTGACCCAGGCACGGGCAGATGTGCTGCTCCACCCCCTCTCCATGCTCTCATTATCTGGGAAGGGATTGCATTGCAGGATGATGGGAGAAAAATTGCCTTTGAGGGGCATCAACCTCCAGGGTGAGGAAAAAAAAAGGAAACAGAGAGGAAGAAGATAGAACCAACAGGAGTTTTATTCAAATGCGGCTAGACACTCCACCTGTGAGGCTTCTGACTCTACTTATAGGAAAGCTTCATCCACAACCCAGGAAGTATCTCAGAAATCATGGACTAATCCACCAACCAAGAAAGCTGTGAGGATAGTCGCAGCAAACTAACAAACCAGAGGACCCAAAACAGAGTCCCATATCGGTTCATGTCAGCTACCAGCCAAACCGGGGTAGGTAACCATTTCAGCTGCTGCTGTTGAAAGTGAGAAGACTGTAACGAACTTTGCACAGTAAGTGTGAGATGCATCTTCAACTGCAAGATATTGTCACTGGATAAGGAGATGACATTCTCGTTATTTCACTTCACCATCCTGCGGCCCGCAAGCTTGTCCAGAGATTTTTCGTAGGTCAAAATGGAATCTGCAAGTGTTAGAGGATGAACAGGATGAATGCCATGGGAGGGCTAGATTTGAAAGACATGGAATACCTGGTGTGAGTGAGCAGTGGGTGGCAAGTCCAGATGGTAGGCAAACTCGTGAATGTGTTGTAAAACTTGATATGGCCCATTAAAATGTGTACTAAGCTTCTGATTTCTTGCCAAACCTGGGAGCCTTGGTCAAAGGATTGCACTTTTTGGGCTATTGGCTATAGTAGAAGACAAGCAGGTCCCAAGCAACAGTTTAAAGCTTCAGATTATCCATTTGATTTTGGATGATAGGTTGAACTAAGCTTCAGTTGAATTCCTTGCACCCTAAGTGGTTCCTCCTACAAGATGCTTGTAAAAATGGCATTGCAGTCAGCAAGTGACAATTGACTATGGCAGGGCATGGAGCTTGACCACATGCCAAAATTCATGTGTAATTGAAAGGGCAGTAAGTGGATGCTTGAGAAAAGTAAAACATCCATATTTTGATGGGTGATCAACCACCTCAGGATAAGAGATTTGGAGTAAGGTGTTGGCTGACCCTTAACAAAATCCATGGTAGTGGCATGCTAATTGCGACAAGGGATGGGTAAGACTGTAACAACTCAGCTGGCAGAAGTTTTGGACTTGCAGAATGGACAAATGTCGCATTGCTTGATATAGTCATCCATGTCCTGTTCCAAGTGAATATTTCTTTAATGCGGTGCTGGGTTTTTTGGAAGTCAGAGAGGCTAGCAGTAAGTGAATTATGTAAGTCACATGCAACTTGTTTGAAAGAGCGGAATGAGGTGGCAATAAAATTTTCCTTCAATAATATAAGGAACCTCCATTGAAATTATAATGTGTTAGATTAAGAAGGCCCTTATTGCACTGATCAACCAATTCTAAAAAATGGCGATGGTTTTGATAAGCAAGCTGAGTCACATGAAACCATCTAGGTTCAAGGGTAGTGATAGTATGAGCTTGTTAGTAATTGGGTTGCTGGGACAGGCCATTGGCTGCTTGGCTATGATGGTTAGCGCTACATTTGAGCTGAAAATCAAATTCCAATGCTTGTTGAGGACTTTCTGTTGTAGTAGAACGCAAACAATTGTGGTCTGTGACTCTGTGCAACTAGTGACCTGTTCCTCAAAAGATATGGCTGCCACTACCCACCAGGTGAGAGGTAAAATTTTTTACTATGTGGATTAGCCACCTGGAGAGGGGTAAAGAGGCCTCATTGGCATCTTAAAACCGGGTGGCTAATTCTGTGCAACCCAGTGTCTCTCTCTCTCTGAAAGGCTGGCTGAGTCTGCTGCTCTAGTTTCTCTTCTAAAATCTTCACAGGAGGACAGGAGCTCTTTTGTTTGCCTGGCATTGACCTTTGCAGTCTTGGGGCAGGTGAGGAAAGCCCTAAATAAATTTTACATCAAACCCAGGGTTTACATGTCACCACTGCCACTTGCTCAGAATTAGGTTCTTACTCAGAGTATAAGGGATTATATTAATAACCCTAGCTTACTTTACTAGGATGTTCTTGCCTCATTCCCTAAATGCATATCTGTTTGTTATGCACTGTGATGGAATCAGAATTTAGATTTTAGAGACTGTTGAAACCCTAGAAAAAGATTACAGTTCAACTCACAGGTTGCATTTGACATAGCTTGCCAAGAGTGCCATGAGATTCTTCAAAATCGAAGACCCAAAGTTAATCTCTGGATCTTCAACCAATTCTGCTCATGATTTAGGTGCTGGTAAACCACTAGATGGCAGAGGATCACCATTGAAGTGGAGTGACAGTGTGATGCCTTGTGATCTTTTGCATATGGTCAAATGCAAAAGATTAGTTCGCCTTGTACTTGCAAGCAATAGGCTCTTCTGATCCATCGCAAGATGGGAAGTTGAATTCTTTAGCTTGAGTCTTTGAAGAGGCAAAATCAGGTTCCCGCATACCATCAACTGGACATGGATGATTCCCTGTGGATTCAAGTGCAGTAGCCTGACAAAGAGCTCTAGCAACCTCCTGGATGTCTGATTTGATCTCTGCCTGGAGTGCTTCAAACATTTGATGGATTAATGGTGAGTTCTGGAGACATGGGTGTCAATGAAGAAATGCTTGGAGTGGTGTTTAACACAAGGAAATAAATAAATAAGTAAATATTTCTCCTTTGAAGAAGAAAATGCACATTCGTGGTTATTTAGGTAGCAGGTGTACTATTATTTCTGCGAACTTAGGTTTATCAGACGATTAGGGTTCGGGTACGAGACATTTCCCCGTCAACCATAGTCGATGTTTATTTACATCGGCGTAAAGTCCGAATACCCTTGATTAACTATCAAAGAAAATATTTTTTCGGCCTCCACAATATTAGTTGTGATATTGGGGGTTTTATCTAACAGATTTGATCAAGGAGATCACCCATTAGAGATACACATTTGCAGGAGAAAACTAAATATTTCATTCTTTGGATTCATCCTTACAAAATACATGAAATCGCGATTACATAATCGGGTCATTTGATTTACATGTGATCTAAATTTCACCATCAGAGTAGGCTGTTGAATCTCTCTTTTTTTTGATATGCATTTGCAATTTTGGACCCATCATGGGCATCTCTGCAATTTTTCACTTTTGGTGGTATTTCTGCAATTTGTCCATTTTCGGGGTATTTCTGCAATTGTCCCGTCATTGGGGGTATTTATGCAATTTGTCTAGACTAAGGATATTTTGGTAATATCTGGACCGAACATGGGTTTTTGTATAATCTTGGCAATAGGCGCAAGTCCCTCATTGGGGAAAACCCATTGACCAAAGACTCTCGGGAGATTGCTTCCCCTTCTCGAGCTCTCATGAGTTGGGGTCCAGCTTCGCGTGTCCACCAGTGCAACCCCGGTCAGGTCGCGGGGGTCAAGGGGGCAGCGCCCCTTGCGGGGTGTTTTTGGGGGGCGGAGCCCCCTGGAAGAAATTTTTTTTATGATCCCTCTCCAAGGAGTGGCATGACCCGATGTTCATAGACAATTAAGATTTTGGTTGTATAGGACCCTTTGCTCGGAGGCAAATCATGGTTTTAATTGTACATGACCCTTAGCTCACAGGCGATTAGGGTTTTGATGGTACATACCCTTTGCTCACAGGCAATTAGGGTTTTGATTGTGCATGATCCCTTGGCTCATAAGCAATTAGGGTTACACAAGTGTCTTGATCATATCTAGGGTGTTTGCATAACCATATCGCCGGACTTTAAAGATTTCTCCACATAGGGAGATTTTCTCTAGATTACAAAATTCATAAAAGGGTCGTGATGCACATGGAGTTTGTAGCATACCCTCACAACACAACCACAGCCACCACACGAGCACAAGACTCAGGGAGGTGGGCCTTCAAAAGAAACACAAGCACCAAACACTCTCTGTCTGTCTGCGCTCTTCTGTGTGTCCTTCCGTTCCCCAAATGGACCTCACTGGGGGTATTTATAGAGTCTCGAAGGACTCTAGCGGTTACACCCTCTACCCGGGCCAAAACATGGGATTTTGGGAGTGGATCTGGGGCAAAATCCCATGTGGGGGGTGGACCCGGTCCAAATCCCCCATATGGGGATGGAACCGGGGCAAAACCCCCATATGGGGGTTGGACCCGGTCCAAATTCCCCATTTGGGGGTGGACCCGGTCCAAACCCCCCATATGGGGATGGAATCGGTCCAAACCCCCCATATGGGGGTGGACCCATGTCGTCACTACCCCCTTTGCTCCAAATTGGGTTAATTTCCCCCTTAATTAAAGGGTTGTTATTGTTGCTGCTAACAATTTTGTTTGCTGCCTAAATTTGGTCTGCTGCGGTTGCAGCTGTTGTATACTGCTGTTGCCATTGGGCTGCTGCTACAACCATTTTTCTTAGCTATTGATGCTGCTTCTGTCAGTTGCTGCTACACTAGTCTGCAGCTATTTTTGCTAGTTGTCACTGTTAATTCTGTTAGCTGCTGCCTTCAAACTGTTGCTGCTGCTGCTGCCATTGCCTTTGAGCTGCTGCTGTTGTGTTGCTGTAGCTGCTATTGAATTGTTGCAGCTGCTACTGAGAGCTGCTGCTGCACTCTTGCTTCAATAACAGCCTTTGGGCTTAAACATCCTTCTGGAGAATGTGCACAGATAGGTTTTGAGCATCCACTAAACTTCCTATTATCAGCATTTTCAGCAAAATGACCAAGACCATAACCCTTGGGAATTCACAAGGATGTTTAATTTCTGAAGTAAGTGGATTATAGGAAGGACAGATGCCTATTTGTGGGATCAAACCACTATTATCAGTTATTCTTGTGTTGCAGTCTATCTTATTGGGAAAACTGATAGACCCAGACTTTCTTAAAAAAAAAAAAATTGTCCCTATGAAATCTGATTGCTACTAAGGTCCATAACCATACTATCCAAAGATAGCATGTTGGCTTCTTCCATTCATCTCTCATCAAACCTTGACCTGGCTCTGGAATTAACAGATGGTTGAGGTGTCCATACATTCTCCATTTCATAAACACCATGATTGTCTTGATTCATCATGGATTCACTGGAACTTGGACCTCCCATGTTCCAGTTGCTCAAGTTCTTTGTTTCATAGTTAAACACATTCTTGTATGACATATTTGGCTCAATTTGTGATAGCAAATAGTCTGATGTGTTCTGGGCATCACCTAGATTTAGCACATCATTTCAGCAAACTTGCTGATCAAGGGAAGAGCTGTTGAATCAGATGCATGGTCAAAAAACATATTTTGTAAACTTAAGTATGTCCAGGTACTAGAGATACAGCAAGAGTCACTTGTCCAGTTGATATGTTTCTACCCCAAATGATGTAAAAACATGTGAAATCTGTGGATGCCCCCTCCCTTGCTTTTTTTTTTTTTTTTGAATCCATGGGCTAATAAGGTGGACCCGGGATAGAAAAACCCCCCTAGGGGTTAGAACCGGGCCAAACCCCCTTGGAGAGGGGTTGACCTGGGGCAAACCCCCCAAGGGGGGGTGGACCCGGGGCAAACCCCCCCAAGGGGAGGGTGGACTCGGGGCAAACCCCCAAGGGGGTGGACCCGGGGTAAAACCCCCCTTTTGGGGGGTGAACTAGGGCAAACCCCCAAGAGGGGGGTGGACCCACGCTAAACCCCCCTTTTGGGGGTGGACCCGGGGCAAAACCCCCCTTGGGGGGTGGACCCGACAGGGTTGGCAGTATCGGCCGATACCGATACGTTTCGGCCGAAAAGTATCGGTTTCGGTCTTAACTGATCCGAAAACGGACCTGCTCACTGTAGCAGGTCCGAAACTTAAAAAAAAGGGTTTCTGGCGAAACCTGTATCGGTTTCGCCCGAAACTTACATGTTTCGGTCCGAAACCCGACGGTTTCGGCCGAAACCCACGTCTCCCTCAGATCTGAGGGAGAAAACCGTGCCCTACTGCTGCTCCTGTTGCTAGCCTGCTGCTGCACTACTGCTGCTGCTCCTGGGCGGCCCAGGCTGCCAGCTGTCACCCTGCTGTTGTTGCTCTTGTCGGCCCAACTGCCACCCTGTTGTTGTGCGGTTGTTGCTGCGAAGAAGGTGCAGAGGTATTTGGTTATTTTGTTGAGGTTAATTTAGGGTTTTGTCTATTTCGATTTGGTTAGGTTCAATTGAAGCTCAATTAAGCTTCATTGAAGATTTTGGGGTTGGAGCATGCGGGCAATTAAATTTTTCCAAGGGTGATTAATAGTTAATTGCTAATTAAGCCGTAATTAGTCCATACAAATTGTGACTTTTGTCTAATTTGGTTTGCTTACGCTCAATTAAAGCTCAATTGAGCTTCATTGAAGATTTTGGGGTGGGAGCATGCGGGTAATTAAATTTTTCAAGGGTGATTAAGAGTTAATTGCTAATTAAGCCCTAATTAGTCTATAAAAATTGGGGGCTTTTGTCTAATTCGATTAGCTTACGCTCAATTGAAGCTCAATTAAGCTTCATTGAAGATTTTGGGGTGGGAGCATGTGGGTAATTGATAATCTATGGTTAATTGATAATTAAGGGTTAAGTTTTTAACTATACTTATAGCTTTTTGTGTGTGAATGTCTTAATACAACATCATGTCTAGACGTGAACAAAGTCGGGAGCAGCAAGGGCAGGAGGATCCGGGGTGGGCCCACCTCTCTTTAGTTGATGCTGGGAGAAGAAAAGTGAAATGCAATTATTGTGACAAGAGATACATGGCGGAATTACTAGAGGAAAATAACATTTGGCAGCGGTAAGAGGAGAGGTGAAACAATGTGACAGATGTCCTCGAGAGGTCCGAGAACAAATGCGCCAGTGCCTTCTGGGCAAAAAGGAGAGGATGCAACAAAGGGTTGAAGACGATACTGAAATTGCTGAGGAGATTTCAGGCAGAAGGGTTAGGAGGGGTGATGATGAAGAAGGCACTGAGGATTCAGATCCAGAGCTGACTGAAGCAAGGGAGCGTGAACAAGCCGCTCGAAGGAAAGGGAAGGCATCCATAGGTTCAGGGACCTACGAAAGTACAGCTACACGTCCTGACATTGGTGCTTCCCCACAGATGTAGAGAACAGGCCCCATGGACAGCTATCTCTACAGAAGGCGCCATGCTACACAACCTAAAATCAAGTCTGCATTGAGAGGGGTAAAAAAATCAGCAGAAGTTACAGGGCATGCATTTAAAAGTATCTGCAAATGGTTTTTTCATGCAGGTGTCCCTGCACATGCAGCTGAAAGCGAATATTTTCAACCTATGCTGGATGCCATAGCAGATGTTGACCCTGGTTTGAAGGCCCCATCACGTCGAGACATATACGGGCGTGGTCTTGAGGGAGAGGTTGAGGAGCTCCATGATTGGGTTGAAAGCTTTAAGCATATATGGATGGAGAGAGGATGCACTATTATGTGTGATGGTTGGATTGGTATCACGAAGAAGTCCATGATTAATTTTTTGGTCTATTGCATCGAAGGTACACTATTTGTAAAATCTGTAGATGCATCAAACTATAAAAATGTCAATTATTTGTTTCATTTGATGGATAAGATGGTAGACCAAATTGGAGAAGACAATGTTGTCCAAGTAGTGACTGATAATGAAGCTAGTTATAAGGCTGCAGGGAAGAAATTGATGCAGAAACGCAATCACTTATACTGGCTCTCATGTGTTGCACATTGTCTAGATTTGATTCTGGAAGACATTGGGAGGGACGATCATGTGAAGAAGACAGTTGAAAGGGCACAAAGGATTACCCAGTATATTTATGGCCATCCTAGGATATTGAACATGTTCATGGAGCATGCAAGTGGGGGGCGAGATATCATCCGTGCAGGGCCAACCAGATTTGCTTCAAATTTCATTTCTTTGGAGTCTTTGTACAGGTATAAGATTGATCTCAATTCTTAATACTTGATCATTATAGATATGTAACAGTATTTGATTGAATATTTCATTTATTTGCACAAATATAAGAATGAGCTTAAAACTTTCATGTACCACAATGCCCTGCGGGAATACATCGACAAGTCTAATGTTGATGCTCAGATGGAATATTTGGATGTCTCCCACATCGTGGACGACAACAAATTCTGGGGCAGGGTCTTACGATACATGAAAGTAGTCACCCCCCTCGTGAAGGTCCTAAGAATGGTGGATGGCGATGAGAAGAATGATATGGGATATCTGCACGAGGCCATGGACTGTGCCAAAATGGAGTTGCAGGAATCTCTTCTCAAAGACTATGCAAAGTGGTGGAAAATTATTGATCATAGATGGGACACCACATTACACCATGACTTACATGCAGCTGGTGAGTGATTATTTGTATTGATACATTATTGTTTAGGTTATTTTATATGTAACATTTAGTTAATTATACACAAATGTAAGTTATTTCCTCAACCTTAGATTTATGTACGATGCCAATGCACATGTTGATGACGAGGTGCTCCAAGGGACTTGAAAAGTCATTGGTCGTTTATCGAGGACACCAGAAAAGAGGCTTCAGGCGGAAATAGAGGTTGGCCTTTTTGATTTCATGAATAAGAGGTATAGAATTTACTTAAGTAGTTATGCTAATCTATTACTTTATTTTTGTAGATTAACTACTATAGAATGAGAACTGGGACGTATTCTGACTCTCAATTGCAATACGCAGTGGGAAGAGTGAGCCCATGTATGAGGTTATCTTTGTGCTTTCTTTGCAATTACATCACGGAGAATTGATTTTTATTTACAACTTATAGTTATTTGTTTATGGTTGGTGGAACAGCTGACTGGTGGGTAATCGTGAATAATAGAGATTTGGGCAGTTCAACATTGGCTTTCATTGCAATTAGGGTGTTGAGTCAAACCACATCAGCAAGTCAATGTGAAAGAAATTGGAGCACGTTCAGCTTTATACCCTCAAAGGTTCGCAATCGGCTAAAGGCTGAACGGTTAGACAAATTAATTTACTGCCACTACAATATGAGGTTGAGAATAAAAAATATGAAGTTGAGACAACAGTTGCCGGACAAACGCGTCGCTGAAGATGCCACTGTAGAAATTGCTGTGGATGCCTTATTTGATGATGATAATCCCTTGCAGTCTTGGGTGGAGACACGAGTGCAGGTTGATGAGCCCGTTTTTGGTATTGGTGATACAACATGGGCAGAGGGCATACTAGATGAAGATGAGGCAAGAGATCTCGAATTCAGAAGAAAAACAAAGAGTGTCAGAGATACTCATGCGCACCAGAGAAGGGACCCACCTGGGGTTGTTGATGACACTGAGGAGCAGCATGATTTTCAGCCAGTTAGACACTCAGACTCAGATAGCAGGCCAATCACTCCTAGAATGGGCAAGCCACCTGCATCCTTAAGAAGAAGTACATCAGTGCATGGGCTTATTGAGAGGACAAGTGTTGTTGCTCGAGAGGACTCGACAATTGAGCAGTTGAAGCAGATTTATGTGAGACACACGCCAAGGGCATGAGGATTCATGTCAAGGGTGGCTAAAGAAATCACACCAAAACAGAAAAAAGCATTCCCAAAGGTCAAAAGGCGACTGGTTTCTGATGGTGATGATGATGATCCCAGTGCAACTGCAGGTGCTACAGGTGCTACTACTGGCGGTGCTGGTGGTCCTTCCTCCTTCCTCCTTCGGGCTGCTGTTGTGGACCGTCCGACCTGTGCTGCCACTGCAGAGCTAAATTTTATGGAGGTAAATTTAGAGTTTTTTATGTTTTGTGTTTTTTTGGTTGAGGAGTTGAAAATTTTTTTGTTGTAGGTTAAATGTTGTGTTGTAGGTTAATTTAAAACCATGATTAACTTTTTAACACTTCTAATTAAACCCTAATTAGAAATTTAAATTTGGGGCTTTTCTTTAATTAGGTTTAGTAAGGGTCAATTTGGGCTCAATTAAGTTTCATTGACTAATTTGAAGCGGGAGCATGTTGGTAATTAATTCATTCGGAGGGTGATTAAGGGTTAATTGCTAATTAAGGGTTAATTAGTTCATAAAAATTGGGGCTTTTGTCTAAATCGGTTTGCTTAGACTCAATTGAGCTTCATTGAAGATTTTGGGGTGGGATCATGCTGGTAGTTGATTTTTTTCAAGGGTGATTAAGGGTTAAATGATAATTAAGGGTTAATTAGTTCATAAAATTTGGGGGTTTTGTCTAATTCAGTTTGCTTAGGCTTAATTGAAGTTTAATTAAGCTTCATTGAATAATTTGGGGTGGGATCATGCTCGTACTTAATCCTTTTGAAGCGTGATTAAGGGTTAATTGCTAATTAAGGGTTAAGTTTTTAATTGTACTTATAACTTTTTGTGTATGAATGTCTTAATGCAGCATCATGCCTAGACGTCAAGAAACACAAGAGCACGAAGGGCGGGAGGATCGGGGGTGGGCCCACCTATCCTTAGTTGATGCTAAGAGAAGAAAGGTGAAATGCAATTATTGTGGTAGGGAGATATATGGCGGAATCACTAGAGGAAAGTAACATTTGGCAGGGGTAAGAGGAGAGGTGAGACAATGTGACCACTGTCCCCGAGAGGTGCGAGAAGAGATGCGGCAATGTCTTCTGGGCAAAAAGGAGAGGATGCAACAAAGGGCTGAGGATGAGGTTGAAATTGCCGAGGAGATTTCTGGAAGAAGGGTTAGGAGAGATGATGAGGAGGAAGGTCCTGAGGATTCTGATCCAGAGCTGACTGAAGCAAGGGAGCGTGAACAAGCCGCTCGAAGGAAAGGGAAGGGACCCATGGGTTCAGGGACCTACGAGAGTACAGCTGCACGATGTTCTGACATCGGTGCTGCCCCACATACGCAGAGAACAGGTCTCCATGGACAGCTATCTCCACAGAAGGTCCCAGGCTACACAACCTAAAATCAAGTCTGCATTAAGAGGGGTCAAAAAATCAGCAGAAGTTGCAGGGCATGCATTTAAAAGTATCTGCAAATGATTTTTTCATGCAGGTGTCCCTGCACATGCAGCTTCAAGTGAATATTTTCAACCTATGATAGATGCCACAGCAGATGCTGGCCCTGGCTTGAAGGCCCCCTGACGTCGAGACATATACGGGCGTGGCCTTGAGGGAGAGGTTGAGGAGCTCCATCATTGGGTTGAAAGCTTCAAGCATATATGGGTGGAGAGAGGATGTACTATCATGTGTGATGGTTGGACTGGTACCACGAAGAAGTCCATGATAAATTTTTTGGTTTATTGCATCGAAGGTACAGTATTTGTGAAATCAGTTGATGCATCAAGTTATGAAAATAATGCAAATTATTTGTTTCATTTGATGGATGACATGGTAGAACAAATTGGAGAGGAGACTGTTGTGCAAGTGGTGACTGATAATGAAGCCAGATACAAGGTTGCAGGGAAGAAACTGATGCAGAAGCGCATTCATTTATATTGGCTCCCATGTGCAGCACATTGTCTGGATCTGATGCTTGAAGACATAGGGGAAGGAAAAGCATGTGAAGAAGACAATTGACAAGGCACAAAAAGTCACACAGTATATCTATGGCCATCCTAGGATACTGAATATGTTCAGGGCGCATGCCAGTGGAGGGCGAGATATCATCCGTGCAGGCCCAACCATATCTGCTTCCAATTTTATTTCTTTGGAGTCTTTGCACAGGTATAAGATTGATCTCAATTCTTGATACTTTATCCTTACTGATATGTAACAATATTTGATTCAAATTTCATTTATTTGCACAGGTATAAGAATGAGCTGAAAGCTTTCAAGTATCACAATGCCCTGCGGGAATACATCGACAAGGGCAATGTTGATGCTCAGATGGATTATTTGGATGTCTGCCACATCGTGGACGACAACAAATTCTTGGACAGGGTGTCACGGTACTTGAAAGTAGTCACACCCCTCGTGAAGGTCCTAAGAATGGTGGATGGCGATGAGAAGAATGATATGAGCTATCTGTACGAGGCCATGGACCGTGCCACATTGGAGTTACAGGATTTCCTTCCCAGACATTATGCAAAATGGTGAAAAATTATTGACCAGAGATGGGACAACACATTACATCACGACTTACATGCAGCTGGTGAGTGATTAATTGTACTGAAATTGGGATAATGTCTTTATGTTATTTTATATATAACATTTAGTTAATTATACACAAATGCAGGTTATTTCCTCAACCCTCGATTTATGTATGATGCCGATGCACATGTTGATGGCGAGGTGTTCCAAGGGACTTTAAAAGTCATTGGTCTTTTATCGAGGACACCAGAAAAGAGACTTCAGGCCGAAGTAGAGGTTGACCTTTATTTGATTTTATCAATAACATATATAGAATTTATTTAAGTAGTTATGTTAATGTATTACTTTATGTTTGTAGATGAACAATTATAGAATGAGGACTGGGACATATTCTGACAACCAATTGCAATACGCTGTGGGAAGAGTGAGCCCAGGTATATTTTATTTTTTTGATTTCTTAACCTGAATATGTATTTCTACAACTTATATGCATTTGTTTATGGTTGGTGGAATAGTTGACTGGTGGATAATGGTGAATAATAGAGATTTGGCCAGTTCTGCATTGGCTTTCATTGCAATTAGGGTGCTCAGTCAAACAACATCGGCAAGCCAATGTGAAAGAAATTGGAGCACGTTCAGCCTTGTACACTCAAAGGTTCGCAATCGGCTAAAGGCTGAACGGTTAGAAAAATTGGTTTACTGTCATTACAATATGAGACTGAGAATAAAGAACATGAAGATAAGACAAATGCTGAGGGACAAACGTGTCGCTGAGGATGGCAGTGCAAAAATTGATGTGGATGTCTTATTTGACGATGATAATCTCTTGCAGTCTTGGGTGGAGACACGAGAGCAGGTTGATGAGTCCGTATTTGATATTGATGATACAACATGGGCAGAGGGTATACTAGATGAAGATGAGTCAAGAGATCTCGAATTCAGAAGAAAATCAAAGAGGGCCAGAGATACTCATGCGCACCAGAGAAGGGACCCACCTGGGGTTGTTGATGACACTGAGGAGCATCATGATTTTCAGCCAACTAGACACTCAGACTCAGATAGCAGGCCAATCACTCCTAGAATGGGCAAACCACCTGCATCCTTAAGAAGAAGTACATCAGTGCATGGGCAAACTGAGAGAACAAATGTTGCTGCTCGAGAGGACCCGACAATTGAGCAGTTGAAGCAGATTTATTTGAGACACACGTCAAGGGGAACATGATTCATGTCAAGGGTGATTGAAGAAAGCACACCGAAACAGAAAAAAGCAGCCCCAAAGGCCAAAAGGCGATTGGCCAGTGATGGTGGTGATGATGATGATGATGATGATGATGATCCTAGTGCAGCTGTAGGTGCTACAGGTGTTGCAGGTGCTACTACTGGCGGTGGGGATGCTGGTGGTCCTTCCTCTTTCCACGCAGACATAGGCAGAGGATATAGTCAAGGTGAGCGAGGACATGATTCACAGAGTCAATATGGGCATCCATCAGGTTATGGAGGTGGCCAACAGGAGACAGCCATTTATGGGTGAGGTCATGAACGAGCATTCCAGTTCCATCCACATCCGACTAGTTTCTCTTCTCTTCCTTAAGATTCTTATGCTGATACTGGATTCCAATTAAGCCAACCAAACACTCCAAGAGGGATCCAAAGAGAGATGCAGGACTTGGCTATCTCATTGTTTGGTTATAGTGAATATAGACCATATATGCAACCTTCTTATGGGTATGAACATGAAAAAGCAGACGATGAGGGAGAAGGCTCTTCTAATTATTATCCATATTAATACATCATAATTTAGGTAAGGATCACGTTTGTTGTACAGTTTGAACCTATTTCATTTTTAATATGTACTCAATATTTGTTTAATAACTTCAATGCTTGAACCCATTAGTCTTCATGTGTAATGTAGTTAATCCAATTTCTTTACAATGTATGTGTAATGAATTTTTTTATTTTTTATGTGATTATTTATATTTTTCTGATTTTTTTTCTATTTTTTTCTATTTTTTTGATTTTTTTATAGCCTTTTCAATGGGTTTCGGCCGAAACCGAAACCGAGTGGTTTCGGTTTCGGACTCGGCCGAAACCGAGTCCGAAACCGATACTGACAACCTTGGGACCCGGGGGAAACCCCCCAAAAGAGGGAGAAAAAGGATGGCTGCCCCTATATATATATATATATGTTTATTTATTATTGATCAATTTTTGGCTTTAACTAGTGGGCAGTGGGATTCTGATGCAGGTGCTGGTGGAAGTGCTTCCCCAACTATTGTAGGAATAGATTGGGTTGCAAGAGGGTGGGAGAATGATGCACTTGAGGGGCATCAACTCCAGGTTGAGGAAAGAAGAGAAGAAAACAGGGGGGAAAAATATAGGGCCAAGAAGAGGATTTTTATTCAAATGAGGCTAGATGCTCCATTCATTGGTCTTCCAGTTCTATTTATTGGGAAGTCCCACCCATCAACCGGGGAATCTTCCAGAGTTCAGTCAAGGAAATGAGACTAAAATGGGATGGAACATTACATGACAAACGCTGACAGATGAATGCACCTGCCAAGCGAGCTGTGAGGATAGTTGATAGGATCCAAATCGGGGTTCCATTCGGATGCTAACAAAACAAATGATCCAGAGCAGAGTTCCATTGGGATACTTCCTGAACCAGTTTAGGTCAGCTAGCTGCCAATCTGTAGTAGGTAACTGTTTTAATGGTGAGAGATCATCTGCTATTGTTGATATCAAAGAGACGGCTGTGTGGCTTTTTTTTTGACGAAGACTGAATGGAGTGTTTGTTTCCTCCAGGGCCATGCATGTTTTTACAGGGGGTAGTTAGTATGCTCATGGACCAAAGGCAGAAAAAGGAGGGGGGAGGAGCAGTGGTGTGTTTAGTTTGGGAGAAAGGAAAATAAAGATCTGGGTGGTGCCGATGGATATGTGCATTGGATGTTGACTTTCAATTGGATTTTGCAGATCTAGTTTGTAGATTTGTTTGACTTTTTCTCGAACAAATTTTCACTTGGATAGAGGCACGTGGCATGGATGCACACACACCAAGGATATGGAAGGATGAAGTAATTTTAAAAGTATAGCAGGAAATGCACAAGTTAGGCATTAAACAGATGGGAAAATGGAATTACCCACTTTCAAAAAAAAAAGATGGGAAATTGGAGTGTTGGACAAGAAGAATAGGAGCACATGTTATTAAGCACTTAATGGTTGAAACAGAAAGAATTTGTTATTCATGTTTTCATCAATTTTATTCATTTTATCAGATGTTTTTCTGAACATTCATTCTATGAACATTCATTGAGCCTTCTCATGCATGATAATGATTTTCAAAGAACGAATCTCCATTCAAGCATATGTTCTCAAAATCTGCTGATGTGTGAAACACATGTTCTTGTAATTTATTTTGGGGATTTGAAGGAAACAAAAACTCAGTTTTTTTACCAGACTGAAAAAAGAGAAAGGGAGGCTTCCATTCATGGTATTTCATTCAGGTGGACTACGAGTTTATGTGGAGAAGAAAAAGCTAGCTTACTGTGGATAGATTCCTCTGTGCTTCCTCTTTTCATAACACTACTTTACCTGCAGTTACCATGACATGTCTACGTTCGTTGTGGAAAGATCTCATATTTCATGCAATTGTGGTCACATTTATTTCCAACAAAGACCCTTCAGAGTCAGTGTAATGCAAAACTGCAGCATTGATTGTTTCCAACTTTTCAAAGCTTACCTGAAGTGGGGGAATTATTGATCTTGTCAGCATCTACCATACTTGGTTTTTGTTTTTTATTTCCTCTTATCTCTCTTCCCCAATCTCCCCTTTTAAATCTGTGCCCCAATGAGCATACAAGGGATAAATATGGATGCAAGTCTAAGAATTCCTGAAAGGAAAAAACTAGGCTGCCCACATGAGGTCTCCTCTTCTTTCTACATGCCCCGGTGTCATCCCATGTTCAGCTTTGCAACTCTGACACGGAGATGGGATCCTGGTGTCTGTACAAGGAAGCTTGAGTCCAGCTGTCCAGGAGGGTTTATTTCTTTCTTTCTTTTTTTGGGTCTGTGTGTGCATGTGTGGGGGGTCTTGGTGGTGGAGTAAAGATTGTGCTTCTTTGTCAGAAATTTGTTTGGTGTCTGCATTGGTTGGGAATTTGAGTAAATTTGGGTCTAGGAAGTTGGAAGCAGCCATTATTCTTTTCTTATTGATCACAAATATCATGACCTCCAGCCAGTGCATGGCCATTAATTTCTCTTCATGAGGAAAACCTTACACCAAAACATGCATTTGGTTCATGGACATGGCATAGATTGGTGTTTTCAACTAAAAATAATGTAGATTTGTCATTCCCCTGCTATTTTTACCACAGCAAAATGAGTCAAGTTTTATTTTGACTTATTTGCAACTTGCAAGCAATTGAACTGTATACTACCCTAAAACTACAAATAAAAAAAATAAATTGTGCCTTAGGACTTGATGATGAGTTGTGTAGATAAAAGATTTTTTCGCATTAGGAAATCTTTCCCTGGCGTAGGAGTCTGACAAAGCAGCTAAAGAACAATGTGTCATCATGATAGATATTAACTTTATCTTTATTCGTCCTATGGATGACATGCTCACTTATTTTTCAATGTTTTTTGACATTTATGTTCTCTTCATGCATAATAGATTAAGGAGCAGCTAAATGCAGACCTGGTCATAGTCAAGGATGCCTATGGTGATGGTCGGCATGTCAGGTTTGTTTCTTTATAGTGAAATGATGGGAGGAAGTTTGTGTATTTGGTAAGTCAGTCAGGAAGTGTTCTCTTGTTTGTTTGTTTTTCTTGTCCAATCTTTGTTTATCTATTTACTTACATCGAATACTAAAATAGTGCTAACTGTTAACTTTTTTCCTTTGTGGTGTGCGAATGTTAAATGTGAGCTCTGTCTTGTTCTATTGTATGCTTATATTTCTTATATTGTCATGCATTCTCTCATAATGAGCAATTTGTTTTGGATATAACCCTCTGGCTCGAGTATCATCAGAACCAGATGAATATCCATTGAAAATGTATCTGAGGGGTATATATGTGATCATTTGGATAATGCAAGGGGATCAAATAAGGCGAATTAGTCTTTTTTCCCTCTCGACCCACTGGAAATTTAGCATAAGCAAATGCAGATGATGGTAGGGCTATGAATGATGGAATATGGTCTGTCACGGAGGTACTCATACAATAGATCTATCTCATGTTTAATTGCAGCAAGTCTTGATAAAATTTAGCGCTTGATGGAATTCTTTGGCAGAATAGGATTCATGTAGCCGACCCCAAGTAATGGAATAAGACTTTGATGATGATGATGATGATCTCATGTTTAATTACAGCAAGCAATATGCTACATCTGTGAGTATTCAGCAATTCAGATCTAACAAGTGGACCCAAAATAGCGAAGTTTGAATAAGGTTATTCAGATGGGATCATAAGTCACCAATCCGACTTCTTTCTGAGGGGAGGGGAATGATTATGTTTACCCCTCCTCTCCCCACCCAAAGAGGGAAAAAAGATGGTTGAAAAAGGGCTGGTGATAACTGGAATGCATCTGTCTTTTAAGTAGCCCAATTCATGGTATTTTGGGCCATAAACGTCTTTTACAGGAATAGGAGTAAGAAGCTTGGGGGGGGGGGGGTTGGAGGAGCTTCCAGATCCTTCATCAAGTCTGACCCCCTCTCCCTTCTACCATCTCTGTGACAGATGATGAAAAAGGGAGTTTTGGGTCCACTAGTCACTGTGTATGTGCCATTGAAGGCATGTCTGTGGAATTTGTCACTGCTGCCACCATTCTCCTCATTGATTGCGAATGCTACTCTTTGCCACCCACTTGTTGAGTCACTTTTATCCCTCACTACCAAAGGTGTCATGGGGAGAAGTCACTGCAACCAAACCAAGGTCAGCTGTTACCTTTGCCACCTGTTCACATGTGAAAACTGGGGAGAAAGTTGACTTAGATTCATTCAAAAGAGAAGCACAATTCTGAGAACGGCTATTCAGCTCTGATGTTACAGTCTAGCTTTCAATAAGTGGAGTAGATCATGGATCTCCGACTTGTACCGGACCATGGCGATCCCGAGCCATGATTTGGGGCAGACTGCCGTGATCCAATGAATCCATTTATTAATTATTTAAATAATGATATAATAAGAAATTAGTTTAAAATTTTAAAATATAAAATTGTAATAATGATATAATGATATAACATTAGCCATAGCTCTTGCATTTCCATGAATAAAGCGCATGAAACTCTATTATCAAGTCTATTGATTTATTAATTATCTAAATAATAATATAACATTCAAAAAATACTTAAGAATAAAAAAGTGGACTGTAACATTATATTATTGACTTATGTAATTTATGCATCATTACTAGATCAAAATCTAGGGTAAATAGCCCAACTATTTCAAGACCTTTTGATTTTTGCACAAAAAAAAAGCTAAAAAATGGCATCAAACATGTGACCCGGACTAGATGGCCCGAGTCAGGCTGACTTGTATTGGATTAGGTTGATTCTGAGTTGATCCGGATCTGAGATGAACCCTGGAGTAGATGATGACTGATTTGGTAAGGATCTATTTTGCTTGTCGGGAACATGCCAATAATTTTATGACGTGATGGAGGAGCGCTTCTTGCTCTTCAACGGCCTACCCTGTATTCGGCTTGCTCTTCCTGCAGGAGGTGCTCGGCTTGCAGGGTGGTGAAACCTATCGGTTTGTCATGGTTTGGAGAGTAGATGCTTTTGATGTCTAGAGCACGGTCACACGGCTTCTCTTCTTTCCAAAAATTGTCATTCGTTGGAGGTGTGAGGGAATTGGACGTTGGAGCCACAGTTGTTCGGTGGCCAAGGATAACTAATGGCTTGGCGAAGGGGAGGAGCAGAAGCTACAGGAGATCTTAGATGGCTTGGTGAGAAGAATGGGGCCGGTGGACAATATTCCATGGTTCCAATGTTATCAAAGGAACCTGTATTTATTTTCCTTGGTGGTGGGGAGTAAAGTGAAGAATGTGTCTGTGAGTGATGTCTACAGGGTTCTTCCGTCTATGATGGCCGTTGGAAAATTCTTGGAGAGTCATATGTCCGAGACCACCTTTATTGTTCACTGTGCAAACACGGAGCCTCTTCAAAGGTTGTTGGCAGAGGGGCAGATTGTGGACCATGTTAGACTGACTTGTAGTGCGTGGTCTCATTCTGTTGGGCTTCTTTCCAATTTGCTTGACTGCGTATCGGAGTCGATGACCTTCGCCCGCTTCCCACACAGATGCAAATCCGATGGTGAAGACACTGGTTTTGGGTTAATTTAGAGGTGGAGGGGTCCCATACCGTCCCTCACACAGGATCGTAGGGGGATGTGGTTACAGCTCCTCTGCAACACAGTGGGTCCGGGAACCTGCAAGGGGCTGACTTGAGGAAGAGGATGACTGGGCCAACTGAGTTGACCCGGTGGTCTTACTAGCCTTACAGTTGGTGAGGACCCTTCATTGTGTACGCTAATCCCAGTCGGTGATGGTAATGATCCCGAGTTGCAGGGATCCATGTGGGCAGCAGGTTGTGGATCTTAGTTAACGGTTCCTTTGGATGCACTTAAAGGTTAGGAACTAAAAGACACTGCTACCCTTCCCGTTTCTGCTAAGTCTTGAGTGGAAGAGGGCATTCTTGACAATGGCAAGGATTGTGAATGGAGGGCGCCTATCTCCTCTTTTGCCTCTCAAGTTATTCGAGGGCTGCAGTGAACAATGCAAAGGGATTGCCATAACCCTAGACTGTGGGTGTATCTGCGGCGGCAGCAGGAAGGAGTTCATTTCCTTCTCTCTTCTCATGGCACGCCAGCTGGTGAAGGGGCTTTGGCAGAGGGTCGAGATGGATGTCCTGCGCCGCTATGCTCAGCTAATAGAGGTAAAGCAGTCTGTCTTGCCATTCTGTTCCTTCCCCCTCTCCCCCACTTTCTGATTCCACCTCGCCTTTTTGAAGACGTCGGCGGTCATCAAGGAAATACTTACTGTTACCAAATATTAAGGTAGCAGAGAACGAAGGGGAGCAGGAAGGCGTTGACAGTAGTAATTTAGAAAAAATCAACAGTGAGCAGCTCGGATCCGACTTCCTTTCTCAGTGGGACAATGGTGAAGTTATTGCAAGGCTGTTGCACTGGGAATCCAACTACAATGGGGGGGGGCAGTGTAGAAAATTGTGGGATGTCCTGGTAGCATCGATGATTGAAGGGGGCAAGGAGGCCAAAGGGAGTAGGGAGCTTGAGAGCCTTCCCAAATCCAACCCTGATATTTCCAAGCCATTGAAGACTAACATCAAAGGCACCAGGGGTTGATGGACAGAGCCATAATCCTCCTGTCCTGGAATATCGGGGGACTAATTGACCATAACCAAGTGGCAGTTAGGAATGTGGTCAGAGCAAGGATAATTCAGTTGGCTTGGCTGCAGGAGACTAATGATGCAGGACAGAGTTGAGATTAGTTGACTGATGTCATATTGAGTGGCTGAATGGTTGGTGCATGCCAAACTTTACCCGATCTGTCTAAGAGGACAAGTGTCGAATACGTGCTATGCAGACTGGGGTCATTCACAGCGCGACTGTGTGTGAGTGGTGGGGGGGGATGGTGGCGGTAACAATCAGGGTGGCTGCTGCCGCTGGAGACGGTGGTGGAGGGCAGCCACGGCGATAGTGGTGGAGGCGGCTGTGCCTGATGCTGCTTGCCTTGGCTGTTGAATTTGGAGAGGGACAACGTCGGGCATCCGACACACAGGCGAGGATGGGGTCATGTGTGAGTTGAGTAACAGATCAAACACGTGGTGTGGAGGGTGTGGCTGTGTGCCCTCTGAATGGTGCTTTGTTCTTGTAGGGGCTTTCCATCGAACACATGGTGGGTGGCTACACCTCTTCCTCGTGTCAGTTCTGATGCGGGATGGTGAAGGGATGCCAATCCTATGTGCTCCTGTTGATCCTGTTGCTCGAATTGGAGAGGGCAGGGGGTCATCCCAGTGTTTCTACTCACTGGGGCTGCCAAGATGAAGGAGAGGCGGATGGTGGCCTACTGCTGATGGACAGGGAAGTGGGAGGGGTCAGCCTGCTGTTCTGCTGCTTGCATTTGGAGGTGGGAAGGCCAGCTAGGAGGGAGGTGGAGATGCTGCGCCTTGTTGCTGCTGCTGGCTGGTGCAATGTAGATGTTTGGGGGGGGGTGGAGGGGTAGATCGGGTTTGGTGGGTCTCTCACCTAGTGCCTCTTGCCCTCTCCCTCTCGGAGCTCTCCCTCATGGAGTACACACAAGCACATACACACAAGCAGGGAGGCTTGCTGCTGCAAACTGGATTTTTTTAGATTCACTAATGCTTAGGGTTACAAGAGATGCCACTATTTATAGAGTGGCTTCAAAGGACCATGACCAAACTAACCCTGCTATAGTGCTCACGACAGTACATACTACAGTGCGCGCTACAGTACCAAGCAAAAATGAAAAGAAACCAGAATTAAGACCCGACCATCAAAGGATGACATTGCACTTGCTGGCCTCGAACAAAGAGGAAATGCATGGAGGTAAATAAAAATACACCTCTAAGGGCATAGAACATCTCCTAGCCAAAGGGACATCGGTATCAAGGATGGTAGTACCGGTTTCGGCTAGGACCGAAACCGAAACGTACCGGTTTCGGCCAAACCGAAACTGGTTCAAAACATTCAAAAAATGCAAAAATTACACTGAGCAGGTCCGGTTTCGGTCAGTTTCAGTCCGGTTTATGTCCGAAACCATTAATTTTTTTAGTTTCGGACCTGCTATAGTGAGCAGGTCTGAAACGGTTTCGGTATGGGCCGAAACCGATACGTTTCGGCCGATACTGCCATCTATGATCAGGTATGGTCTTCAAACAAGGCTGCACATGCTCATGTATCAACTAAGATCGAGCAATGCTCAGTGGCATTGGCTATGAGTTGCACGGGCTTTCAAGAGGTTGATTTCGTGTTCAGGAGGGCCTTCAGGCAATTTGGTGAAATCTTTGTCTATTGGAACTCCGCACTGTGGATGGTACTTTGCTAGATCGGGGGAAGACTGTCACTGTTCACGTATCTTCAATCAATAGCAAGCAGTGTGGATGTTGTCTGTCATCTATGCTTCTACTACTTATGTAGCTCATAGGGTGTTGTGGACTGAGCTTACAAATTGGCATGCTAGGTTTGTTTTACCATGGTGCATCGTAGGTGATTTCAATGAAATTAGAGGCCCCATAGAAAGGAACACGGGAAAGTGGATTATTGTAGGGATGAGAGAATTCAATGGTTGGATAGAAGGGGTGGCCTTAATGGACGTTCCACTCAGTAATCACAAGTTAACTTGTTCGAATGGTTTAACTACTCTCACTTTATCAAAGAGAAGCAGAGACAAATTATTACTTCCAGCGCAAGAAGTTCAGAGAGAAGTCCTATACTGATCAACCAATTCCAGAGGGTGCTAATCTTTCAGATTCCCCTACTCTTGATGACTTGAATCCTCCCATTGCTATTAGAAAGGGTACTAAGCATCCCATCACCAATTTTGTTACCTATTTCTATGTTTCTCCCCGGTGCTATTCCTTTCTCTCTTTGTTAACCTCTATCCATGTTTCTATTATTTTCTCTGAAGTTGTGCAGGATCCGAAATGGCCACGTGCAATGGACGCGGAGCTGAGTGCTTTGAACAAGAATGAAACTTGGGTCCTAGCTGATCTTCCAGAGAACAGACAGCCAGTTGTCCAAATGGGTCTATACAAAATGCAGAGGGTGAGATGTAGAGGTATAAAGTCAGAATCGTGGCAAAAGGATTTACTTAGACATATGGGGTCGATTATTAGAAGATATTTGCTCTTGTGGCGAAGCTAAAGTCTTTCAGGGTAATACATTCACTAGTTGTCCAGCACTCTTGGGCCTTGTACCAATTGGATGTTAAAATGCTTTCTTGAATGGTGATTTACAAGAGGAAGTGTACTTGTTGCCACCTGTTTGGATGGATACAAAAAGGAAGGTGTGTCGTCTGAAGAAAGCACTCTATGGGTTGAAATAGTCCCCTAGGGGCTAGTTTGATAGGTTGCGTCTTGTCATGGTCAGATTTGGCTTGAAACAATTGCATGCTGATCATACTATGTTTGTCAAGTAGACGTGGGGGGGGGGATATAACTGTGCTGCTTGTCTATGCGGATGACATGATTGTCGTAGGAGATAATGAGACAAGAATCAAGAGATTAACGGAGGATTTGGCTACTGAATTTGAAATCAAAGACCTAGGTGAATTAAGATATTTCCTAGGAATTGAAGTAGTCAGTTCGAGCAATGGAGTTTTTATTTATCAGAGAAAGTATGTGTTAGACTTGCTGACTGAGACTGGAAAGTTGGGGTGTAAGTTAACACCAATTGAATTAAATTATAGTTTATCAGGGACAGGGGGAGAATAATATTCACTAAAAGATAGGGGTTTGTACTAGAGAATGCTAGGGAAACTTTTATATCTTTCATTGACTTGGCCGGACTTGACTTATGTTTGTAAGCGTGGTTAGTCAATTCATGCATACTCCACGAACAGTACATCATGAAGGCTGTAGAACACATATTGAGGTACTTGAAGTCATGTCCGGGAAAAGAATTCTTTTTCAAAAAGCTGGAAGCTTGGGTCTCGAAGGGTGTTAGAATTTGGGCATAGTCCCTGGGCAATAGTCCCATATCGGTTAAATGGGTTGTGGTTCATGTGCTTATCACCCTGGGCCTGTGTATCTCAACACCGCGGTTTTGTGGATTTCAACATGGTATCAGAGCATGGTCTTGGGCCCAACCCCATATATTTCTTATTTTGTCACCTCCACCCAATTAATCTCCATGGCCCATCTTGGCCGTGAGGGAGAGTGTCAGAATTTGGGTATAGTCCTTGGACAATAGTCCCATATCGGTTAGATGGGTTGTGGTTCATGTGCTTATGACCCTGGGTCTGTGTATCTCAACATCGCGGTTTTGTGGATTTCAACAAAGGATATACAGATGTAGATTGGGCCTAGTCACGAGATGCTAGGAGATTAACTTTTGGTTGTTGTACCTTGCTATGTGGCAACCTAGTTACTTGGAGAAGCAAGAAGTAAACAGTGTGTGTAAGGTCAAGTGCAGAGGTAGAATACAGGGCCATGGCGCATGGATTAGCAGAGTTGATCTGGCTGAAATTCTTCCTGTTGGATCGGGGAATTCCAGTGGAACTACCCATGAAACTCTATTGTGACAACAAGGCATCAATAAACATAGCAAATAACCCTCTTTCAGCATGACAGAACAAAACACATTGAAATTGACAGGCATTTCATTTGTGAAAAACTGGAAGTTGCAGATGTTTTCACGAAAACTATGACTGCAGCACAGTTTAAGTCTGCTCTTGACAAGTTGAGCGTGAAGGACATCTATGTTCGTCTTGAGGGGGAGTGTAGGAAGAACAATGGTACTTCTGTAAATTGATAGGATACATCTGTAATTCTGTTAGTCTCTGGCTGTTCTTATAATTTTTCTTTTATTTCTGGTCGCTCTCGTGTAGAGGGGCAGAATTGTAATCATCCACAATGCCCTTGAATATATAAACAATGGCGGACTGCCCTAGAGAGGTCTGTGCGGCCTCTCTTCTTTCTCCATTATCCTCTCCTCCTCTCTGCTCTAACAGTGGTGTTATGCGGACTATGCGAATCTTATGCAGAACAGCACGAGGATGTGTATCCTTCTAGGAGAAATTGAACTACCAAAAACCATTTCAATTTCCTGTGAGGACTCCTCAGATACTAATGATTACTGTGTAAATTTCTCCTATCTTTCATCTTCCACTTGGAACTTGGAAGATGCATGGGATTGCATCTTTCTTCCCATTAGCCTTGGTTTCTCGGAACACAAGTTTGGCAACGTTTGAGTGCGATCAAGGTTGACTTTCCGGTTATACTAGCTTATGTATTGGAAACTATTGTGGGCTAATATCTTCTTGCATGTAAAGCATTTCTGATCGATGCCACAGATGCTATGCCTGACATGAGTTACTGCTTCTCGATGTTTGTTTGTACAAGCTGAATTGTTTATGGATAATTTATCCAGGTTTATGCTAGTGTTCCTCGCAGAAGTCTTGCTGACATTCAGGTGTTTTCTTGCAGCATTGACGTCGTGTCATCTTCATTTGAGGGACAATCTGCTGTCAACAGGCAGAGGATGGTGTACAAAGCTATATGGGAGGAGCTCCAGAGCAGTGTCCATGCAGTCGACCAGATGACCACCCGAACTCCGGCCGAAGCGGCGGGCAATCAATAAGCCCATTAATACAGGAGGGAAAGGCAATGAGCAGCAGATCAGATGCTGCCTTTCTTTTCGTGTGGGGAAAATTTATCAGATTTGTGTTTCTCCTTTATTCCTTTTGAAGTTGCATCCGTAACGAGTCACACTAAAATTAATTGGTTGATGAGGGTAACTTATTCTGAATGCCTCTTTTGTTTCATCCAACTTTCGAGTCCCTTTCGAACCCGGTTTAGCTTGTAGTAAAGCGGTTGTCCTTGGAAAGAAGAAAAGGATGCCCGCCCACACTTGATTGCTTGCCCAAAACTATTCTTCATCTTTATCATACGTGTTGGTCCCATGTCGATCTTTTGGGGTAGGTCCGATGCCCTCTTCCCCTTGGGAGTTGCATCCAAAAGAAAGATTGAAACGCCATCTCCTCACAATGTCAAATGCTCATCCCACCCCACCGACCCCCATACTTTACTACTTTATCTGATGGTCTCCCCCTCACCTTGGTGGTGTTGGCTGGCCCTTCTTGGTTCTCCTCCTCCTCCGCCCATCCATGGGCTTCCCGGTGTTTAAACCCGCCCTTGTTCTGTCGGGTAACTCTGGAGCCATCATCATCCTCGCGGCCTTTGTACTGCATAGCCAAAAGGCCATCCCTAGGAGCCTCGGAACTTTCTTATTGCATTTGATCCACAACACCCTTTGCGTTTCTTCCTTTAGTTCCAAAGGGATTGTTGTAAGATTGTGTGTGTCAAGGCAGATATGGATGGTGAGGGGTGAACCGTAGGGGCCCAGATTTGCATCTTGAGGAAGGAGGGTTCTAACGTTGCAAAAAAAAGTGTAGCGTTATCTTTTCAAAAGGCCATGGCAGCGCCGCCGTGCGGCCATGGCAGCGCCGCCGTGCGTTTAGACATATAATGTTATCAGCCTGTGGATAAGGAACGGGGGGGAGGAGCCCAAAAAACAGACAGTGATGTGTATTCTTTATATGTTGTGTGACTATCACACAATTCACAGCCATCACGTTGAGACTTTTTTTTTTTTTTTTTGGGTGGATGGCTCATACTTTTTCCTCATCCTCTTCCTCCCTCTGCTTTGCTTTCTGGCGATGGCTGCACTCCCTTTCTTCCGATGGCGACGGTGCTTGGCAGGCCAAGCCACCTAAAATGGACTGGTTGGCAGTGCTAACCGTGAGTGCGTCTCTCATTGGACAACCTGTGGGCGTGTTTGTGAAAGGGGAAAAGAAAATTCTAGCAATTCCATGTTTGTCCCATCATGCTTGTTTGTTTGGCTTCCTGAAAACTACTCGACGAGCGAGAGTGCATGGGTTGATGTAACCTAATTCTGTGGTCATGAATCTCGTATCAAATGGGAGTGACAGGAGAGTAAGGTGAGTAAATCAGTGCTGCTCCAAATTCTCGTGTTTGATCGGAGAGAGTTAATCGGTTCTGAAGAAGTTCAACCAGAAACGAGAAACACAGATATGTAATATATATATATAGGAATACCCTTGTAGGAATACCCACATTTGTATATAATATGTGCGTAGGCCATCTGATTCTAAGTAACTCTTGGTAATTTAATTAGTCACGGAACGAGATATTGTCTTCATGACATGAGTCACGGAACGAGATATGGTCTTCATGACATGAGTGCGAAAAAAAAAGTGTGAAAAATGGTGTAGTTATAACATAGTTAATCATCTTACAATTTCATTGATAACAGAAGAGTTTCACCTGGTGAAGGCGGGTTCCATGTGTGAGCTATGGTCTGATCTGGTTGACAACAATTGGATGGCCGATTTTATTTTTTAAAAATAGAGGTCATATGTTTTAGTACATCTTACATATAACAATGAGCCGATCACTTTAGATTCACTTATTAGGACGGAAGATCTTTGTTTTTTTCTAAATAAATAAATAAATAAATAATGAGCCGATGGTGACGTATAACTGGGATCGATGAGACTCAATGTAACTTTTTTATAAAAAAATAAAAAATAAAAAAAACTTGTATTGCTAGTCGTGCAGCAGGAAAACAAAAAGAAAACTCATAAAAAGAAGTCCATCCGCGCATGGCCCACTGTTCAATGGTCATGCCATGGCTGGACTTCACATTGTCGGGCCCGGTAATGGACCGGCTAGTGTGGGTGGGCATTTCGTTTTCTTTGGTTGTTGTTGTCGTCCATGGCGTCTCTGTGTCTGCCTGTCCATTTCTGAAGAAGCCCAGCATGGAGGTCCATCAATCTGTCATGGCGCACCTTTTTGCAACAGGGGGTTTTTGGTGGGGGAGACTGTGGAGATAATTCCGGGGCCCATCTTCTTCAGTGTCGTTCCTTTCTTAAGTAGCCCAGCAGATAATTGATATATACATATATATATATATATATTATATGTATATATTTGGAAAGAAAGAAAAAGAAAGAAACGGCTTGGAAAAGTAAAGTGCCAGAGAGAGAGAGAGAGAGAGAGAGAGATTAAGAAAAATGGTAAGTTTAGCTAGTCAGTGTAATTTGGATTGGATTGCTTCCGTTGACTCAAAGTGGGAACCGACCACATGAAGAGGGGGGGAGGGGGGTGTTAAACACCGTAAATAATTAATTAATGCCCATCGCCCTTCACTTCTGGTTGTGTGTGCTTTCGTTTCATCACGTGAGATTAATTGTCGACTCCAAACAATGACTAGCTCGGATCTTTCTTTCTTTTTTGCTCGCAAAAATTAATTAAGAAACATGCATGCATGGCTCTTTCTCTTAAACGTTTCTCAACCTTGATCCTCCCGTGACTTTGCTTTGTTTTTTTAAAAATTTGTCCCATCAATTAATTAATTAATTCCCGCTGGAAAGGATGTGAGCTTGAAGGATCGATGTGTGTTCTGCCCACTAAATTAATAATGTGTTGGCGAATAGATCGATATATGTTGTCCGACAAAGGGACACTGTAAAAATAAAAAAAAAAAGAGAGTAAGAGGGGAATAATTGACGATTGTGAAGGGGGGGGGGGTGAGATATGATTAAGATAGGTGCAGGAGGAGAGATCGATGATGTCTCATTTGAGCAATCTCTCTCCACCATTCCTTTTTTGTTTTGTCTAATAATAATAATAATAATAATAATAATAATAGCATGAAATTAAAACGTAGAGTTCATTCAAGTTGTCCATCCATAATCATAATCTTCTCCCTTGAAAAGTACTTCGTATTTCGTATAGGAAAACGGGACTGGATGGCACCCTTCTTCGGCTAGCCACACGGTGGGTAGGTATATATATCATATGTATTCTCATGTGAGGAAAATTTAGTTTATACGTACATACGTATGTATATTTATATATATGTACGCATATATTATGCGTGGAAAATTTAGTAAACAACGGGTTGAGACGTACGCCGAGAATATTGATGTTGTGGACGAACAATATACATACGCACGTACCGTACATATGAATTACACGTGGCATAGCCTTGGACTTTTTGGCTCTTCGGGTTTCATTCGCCGAGGATCGTGAGGCAGTCGCGAGTTTACAGTCGCGAGGCAGTCGCGACTTCTTATTTAATTATTATTAAATAACTAATAAAACATCCTCATCCTTCGACATTAGTGTTGAAATTAAACTCGATCTCAATGATCGGCACCCCGAGGGTCTATATGTATATATATATGATCTGTCACACAACTAATTAATTAATTAATTAATTTGTATCATAGATAGGGATACCTTACAAATTAATTAACGAGTCAGCGTGGATGACGTACGTCCCATTCCTAGTGGATTAATTCACACCACCCAAATTCCATGCATCAAGGGGACCGACTGATAAGTCCTCTCCGTACGTCTCCCATCTTACAGATAATCATGTGCTGAATCCAATCCAAAGAAAGAAAGGAAGAAGACTTTTCTAGCTAGCCTGATAAATTACTCAAAATCCTTAAGCGCGCTGATTAAGCAAAAACAAATTAAAACATCTCCGGACTCACTTCTGAGAGTGTGTTTTTAGCTATATATATATATATATATATATATATATATATAGAGCCAATAACAATATTTAAAATGGAAAAAGAAAAGAAGAAAAAAAACAGGAAGAGTTAATCAGTCCGTACTGCTCTGAATTAGAATGTGTTTCGAAGGAAGGAAAACTGCCGAATGTTGCTAGCTGCTGCATGGAATGGACTTCCTCATGTGGTGTCTAAAAACAATCTGATCATGCACAAGCAACTGATGAAGGCCCCCGGGTATCTATATATATATATATATATATATATATATATACTGCAAGTAAAATTCTGCAGATACTGATCTACGGGGAGGTCGTCCAGCTGCGTGACCCACGGGCAGTTGTAATATGATCAGCATGGATGATGCTGTTGTGCCTCTTCGACGGGGCGGAGGGTGGGATTGGGACGCCCCTCGGAAGGAGTCCCAAGGTGGACATGTACCAGCTGCGGTGGGGTGGCTGCCGGGGATTGGTAATATTCTTGTGATCAGCGGCGACAGCAGGATGCTTAGCTTCCCGATCTGGTGCTCGGGTGGCAGCGTCTGTGAACCGGTACCTGGCTCCCATGCATGCAGGGGGAAGGAGGAGCAGCAGGAGGAGGATGAAGGAGGAGGGGGAAGGGAGGGTACTGCAGATGTGCTTGGAGGCCATGAGTCAGAGCATCTGTGGATAGAGATCTAGAGATCTAGAGAGAGATCTAGAGAGAGAGAGAGAGAGATGGCTTAATTTGGCTTGGTGGTGTGGTGGGTGTATGCTTCTTCGCTTTGTTTAGTGGGACGGGTAGTCTTTCGTTTTTATACATGTTAACAGGCGGATGGATCGCAGAGTTAATTAAAAGTATCAGCTCAACGATCCGCTGGCCAAAGTCAGAGAGAGATGGGTCCTTTTCCGATCTGCTGGTTGAATTTATCCTCAGCAAGGTGGGGAAGGGAAGCCTGCCAAGGGGGGATGTAGACCAGTGTTGCACGCCAGCGTCCCCAGTCTAAAAAGGGCCGATCGAGAGAAAAAGTAGCTAGCTAGCTAGCTAGCTAGAGACAGTATGTATGGAAGGGAAGACTATACGTACTACTATTAATTATATATAGGAAAAGCAGAGATATATAGGAATATATATATATAATATTTACAGGTCAACTGTGAGGAAGTCTGAAGGGAATGAGACAGATGGGGGGGGAAGGAGAGGATCAAGGCTTCGGTTCTCTTCTTGCTGCTTGATTCATTTCTAACTCTGTCCATTTCCGCGCGCTTCCTCACTCACACACACACACACACACACACACACACACACACACACACACACACACACACAGAGAGAGAGAGAGAGGGGGGGGGCTAGCTAGCTACCTGCTGCTTAATTATATATGTTCCTTGGTCTCATGCACGATCATGTAAGATTTTAACTTCGAGTTAATAACCGATCGATAACTTGACTGGAGAACAGAATTTTTGGAGCTAGCGGTGCCCTGCATCACCTCTCCCACTGATGAGCTTGAAAAATTCGTCGTATGTTCATCTGGAACGTATGCGCATGCTAGCTAGCTAGCTAGGAGGATGACGAGTTGAAGAAGCACTCGCAAGTACGTTGTTGTCAGCTGCAATTAATTAAAGAGGCACGGCCATCCTCCCTAATTATATATAATTTGGGTCATCATCAACCGTACGCACTTACGTACGTACGTACGCACGTACGCACGTACGCCCCCTTGCTTAAAGAAAAAAAAGTATGGCATGCATGCATTACCCAAAAGAACATATATATTGCAATTAGCGGGCCGGCCGGGGAGACCTCTCCTCAAAAGCCAACCATCTCATCTTCTCCAGCGAACACCCTGGGGCCATGGGAGGTGTTGAATTTTGAAGTGGTGAAGAGGGAGAAGGGCATAGAAGCTGGTACACGTGTATGCATGCAGTCCTCTCGTGCATTAAGTAATGAGGGATGAGGTCGATCATCTACTCCACTTTCTAATTCTCACCATTTTTACTCCTACTTCATTTCACCCATGTACTAGCAGCTATTCGTTCTCTAATTAAGTAGTTCCTATTTGAAATCATAATAGGACAGGGAGGATATTTATAGCAGATTACCCGTCACCCCCCATCTCTGGTCGCAGGGAGCCCTCTCCTCTGCGGAACGTCTGGTGGGGGGAGCTCTCACTGGGAACTCCCCCCCCCCCCCCCCTCTTCTCCTCTTGCAAGAGGCCCTCGTCAGGCGAATTCTTCGGGACCCTCCTGTGTTTTTGTCAGGTGAGTTTTTTTTTTTTGAACCCACCTGGAACCTGTCAGGGGAGCTCTTCCGATGTCCCCTGGAAATCTCTCTCCTTTGTCTCCTCCCTGTTCAGCCTCCTCGTGTTTGCCTCGTTTTTCTTTCATATTCTGGTGCTAGGTATCATTGCAGACCATTCCCCCCTTGTTCGTCCCTACCCCTATTTCAAATCCCTTGGAGGATATCATCTCTCCCTCCCTCTTCGTCAACCCCCCCCCATCTACTCCTTTTATCTGTCAGTCGGCTCCTTCTATTGGGGCCGGGCTCACATTTGGGCGTTTCGACGAAGTATGGGCTGGTCTCTCCACAGGTTACTGCCACCGGCCTCGAGGAAACTCGGAGTTCCTGCGCGTATCCCCCTTGCACCCCCCTAATATGCAAGCTACCCGAGCGTCCCTCTTTCTCTGCCATCTGCTTGCGAGATTCGGCAGCCTCACGCCCCTCGTGAAAGGATCCCGCACCATCCTGAAGCGTCTGCCTTTCCTCGGCATTTCCAGATGCTCCCAGCTATGTTGGGTGTTGCTTTGGATCCCTACTGTTCTTGTCTTACTTTATTTTATTGTGATGGGTTCGGTGACAGGATGGGCCTGGGAATGATGCTCCATGTAGGGTTTGGTCTAAGTACTTTCCTTGTACCGTGGCCTCGGGTTGATATGAAATGAAAAACATCTTGTATGCCAAAAAAAAAAATAGGACAGGGAGGATGAGAGAGAAAAATAGAACTCACACATATTTTACGTTAATCGGGTGATACAACTTAATTATTCGCATCCCTAGATGCAGATAAGTTGTCTCACTCCGTTTTCAAAAAGGGCTAATAGAATAAGAAGTGATATAAATACACATCTGATCAGGTAGAATGAAGTGTGAATAAATGGTGCATAGAAAAACGGAGCTGATGCACGGCAATGGGCCGTCCAAAACGTGTGTGGTGAAGGACTCGATCAGAGACGGCACATGTATATACACAAAAATATTTAGTATTCATCTCTAATTTTGATAAAAAAAAAGATCCAATTCATCTCTTAAAATACAAACTCAGATCATAAATCTGATTTATAGTAAACATTTGAATTATCCTCGTATATCTAGTTCACCACAAAATTAATTAGTAGAAAGTTTGTTTAATTTATCAGTGAAGGATTAATTTCCTCTATGTATACCTCTAATAGTTTTCCATTTACTGCAAATTTATTATTTTCGTTAATTAGTTCTAATGTGACTGAAGATTAATCTTGCCCTCTTTTCTCACTCCCTTGCACATTATTTCACCAACGACTTCTTTTCGAAATTCACCGTAGACGATTGCTTCGAAGGTTAGAGAGTGAACCAATTCTTTTCCTGCCTCTTTATTTTTGATCTCCCGCAAACTGTGGGCATAGGCTGGGAGTGGTGGTTAGGCTAGGTCAGATGTTCCTCCATGGAAATAATTGATTGGGCATCTAAGCAGTTAGCCCCGATGAGATGAGATGGCACGTGCAATGACATGGCATTGGGTTACGTTGCACGTGTCAACGTCTTCCTAGCTTATGTCTCTACGTATGTATCTTCCATATCTTCTCCTCGCCATCCCCCCCTGCCTCTCTCTTTCGTTTTGCCTTTTCTTAATTATGATGTATCTGAAAATAACATTAACTTTCATCGTAAATTTTAATCATTGAAATCTCTGACCGGAACAAAAGCGTTTCCGGAGGTCACAGTTTCACCTAGGCTTTCGTAACGATAGAGATTCAGGATGAGCTAGAGAGTCTAGACACAGAAAATCTAGGAACCCATGATCCGCAAAACCTCAGGGGAGGGAGCTTCCGGAGTGCGGCAGTGGCTTCTGGAGGTGCTTTTTCAGAAATGCCCTCCCCTGATCACTTTGCCAGCAATTGTTGCCTACCCCGCATGCAGACGCCTACGTCGGCACGCAGTCACCGGCTCTCCGTAGCCCATATCTCCCGCCGACACCTTGCAGTCGCCGGCTCGCCGTGGCCCATTCCGTCGAACAAGGACGTCGCCCATCCTGTCGGATGATATAGTCGCCCACCCCGCCGGACGATGTCGTTGCCCAGCTCGTGTCGCCCATCCTGCCCACAACAGACGTCTGCATTGTCCCACCCCCACCTGCGGAAGAAGATGAACAGTGCCGTGTGACTGTTGCGGCGGCGGGGAGAGTCGTTCTGACTCGGAGAGGTTAATTTCAAAATCATTTTTTTTTTGTACGTAGTCTAGAGAAAAGTCGTTCCCACTCGGAGAGGGTTCCGGCGGGGTGAGCGTGCTGTGCAAAAGGGAGGTTATGGCGGGGTGGGTGGAGGAACTCTGCAGAAGGGGGCTTCGGATGGGGCGGGTGGCCTATATATATATGCAGAGTTGGGGGGGGGGATGAGTTAATCATACAATCCCCACCCACCACCAGACTGTTTATAGGTGCTAAACGGATTGGATAACTACATCACAAGCAGGTCTATAAGACGTATCACATGGAAATATCAGTATCAAAATCAACGATGATGTATTATTAGTGGGTTGATATTGTGACTGTAAAATAAGTAACAGCTCGCATAACGAGGGATCTAAATGATTGAGAGAAACAAAAGCAGGTGGGGTAATCTCGTTTTAAATGGCTTATTGTGATTGCCAATTTGTAACCTTACATGCAGAGGTTGTAAAAAACAGTATGCAAGAAAACTTCCTAGATCTACAACTTTTAATCAAATGTGAATGACAAATCTTCCATTTTTCCTCCTGTTAACTTTTTTCTTAAGATCGAGGGAATGGATAAGAATGAAGCCGCAGCCTGATATTTGATTCCGAAAAACAACCATCTAGACTAATTGGGGGGAAAAAAATTGACTCGCTACTCGAGGACAAGTATGTGGTCTAAAAACCATATGGCATGCATGGGTGACAAACAACACTGGACGCTCACCACCTCATGTGCAAGCCTTCAGCAGTCGGGGTAGGTAGGTAGGCAGGCAGGCTGGGGAGTGTTTCACCCTTCCCACATTTGCATTAAAAAACCCTCTTGCTTGCATTATTTTGGCCCCGCCAATAAATCAAACGGTGACCTAAAAAACTGCATCATCTAGCCTAACCAATAGAACCTTTGAACAATTCCCACATAGCGTTTGAAAGCTCAAACCGCATCATCTGTAGATTTTGGGGGAAGGTCACCCGCCCGGAGGCACGCTTGCTTACAGTAGTAAACCGACAACAGGTTGAGAAATGCTGACACGACAAAAAAGTTATTCTTTAGTCAATCGACCTCAACAAATCATCTGTGGACTTTCAGACTTCACAAAACAGCTGGATTTAATAGCAGAATGATTTCACAACCCGAATTACAAAGCCCGTCATACGGATGAAGTCTAATTCATCACCCGGAGAAGCAAAGCATCATCCTCCTCAGACTTCCCCGACCCATCTAGCATATAAATTGGGCAGTCTTAAATATCAACAATCAAAAAACAAAACTGTTGAATAAGAGTAGCTGGAAAGAGCTACCTTCTTAACTGCAGTATCAACTCGAGTTTGTACACTTCTTACCCAATTTTTGAGGAAAAAGAATAGCAAGATGACCGAACATCTGTTTTTCACTCTGCTGCTGTTTTCCCTTCTTGAGGAATCTCACAGCCAACACTGGTCAGACCATGATCACCGGTCGGGAAGTTTGAAGCTGCTCTATTACTGCTCTCAGAAGCAGTTGGACCTGACAAATCCGTTGCAACTGGCTCATCCGGCACAACTGGGGGTTTGATCACCTCCTGTGAGTTAGCGTCCACATTTTGATATTTTTCTTCCCTTTGAGGTATGGCATTCTGATCTTTAGAAGCGTACCCAGGAGAAGCATCTTTTGACACAGGACCGGGGTCTGTCATAGCCTGAGCCCTGGTAGCTTGCAGTATTCTCAGCCTGTACTCTGTTTCTGGACGCCTGCAGATCTTTCTCAGAGGTACGATTTCCTGGAATTTTAGGGAAACTATTAGAAACTGCTAGGAACCCAATAAACAAGCTTTTTTTGTTTCTGACGTTATTATCCATGGCTGTGTCGAACTTCCATGATGCACATAAAGCCAAGAAAGAAAGAAATCATGCTCAAAAAAATTGTGAAGTTTATTCAATGGCATTTTAATGACACCAAGAGAAAATGGGGATCACTTGATTCACCAGCCGCCATGGCACCACAGTCATTTCCTTCTCTTGGCAAGCTAATGATGCTAATAATCGATATAATGCACTAATTGGAAAACAAAAGTTACCATGAAAACAGAAAGCAAAGCATGAAGCAAAGATGAGAAGTGCTTTGTTTAGTAACAAATAAGTTACAAGGTGAAGCAAGAAACGCATGCAAGAAACAGGAAGCTAAATTTGATTTTGTTTACCATGTATATGCCTCCCAGAAACAACAGACTATAAACCATGCTGTCTAGAAAATTCTGATTGGAACTGACATATGTTCTTTCCATGGATTCATGCCAGAAAATGGCTGAGAGCATGTTTAACTATTAGACATTCAGAATTTTTAGGTCAAGACTTGATTCGAGTGATAAACCTATCTAGTTTCTTGTCAACCACAGCTGACAAGTTTTCTGAATGTTCTGGTGAGGCAAGGAAGACACGAAAATTTTCGTAGAAAGATGTACCTAAGAAATAGAATTCATCTTATGGGTCACTCAAAGTAGCTGTACTTGCAGGTAGAGAAGAAATGTAAGTCATAGAAAGATGTCATCATCATCATCAAAGTCTTATCCCAATTAATTGGGGTCGGCTACATGAATCCTGTTTCGCCAAAGATTTCTATCAAGTGCAATATTCATATTTAAACCTAAGAAACTAATGTCATTCCTAATAACATCGCACCATCTCATTTTAGGCCTTCCTCGAGCTCTTTTACTAGCATCCACTAAGATTTGGTCACATCTTTTAACCGGCGCTGAATTAGGGCGACGAAACACATGTCCAAACCACCTGAGTCAATTTTCTCTCATTTTACTATCAATTGGAGCTATCCCTAAGTCCTTACGGATGCGCTCATTCCTAATCTTGTCTTTCTTAATTTTGCCACACATCCATCTCAACATCCTCATCTCTACTACACACATTTTGTGGGTGTGTTCCTTTCGTACTGCCCAACACTCGGTACTATATAACAAACAGGTCTCACAGCCGTTCTATAAAACCTCCCTTTGAGTTTCACAGACATACGACGATCACAAAGGACACCTGATGCACTTCTCCATTTTAGCCAGCCTGCCTTAATCCTATGATGACATAGAAAGATGTACCTAACCAAAACTTAATTCAATTTCAACTTACTAAAAGTTGCTCATCCAATGATGACATATGAGCTCTTGCATGTTTTGATGTTCCTGTAAATATTCATTGTCAATAACATGCACCCAAATTGCACATAACAGGGTTGATGGGGGAGTCATTGGAACACAATGGCAAAGTAAATAAAATGTCTGAGATCAAAGAGCACAATAAGACTCCAAGCAATGAAGTAAACTAAATACACCCAATGGAGCAGTCAAAAGAATATAACAAGAAGCCCGAAAACAAAGAGCAGTTATATCACGGATACATATAACCTCTCAATTACATTTTGGTAATCACGCAAGAAGTTTCAATAAAGAAGATATTTCTGTATAGTAGTAGTAAAAGATAAACTAAAGGAACAAACCTCAGACTGATCATGGTCATAACGAACAAGAAACCGGCAACGACATCCACGAGCATCATGTCTACGCCTTTGAGCATCAAGGACATGGGCATCAAAATAAAGAGCCTGCTCTTTCCCTTCCTGATGACATCATAGGAGATAACCATTATTATCAAAAAAAGAAACAAGATCAAAGGGGAATGCAATAAAATCGAAGGAAAAAGGTTCCACAGTTGGGTGTTTTCTGATCCTAGGATAATGAACACTATGCTAGAGACTGATTGCATGTGACCATTAAATGGGTTCAAAAGCCCCATGATATAAGGTTTTGCAAATAAGCCATTGTTGCAGGTGAAATTGTAGATGTATCAGTCCTAGAAACGTATTAGCATATATATCGCCACTATCTTGAAAACTTGCAAATATGTCATCGCCATAAACCCCCGTTACCACCCATCCAATTAACCATGGTTAGGGCTAACTAGACATGAGAAAAGATGAAAATACCCACAATTATCTCTCTCAGGGTCTAGATTATTTACAAAAAAACCCTAAATAAAAATTAAAAATAGAAATAACACATCTAATAGGATAATATAAATAAATAATGAGACTTTAGGGTTGAAATGCAAATAGTGTCATCTTCTTCCTCCCCTCTCCCCAAACCCTAATGGATGGCGGTGGCCATCGCCGTACGCTGGCTCGCGCCGTCCTACGACCTCCTCTCCCACTTCATATGGCCAGAGGGAGGCCTTCCACACCGGTGCTGCAATGGGTGGCCCTCAACTTCGTGCTGCCCGGCCGCGACACCTCCTCTGTCACTCTCAGCTGGTTCTTCTGGGACGTGATGCGGCGGCCAGACGTGGAGGGAAGATCGTTGCCGAGATGGCAGTGGTGCTGGCGGAGACGGAGAGGCAGGAGAACGCGGCGGGGTGGGTGGAGGATCCCCTGGCATACGAGGAGCCTGAGCGGCTGGTGTACCTAAAGGCGGAGCTCGCGGAGACGCTAAGGCTGTACCCGTAGGTGCTGGAGGACACCAAGTACGTGGTGGCCGATGACGTGCTATCGGACAGGACAAGGGTGTCTGCCGGCTCGTCGTTGACCAACTCCATCTACTCAGTGGGAAGGATAGAGTCCATATGGGGGCAGGATTGTCTAGAGTTTCGCTCGGAGAGGTGGCTGTCGGTGAAGGGTGACCGATTCAAGCCGCAGGTCTCTCTCTCTCTCTCTCTCTCTCTCTCTCTCTCTCTCTCTCTCTCTCTCGTGTGAAAGAGAGGGGCATTTTGGTCATTTCACTGTCAATCAACGGGAATATTAGAATCTTTGAGGAGTATTCGACGCCCCGTCGATGGAAGTTAATTGCAATGACATATCTACAAGTTTTCAAGATAGTGAGAATATATATGCTAATAAGTTTTCAAGAATGATATATATGTAATTTCGTCTGTAACAATGGTTTATTTGTAAAAAATCCTAAAAAAATAAATGATTAACTTGCATCTTGTTCATTTCCCAAAGGCTCTTTTAAGGTTCCAAGGATTACTTATCATCCAATTAAAGGATATTGCATAGTGATCAAATGTCTTGTATTTTTTGACATATACAATATCAGATGCAATTTTATGTTTTAGAGGGGTTTATACACCGTGCAAGTAGGAGACATGTCTTCATCAAATCAGTATCTGCACAAGACAGGATTATTTCCAGTGCGTGGAACAGGGTGTCCCACTGATAGACAAAATATTCAATTGCAAATGAGGATCCAGTTGCCGTGGAGACAAGCATACACCAAAACCAATCAGCGATTGACATTTAGCTTGAATATTCATGAAGCAATAAAGCCTTAATGGCCTATAAACTCTGAAAACATTTGAATGAAAAAAAGCAAATCTCATTCACAAGAAGTCTTCAATATTAGGTGGAAGCCAGGTAGGAGGAATATGCAGATTCTAATTATGTGCGACAGATTAACTGTTTGAAATCGGTGAAAAAAATAGCAGCAAAACCATTTAAAAGTAATTGTCCTCCCAAACTTAGGGGAGAAAAGAACCAATACTTGTTCACAGTAGTACAGCATTGCAAGAAATTGAACTAGCACACTATCAATATGGTCCGCTTGGTTCCCAGAAATCTGGCAAGACACCAACTTCACAGCCATTTTGTCTTCCAAAAGGATGCTGGCATAATATGGCAGTAAAAGGAAGCCAATTACTGGCATATTAAATTTTTAGCATCTGCAAAATTAAATGACATTTTTTGCCCAGCCCACAAATTTCCAGAGTTGTCTGCTGAAAAAGGGGTGGGCAGGGGTGGGGTAGCCATGGCTGAGCCAGGCACAAAGTTAGCGATGCTATTTTATATGAAGTATTTGGGTTTTTTAGTATGAAATCCCCTGACTAATCAAATATATATATATATATATATATATATATATATATGAGTGTGTGTGTGTGTGTGTGTGTGTGTGTGTGTGTGTGTGTGTGTGTGTGTGCGCATTGTGCATATATAACTTTGATACTTTATCCAATGTGAAATTCCTCCTAAACCTTTATATCTCATGTAAAATCCTACTATACTGCATCTGACTAAAGAAAGTTGACTTACAATCAAGGATGAAAGCATGTATGATGATGATTTGGAGACTTTTTTCATATAGAAACGATATAGGGTTTTGCACACATGAGATTCTTGAAGTGCACAGCTGCAAGGAACCTTAGAAGTGTTATCAAGTTCTAACTAAATTAATACAAATCGTCTTCTACATTCATATAACCAGTTAAAATTCATAGAACTAAAAAAAATTGTAACCACTTGCAAGTAAGATATAATCATTTAAGAATTCAATGGTCAAATAAAAGATATAAGATTCAAAATTTTAGAGAGGTCAAGGCTTAATGGTGGTTGAAAGTTAGAGGAGGAGGTACACCCCCCCCCCCAAAACAAGGGGAAAAGGCAAAGCAAGAACTCCATGCCCTGTCCAATCCCCAGTTAGCTCCACCACAGCAGCGTGGTCAAGAGGCAACAGCAGGATTAAAATAGTGGTCATATGCTAATGGCAGCATTAGAGCAGTGTTAAAATGCCATAACATACGGCAGTTTGTTGTTGGTGCTCTATTGAAGTGAGACGCCAATTGAAATAGATTCATGCAAAAACAAAAAAAGGTGAGGAAAAACATAACAGAATGTTATTTAACATGCTTTTTTATTGGGGGGTACAATTAAGAAAAGAGCACCATAAAGTTCAACTTCAACAACAGAAAATACAAATAATATAGGAGATAAGGGGATGGATGCTTTTGCCCCATATCTTTTCTGTCTAAGCATATACAAAGCGAAAGAAATAATAGACAGAATAAAACAATGATGCACAATAAGAATTACGCCCAAATAATAATTTGGTCTGAGTTCTGGTCCAAGATCAAAAGAACGTTGATGAGATGCATTGGGCCTGAAGTAATCGGTATGGGTAACCTACTTGAGCAAGGTTCTTGTTTCTGGTTCATGGTTCACAATAGACATAGCCTATCGTTAGGTTGAAGGTGTCCAACAGTCAAGGCACGCTGGGAATGGATGCGAGCAACAAAATGGCAGCAACACCATGAAGCTGATGCAACATCTACCGCTCCGGCCTCTCTCTCCTTTCTTCTTTCCACTTTATTTTTTCACTTTGTTCTTTCTCAAGATCTTGATGGGGAGAGTCATTCAGCTGTATTGCAAGAAACCAAGGTTTGCAGAACTGGAACTGATTCTGGGACTGGTGACCGTGGTCAGCGTCAGTTCCAGTTCAGATCAGGAACGTCGGTTCAAAGTTTAGGGACTGGTTCCCCAACACCTGTATATTAAGATTAAGAAAAAGGGAATATAATGATTACTGAGGTTTAAACCCTCAAATTAAGTGAGATTTAAACCCTTATATCACTTGAACCCTAATTTCAAAGCAATTCAAACCCTAATCTCGAGGAGATTTCAACACTAATAGGATATTTAAACCCAAATCTCACTTAAATTGATTTATTTTTAAAAGTTTTCCTCATTTTTCAAAAAAAAAGTCAAAAAGGTCACATTTTCTGTTTTTCTTGATAAGGACCAGCTGGTTCAGTCATGGAACTTGCTGAACCAGCTCAGTGTTCCGGTCCCAATCAGCTCAAGGCCAGTCTGATCTGGATCGGGCTGGTTCTGCAAACCATGAAAGAAACAAGGGAATAAGAAGATAAAGAAAGAAGTTTTGGGGTTTCTGCACAGGTTTTGATGGACGATGAGGGTAGCCGAACACACGGCCTTACATGATTCCACCATTGCAAATAGCTGGGTTGACCTCATATCCCACTTCAAAGAGGAAGAAGTATGATAGATGTAATTTTCCTAACCAGGATGGGTGCTGGAGGCAATGTGCAGAATGTGCAAGACCTCTCATAAACCCTAGAGGGAAAGCGGGTGCGGAAGAAGATGGGAGGTAGCCTGGTTTGGCCAGTCCAAAACTTCTTGAACCAGGGACTGTGGCATGTGATTCAGGTTTCAAACCGATGGATCAGTGCAGTTTGACAACATGTAAAGTCCTTTCGATTGGTGGAGTTTGGTTTGATGCAGGTCCCTGGTGGCAGAACAGAACCATCGGGTGCATCCCAAATCCCCACGAGTCACTTCCACCTCTTCACAAGGCACATAACCCCATCATTTTGTTTGTTTGTTTTGTTTTTTTTTTGGTGTGGGGGGGGGGGGGGGGGGCAGGACTGGGAGCTCTCATAAGGCTTCTACATTGGAAGAGCCTGTGGGCAGTGGGAGCAAGCAGTGGCAATGTGCACAGTGCCATCGCTGGAAGGGGGAAGCATCAATTACTGAGAGGGGGTTTCCAAGCTCTGCTTTGGCAACAATGGCTCCTGCCTAGTTGGTGCTGGCCAGCCGTGAGGTGTCTGTTCCAGTGTAGAGGGAAAGTGCTGGCAGCAGCGGCCTTGTCAACAACAGATGTGTCTAAGTACATGGAGCATGCTCTTTTTAGAGCATGCTCTTTTTATCAAGCTTGCCATGCCAAATGCGAGCGTGTAGCAGACTTTGCTTTTTCTTAGAAAGAAATGTGGCAGACTATGCAAGCAGTGGGTAGTCGTCTGTTTCCTGGGGATGGGGTGGAGTGGCGTGAAGTGAAGTGGCGAGGAGGCCCAGTGCAACTTCTGACAGTCATGAAGGTGAGGCCAAGCAGAGGTCGGCATCTTGCGGTAGTTTTGTGATCACTTCAATAATGTGTTGCATAAGAGGCAAGATGATATTGGTGAGAGTCTCACTAAGTCATATCAAACTTTTTGCTTGAAAGGGGACCCAGTGTCTTCACCATGCAGACAAGGGCTAGGTTCAGCTTCCCTTCAACGACCAAGGTCATGGACAAGAACCATTCCAAATTCATACCTGCAGATGGAGAATCACTGTACTCTTTTTCTAAGTGGATATAGAAGAGTTCAAAGATGATATCAAGCTGAGGGATGATCCTTGATCAATAACCTCTGACAGATGATGGCATCCTGATTTAAATCAAAAGGCAAGGCTTCCCGATCAGTTCAGATGACGAGTATATCACTTGGTAAATAGCAACCTTGATGAAATTTGTCAAGAATCAAATTACCAATTGTACAAGGGAATGTGCGAGCATGGATGGCTAGAGGGACTCTAGGCTATTGGTGGGGTGGTGTTTCAACTGGAGTTCTGGGCAGTGGCAAGTATGTCCTGTGGTTGAGGGCTTGTCTTCTTGTTGGGAAGGTCTTGAGTGCACAATTTTGTTTTGCTTTGACATAGAACTAGTGGGCCCACTTATCTACATTAACTGTGCATTGACATATCCTCAAATGGTCTAGTCATGTGCATTGATGTCCAAGTTCGGTACCAGTCCGACGTGTGATCAAATTTGAGTAGAAGAGGGTAAAAGAACTCAGGGAAGGCCTAAAAATCAAATAGAGAAGTATAGTAAGAAAGGAATTGTCATCCCTATTAACCACAAATATGCATTGGATAGATTAAATGCCAAATACATTGGGCAAGCTTGTCATGATTATGATGATGATGATGATGACGACAATGACAACATAAAAAAGATAATTGTAAAAGTATCACGGTCCATTTGTTTACAGAATTGTTTAGATATCCTCATGTGACATTGAGAAGGCTAATTGAAAATTTGCTTTCTCAAAGGAGTGATTCATGACAATACAATGTAAGAGAGATTTTTTTACATAAATAATATTTAACAGAGATGTTCCTAAAAAAGTTTCAAGAAAATAGACAGCTAGAACTACACAAATGCCTTCACACCAAGAACCCATTGTCTACCATGCTGGTGTAGGATTCATTAAGTCAACCCCATTTGTCTATGGATGAGGATTGCTGTTTTTTTGTTGATGATGATTATGATAATGATCCTAGATGCCTCATAAGATGTTTAAATAATACAGCAGCTTGCAAGTAGCGAAAAACTTCATAGATGGATTTGCTTCATAACATAATTCCATTAAATGTTCATTGGGCACCTTAAATTCCAGTAACGTATATTGCCTACATAGGAATGAAATGAAACAAATACGATTTTGAGCACAGCACCTGAAAACAGAGTATAAGATCTCCAGGAAGCACTACAACACACTCTGAAGCTTCGCATGGAAGAGAACGCTGTCGAACACACTTGCGGACATTAACCCATTCATCTTCCTCTACCCCAAAGCCAGAAAACCGGACGCGAACTTCCTGAAAGAAAAACACACATTATATTGAAGGAGACGAGGAATAATTAAGACATCTGATTTTTCCAGGTATTCCTGGATAAACATTTGATGCATTGCACAGAAATAGACTTAAAGAACAGGAATCAGCTGCTTGCCCAATTACATATTTTTGCACAAATGGTTCAAACGTAAGATCTTAGGTCAATGAAAGACATCTTCCTCATAAAAGAAAATGCTGGATGATTTTTGTGTAACCAAGGATTGAAGTAAATTTGACTAACTACAAGATGCCATTAGAAGGAAAAAAAATGAGATCTTTACCGGATCACCAGTCTCAAACATTCTGTGAGAAATAAACTGTGCAACATCATACCTGAGGATGGAAAAACAACAAAATCAAATTGAATAAATAAATAAATAAGGACTAACATAAGAGTGAGATGAATGTTCTCAGAAGACACAATGTGTCAATTAAGGTTAATTCTAGATTCTTCAAAATGCCATAAAAATGAAAATGTGAATCATAAAATATGAAATATTTCATATCAACATAAAACATGGAGCCCTAAATATTCGCAAGCCATATAAGCAGATAAATAAAGCCACGCAAGTAGATATGATAATGAATGTTTTTTATGACAATGATATTTTAGGGCTTCAAACAGAAGGACATGAGATGCTCCTCACATATACATTTAATAAAACACACCCACAAATTTAGACATCGCCCAGCATCAAGTCAACTTCCTCATAGATCTACGTACAAGAAAGTCCAATAGCTTTAACCAGTAAAATCACTATCAAATTCAACAGTTATGACAAACTAGCTTACATTACAACAACTACGGTCAATGGAACACTAGACATAAAAAATGGATGAGCAAGTATGCATGGGAAACATTGAATCAATGTTCGTCCTAGTGTGAAGATCTCAGACCTTCATTTTAAATCATTCTAGGGGTAGTTTGGTCAACAAAAGATCAGTGGCTCACCAACATCTTACTTGATCACTAAGAGAATAAGGAAATAAGATGTGGGATTGTTGGCTCTATAAATGACAAACTGAACCGCCTCTCCCACCCAAGCAAGAAGCCAAAAAGAAAGAGAATAAAATGGGGGATCATTGGCTCTACGAATATCAACTGACCCCCTCCCCAACCAACAGGCTAACCCATCTTTTACTTGGAGAAGGAAGGATGGCAGGCCAAAACAACCCCCTTGCTCATTTATTAGAAAGAAGAAAGGAGAAGAAAAATAGTGAGCATATCTGTTGGTCTCTCCGTGGCCCGCTGAGGGTAAACCCCCCCTCTCTTGCAAGGTCACTTGTAAGGTGAAAGGGAAGAGGACTAAAAGGGTAGGTGCGTAGACCCCATCCACCGTTGGAATTTGAAAGAAGATGGTAGAGAAGATGGTGGAAGTAACCCCTAAAGGGCCTTTCCTGTAGAAAGCCAAGCACCAGAGGGAATCACCTGAAGTCAAGGTGTAACAACCAACCTAGGCAAGAAAGCAATAACTTGGTTTGGAAGCGTGGGAATTGAACCCCTCCCCCCCCCAAAACAAGAAGGCAAAAGGATAGAGAGTAAAATGGAGGCTTATTGGCTCTACGAATGTCAACTGACTCCCTCCCCAACCAACAGGCCCAACCCATCTTTTACTTGAAGAAGGAGAATGAAGAAAGGAAGGAAACGAGTGCCCGGGTAAAACAAGCCCCTTGCTCATGTATTAGAATGAAGAAAGGGGGCGAACAATGGTAAGCATGTCTGCTGGCATCTCCTTGGCCTGCCGAGGGAACACAAACCACCTCCCTTTCCCTTTCTTCTTGCAAGGCCTCTTGTAAGGTGGAAGGGAAGAGGGCTAAAAGGGCAGGTGGATGGACCCCACCCATCTTTGGAATTTGAAAGAAGAGGGAAGCATGGAATGCAATCTCGGCGAAATCTCGGTCTCGGGAGACTTTCCGAGAAACGAACCCCCGAAATTCGACATTCTCGGCTTTCAAATGGCAAGGTGGGGATTATAGCCGGGAAGGGTCCCGACTCCCGACCGAAACCTGCTGGGGATCGGACTTCCAGATCCCCTTTAAACAAAACCCCGTGACCCCGTCCCCCGTCACCCCCCAATCCCAAACCCTACGCCCCCAACCCCCAATGCCCCCCTTCCTCTCCGGCCTCTCCTAGGGTTTGCGCCAAAACTCGATGCGATCACCGCCGTTGAGTAGTGTTCGCCGCTGGCTGTCACTGCCATTGCGAAGGACGTCCCGCCGTCGACAGTCGTCAAGGACCTCCGAGCTTGTCCACAACCTCCTCTTCGCCAGCGGACACAAGGTAACCTCTTACTCTCTCGATCTCTCTCCTACTTCCTCTCTCCTCTTCTCTCTCTCCCCCGTCCCTTCCATATTCCATCTCTCTCTCCCTCGTCCCACCTCTCTCTCTCTCTCTGAGACAGAATCGAATAGTAAGAGAGTGACTCTCTCTGTCTCTCTCCTACCACCCTCTCTCTATATCTCTTCTCTCTCCCCCATCCCTCCTCTCTGCCAGAGAGAGCGCCGAGAGTCGACTCTCTCTCTCTATTCCTCTCTCTCCCTCTCCCCTACCCCCTATCCCCACCCCCTGCTCTCTCTCTATCTCAGAATCTCCCCATGTCTCTCTGTCCCCCACCCCCTACTCTCTCTCTCTCTTTGTGTGTGTGCACGTGCGTGCGCGTGTGTGTGTCCCGTCCTAGGGTTTGTTTTAGTTTGAAGTTTTCATGTTAATATTTTTTTAGTGTCAATTGTCTTAGTTTAATTCGTCGAAGTTACTAATCAAGGTGGCAATCATGTGAAAATAGCGAATTCTTGAAGAAAAAAATGTTTGAATTTCACAAGATATAATTTTAGATCCGTTGCAATATTTTTTAATATGATATGATTGAGAGATTGTGTTATTTGAATTTTATTAATTACTATTTATTATTTATGTTTCAATGCTATCAGAAATATGTCTTCTCAAGATATAGATTGGCAATACGAGAATGTCATAGGAAAGGGGTCGCAATGTAATTTTTGTGGAAGGTAACAAAGACAGGTGGAGTAACAAGATTAAAGAATCATTTGATTGGAGAAAAAAGATAAGATGTACCCAAGTGTCCGAGTTGTCCACTTGAAGTCCGAAAGAATTAAAAGAATCTAAACAATAGAGTGGCAAAGAAGCTACGAAGCTTGAGGCAAATAGACAATTGATTATGGAAGAGTTGTGTCACATGGGAAGAGATGATGATGATAATAGCGAATCTGATGATTGTGAAGAAGTGCCAGAAGCTCGAAGGCAAAGAGTGGTGAGGACACCCGAGTGTGGATCCGATCCGACCCGACCAGCGTCTACCACCGACGGAGGTCTCCAACAGCGACACCGACATCTCTTTCGCTCGATGATGATCCATTAGTTGATTGATGTACTTTTTATTTTGATTAGTAGGTCATTTTATTAATTGTGATTTGAGGCCCATTAGTGGTCTTTTCCATTTTTTCTGCATTTTAGGGTGTGAGTTTTACACTATTTTAGGTCCTAAGATATTTTAGTCATTGGGTTTAAGAGGACTATCAGGATTCCATCCTCTATATATAATAGTGTAATCTCAATTTTTAGGTTAATGAAGATGAAAAGAACTCAATTTGTTTCGGCTGCGAAGGTCTCCTCTATCTTGTGAAGGGAAGGCACAAAACCCTAGGCCCCGGGTGTGAAGTCCGAGGTCGTCCCCCCTTCTTCTCTCACCTTGTACACCCACGTTTCCTCCTCTTCTCCCTCCTTTCCTTCTTCTCCCCCCCCTCCACTTTTGCTTTCTTTTTGTTGTGCCTTCCGCAAGCCAAACGCTTGCAACCTTCCCTTCCCCCGTGGCACTCCGCCGTTACTAGAGGCCCTACGGCCAGTCGGAGTCGTCTCCAGAGCCACCGCCTGCTTCCATCAGTCGCGCAGCCATCGTCGGCCTCGCTCCCATCCTCGGCCACCAACCTCCCGAAGCCATCGCTCTCACGGCCGCCCCAACGTGCCCACCTAGCTGCCGAGTGGCGTCCCTGCGTCATCCGGCCAGGAGGCCAAAGATCGACGCCCTGCCCACGGGCCCTTCGCAGCCCACCCCTCCCTGCTACATCCGCCCACCAACACAAGTCGATTCCAGAGCCGCCCACTCCCGCTCAGCCAAAGTAGGGTGCGCCCAGTCGCACACAACCGCTGACCAGACCGCCCTCCGAACGCACCTGTCACTACGAGGGTGGACAGCCTTCCTCACCTGCAATCGCCCATGAGCTGTACGTTTGACCGACTTGCACCACCGCCTGCCCCACCAAAATCGTCCTGCAACAGTCTCCACCTCTGCTCACCTGTTGTCCAAGGAGCCCAAGCCCCTTCTTCGCAACAGCGGCCCCACTGGCATTGGACTTGGAGGTCCTTGCATCCCTAACAACGTGTCTCGCTCCTCAGTGAGTCAATTAGTGTTGATAGTCCGCTTAACTCTTGCTCGTTTCGTATTTGGTTATTTCTGTAGTTGAGTGTGTAGGACTTCCTACCTCAATATATTATTATTCACTATCAGATTATGTGCTTGTGAGCGTACCATCTAAGAGCCCCGTTTTGACATCGGTGTGTGTGTGTGTGCTTTGATACCATAAACCGTGATAGTTTTA